>SMDT01002590.1:0-424667 GCA_005392925.1 Aquilaria sinensis | reverse complement strand
ATTGTATTGTTGACTGAAAGGGTCGAGCCTAGTTTTGTTGTGCCTAATACAAGTTCTACTAGTGTTAAGGAGAAAACTGATGAGAGAGTAGCTGAGCCTACTATTGCTATTACCAAAAATGTTGGAAAAGCTAGGACTGAGCTATGGTTGAGGAGCCGAGAACTGAAGTCATGGTTACTGAAGATCCCGCTGAGCCAACACTGATGATGATGGCTCCAAGCACCTCTACAGACTTTCCACCTCCCGAAGATGTGTAGTTCTTTGTGATCCAAGACATTTATTTACATTCTATGGCTATGTTATTATGGATATTGTTGCTATTCTTTTTTTTCCATTTCCGTTCATGTTTCCATTACCTATGTTTAGCTTTGGAGCGTCAATTGCCCTTATGTTTAGCTTTCATACCATTTCATATTAGTTTGGCTATATTTGCTTATGTTCTTATGCTATATTTTGTGGTTTATCATCTTTTTCTATTTTCTTTGGAAGCCTTCAAATTTTTTATTGGAAGCCTAATTCAACACTCTTTATAGAATTTTTTTTTGGAATGCCAATTTGTGAAACAAGCAATTCATTTTTCTCTTTTCAAAGGCGATATCAGTTTCTATCACTCCTTTTTTTCACTTTATTTTCCATACTAGTACATTGAGGGCAATGCAAAACTTTAGTATGGGCAAGTCGGTTTTATTTTAGCCCTTATTTACTATGATTATTTTTTAATTTAAATTTTTAGTGATTTTTATGAAAATTTTTAAATTTTTGGAGCTTATTTGTTTTGAATCATTTTATTGAGCATGTGCCTGTTAGAGAGTGGTTGTTAACTTAATATCTTGAGCTCTTAACTTGAAGATCAAGTAAGTAATTCCTAATCTTTCACTTTAGTACTTAATTTTTTTCAAAAAAATTTTGCGATTCATTTACAAGCTAGTGAAAGATGGTCACAATAACCTATTTTTGCACCAAGTTTTTGTGTTTAGTACACTATTCAAAGCATGCTAAGTTTTGAGCTTCTATGTTGGTTTGTAGAAATTTTGGTTGATGGATTTGTGGTTGATTGTTGATAAAGTAAAGTAAAGTAAAGTATCAGTATGTTACTTTGTTGATTTTTAGTGTTGAAGTAGGTTGGGGTCTTCTCTTACAAAAAAAGTCGATCACAGCTCAAAAAGATACTAAAAGCATGAGTATGATCAAAAGATCATCTTGGCTTGTGTTGAGAATTAGCTTAGGTATAGACAGAGCTCTAGTAGTATACACGTGCTACAAAAGTTTTTGACACATGACAAGAATCATTTGATCAACAAAGAAAAGAAAGAATAGATATTGAAAAGTCAATTAATCACTCAATCCATGGTTTGTGGTTTGAATGGTTGGCATAAAAAGCTCCAGCCTAGTGTGGTTTGTGCTTTTTACTTTGCATGAAAATTTGATGTTATTCATTTTGGTTTTGAGAGACATGGGTTACTAGCAAGAGAATGAATTATTACAATTAAAATTATTTTTTTATGCACGTGCTAGATAGAAAAAGTTACATGCTCAATATTCTTGTTAATTTTTCAAGATAATTAAAGTCTCAATTCTATCTATATCACTTTGCTCAAATAAATGATTCAACATTTCAATTGTTTTTAAGGTTTTAAAGAAATTTTCAAATTTTTCTTCTTTAGTTTTACTTGAGGGCACGCAAAAGTCCGAGTGTGGGGAAAAAAATATGACATGCTCATATTTAGTTATATTTTCTGTAGGTTTTTTCGTTGTATTTTCTTGTCTTTTGATATGTTTTTTTCTAGGATATGGTGCTTAATTGGTTCATATTTTGTTTTTAGGTCATATTCTAGCTTCATTTGAGTTATGAGGGATTTTGTGAAGTTTTGGAGTTGAATTGCAAGTTTTTGTGAAGTTTTAGAGTTTACACGCCCATGTAATGCCTTACATGCCAATATTTCAAACCATGTTGCAATAAGTGAGATTTTAAGTCCCAAAGGGGTAACACTGTTATGGCTCTCCTAGTGGAAACCTAATTTGGAACCTTAATTCAAGTTCACTTAGCAAGAATAGGTAAGTTTAGCAAAGTTTACTAAGTTCTGAGAACTTTAAGGCACCAAATAGGGCTCAGGGGCAAAATGGTAATTTTGCATCTCAAAGTGTCGGGCTGGGTCCTAAGAGTTAAAAATAAGTTTTAAAAACCTAAATGTTACTCTTAACCCAAGTTTAGCGTCAATTAAACAAAATTTGACCAAAGTTGATTATGGTTACCTAAAGAAAGGGGCTTTTGCAACTTTTTAAATACTTTCATGGCTTGGATTTAAAATGGGTATAAACGCTTGGTAAAGGTGGAAGTCGCTGCCATTTCCATTCCAAACCCGAGTTCACCCTCCACCCTTTGATTTCTTCTTGAATCCAAGCTCAAAAACAAGAGATTTTGGTGAAAATGGAAGCCACCAATGGTGTTTATGCCAAATGGAGCTTGTTCCAAGTAGAATTTCAAGTTTTTGAAGCTTGGAATGTTGCTTTTAGCCTTCCCCTGTTTTGATGCGAGGTAACTTAAGATTTCTTGGTAGTTCCTTATTTAAGAAGTGATTAGATGCTTGGATTTTTGTTTAAAATTAATAATTTGGTGTTTTGTGCCTTTGTTTGCTTGGAACTCAGGTAGACTTTGAGGAACTTGGTTTTTGTGGAAGAGTTGGTTGATTATTGCTTGTGGATTAAAGATGATGTAAGGGAGTTATGTTTTCAAGCTTAATTGATGCTATAGGTTTGAGTTACTTAATGAATTCAAGTAGTTTGGCAATAACATTAGTTAGTGGATTAGTTTGATCATGGTGGACTATGAGGCTTGTGAGGTATAGAATGATGTTTAAATACATCATAGATTGGCTTGTGATAGTTGGTTGTGATCTATGCAACATGTACTACATGTGTGTGAAGTTTGAAGACCATCCAAGCACATTTGATATGCTTGGTGAATCTCCAAAGTTCATAACAGCAAAACTAGAATTTTCTGGGTTGTCGTAGGTATTGGTGATGCATCACCAATCATCGCTGCTACCACGAAAATTGGCAGCACGTTGACAACAATGACGATGCGTTGCCACAAGCATAGTGGCTGAAAATTTCAAATTTTGCTAGAAGGTTCAAGGGGAGGCCTAAGGGGGTTCCTAGGGTACCTTGGTGTCCAAACATTACGGAGGTACTCCAAGTCTTCCTAAACTCCTCTGAGACCTATGAGTTTTCTTGAGCTTTATGGAGTTTTATGGTTACTTCCACCATAAGCAAGAAAACTAGTTTACAAAGGATCACAACTAAGTGTCACTAGCTTAGGAGAGAGGTTTAGTACCCTTGGTGACCTAGTTGTGCACTTAGCCACGAGGTTGCAAGGTGAAACCTTAGTGCACCTAGAAAGGTTCCAAGGAACCTAGTAAATGAGTCCAACCATGATCACTACCACTCCATTAGTGTGAACCAAGTAATGGTGGATAGGGGAGCACCATGGATGTAAACTTAGTGTACTTGTGGCCTAGCCAAGTTATGCCTTGAGGCACAAGTGAAAGCCTAGTGCATCCTTGGTAGGTTTAATGGGTAGAAGCTTAGTACACAAGTGACCTAGAAAGGTCCAAGGCCTTGAGGCACTTTGTGGAGGCCTAGCACACCTGGTGGATTTCTTACAATGCAAGCAAGGAGCACCCACCATGCCCACCTGCACAACAACCAAGGGAAGGCTATATTACTACGTCAGTAAACTAAGGCTTATTAAGAGTGAGTTAGTGGCTAGAACTCACTAAGCATGGAGTGACACCCATGGAAGGACTAGAATGATAAGGGGTCCCAAAGGACCTAGATATACGCATATATTAGACCCTCAGGCTGCAAGCATGCACAACAGGTTTCATACCCTTGTATATGTGGAGTCCTCAAAATTTTTCCTACAGGTTGAAGACCTCTTATTAAGAATCTTTGATTCTCACTCCCTTAACTTCTGTTGTGCAGTTTTGGGCATCATTGAGCCAGCAACCATTGAGGGTTGCTGAGCTAGGTTTTCAAACAAGTATTTAGCTTACTCGAATCTTTGTGACTCTAGTTTGTCGGTTGCTTGTTGGCTAAGTTACAGTACTAACTATAGTCATCTTTTTGGCCTACAAAGGCTAGTAAAGCACACAATAGGCCTTTAAAGCTTGCCATTGAGAGTTTGCTCTAAAGTGGAAGCTTAGTTATGGATCTCAGTAGTTTGATTCAGTGTATAGTTTTCATACACTAGTTTGCCTCCAATGTTCATGTTTGAGTAGTCTACTCTAGAGTCGCTCTTGGGTACGAGCATAGTCTACTTTCATTGGATGCTTGTGTTGGGTTTCGAGAGCCAAACAGCGCAGCGGAATTTAACCGAAACCCTCCAGGATCCAAGTGAAACGGGGTAAACCGGGTGTTCAAAAATTTTCATACCTAATTTTCGGTTGAGATCTCTCACTCAACTGTAGAGTCGAATCACAAAACTTGAACAGTTGACATGTTCAAGCTCTCTATGGTATCCACACGAGCCTCTCGGGATCACCACACTTCCACCATGTCCCGACAGATGCGTTTCTCTTGCGCTCGCAGTACTAGCTTGCGTCCTCCAAGGAATTGCAAGAGAAGAGTACGGCTGTCCTTTTGGGAGGCTAGGGCAAGGAGACCTGTGAATTTCTCACTAGAAGTTGTATTTATAGTGAGACTCAACTTCCAGGCCTAATGGGTTTCAAAGCCCTAATCCAATTAGGCTTTAATTTTAGGCTTAATAATGGCTCAACTATTGGGCCCATTATTAATACGAAATTATTGTGAAACCAAAACCCAAATTATTAGCCCATGCACTCTAATGATCCAAATAGCTCTATGTGTGCGACCCAATAGGCTCTTACCACGTTGGCAATAATCATAAATCACATTTATGATCATAAGCAATGAGCGGTGTCTAGCAACACATCATTGCTACCCAAGTGACAAGATTGTCGATGATTCGACTAAACCTTTATGATCATCACCGATATATGCCATTGTCCCTTTGTCCAAGATATCAAGACTAAGCACGAGACATGGAATGTGTCACTCTCGTATAGCCCAATCTTTGGTTTCTTGATTACCGAGTAGACCAACTTAAACTGATGACATTGATATCGTATATCAACTCATCCGAGCATGGCCATGCATTTTTCTAAGTCTTATTCTATCAAGGGGCCCGAAGATATCACTCCCGTTACATAGGAGGGACAAATCCCATCTTGATCATACAAATCCCTCCGCATGATATGTGACATACCCAATGACCTCCTTCAAGTTCACTCAATTACGAGCAACAAAGGAAAGTATCAAAGTATGTGACTCACATGTAGAGAACCTTGATGATCTTAGGTCGAAGGATTACATATACCATGATCACTATGAAAATCAATTATGATACTCATATAACGATCCATGTAGTGTTCTCATGGTGGGTCGGTCCAGTACACAAGTTCTCTAACTTGTACCCATATGCAGACTACATATCTCATATTAGTCTCCACATATGCTAGTCGTTATGTATTATTGCAAGCCACTCCACAATAATACTAGACTAGGGGTGTTTGAAAATATCATTATTCTAGGGTTACAATTATGTTTGTTAAGTTACGCAGAAACAAAACAACAAACATAATTGCTGGATTAATGCCTTAATAAAATATCATGACTCAATGTGCAAAAATACAATCATCTCATGATTGGCTTTTGGGCATAACACTAATAGCTTGCACAAGATTGATTATGCATAGTTAATTCCATAGGTATTTGGTATGCTTTGGCTACTTTGAACTTGGATCTTAGTGAAAGGCCCGGGCAATGTTTTATGATTTATGTTTATATTTTGTAACTCTTGTTTTAAGTCAAAGCATTACTCATGCATATTTGCATTGTAAGATTAAACAACTAAAAGCATAAAGGTTTTAACTAGTGCGTACATAATCAATTAGCCAATTGTGACTAGTATGGGGACAAGTTCCCATAGGCATCTTGGCCAGGCTCGTTGACACAGCCTCTTGCACAGCCTAGTTCTAACCCGTGTTTACCTAACTTTTTAGGGTTTCTTGGATTATTTCAGAAAAAAAAAAATAAAAGGTGGAGTTGGATAGGACAGAAAAAAAAAAAAAGAGATTTTCATGAAAGAATGCTGTTGGAGGTAATTCTGATGATCAACACCATTTTATAAGCACCGAATTGAGGATTACTCGGAGAACAAGAAATTCAGCTATGGATTATTCTTTTCTTAGTTCTCTTTTGATTCTTTGGTGTTTATTTTACGACACTATAAGCTAAAAATTTTCCTAATCATGGTTAGAGTAAACGAAGCCTAGGATGATTTTGTGATTGTAATTATTTCTGGTTTAGTATGATTATGTGTTTTTCTTGCAATTTATTCAATGTGCTTTGTCATGTTGATTAATAGTACTAGCCTATTAATTCAATGTAGGATGATGTACATGCATCAGGTATTATCCAGCATGTTGTTGTGGATCACTGTTGAATAAAAGGGATATTATCATAACCAGGAGTAATAGGTGTAATATAATACCTCCGGACTAGGATGAAACCTAGAAGTCGATCATAACACTTGTACTGTGTTCATAGGAAGCACAGTAAGCCTAGACACCCTATCAGTGATTTAAGAATAGGGTTAATGTAATGAGAATAATAAGGAGCTAATCTGCATTATGTAGTACTCCATGATCCTAGTTAATCACAATCCTATTAAACTAGAGTAAAAACAACACAAGGGAAGTTCTAGGGGGATTCAATTCTAAGTATGAGGTTTCTAATTATTTATTGTTTTAGTTGCTTTTCTGTTACTTGCCAATTGTTAGTAGTTTATTTTACAACATTAGTTTAGTTTAGTTAATTTGTAGTAGTTAGCTAATAATCCCTTCTTAATTTCCCATTAGATAATAAAGAGATATTGAGTATAGTGGACAACCTTTATTCCTAATGAAAAATGATCTTGGTACTTTTCATTGCAATACTTTGATGATAGGTGTACTTACATGTGACTTCACATATTTGTTTGAGTATAGAGAGATTTGATGCATCCACACTGTTTACTATTGTAGTGGAAAAGGTTTGTTGTGACCTATGAGCACACCATTTACCGCTTTTAAGACCTAAGAAGTACATAAGGTTTGAGGAAGATTTGTATTAGTCAATATTTCCTTAATAATGACTGGCTATGGAAGAAGAGAAGATTCAAAGTAGTAATAGTTCAAAAGAAACAAAAGTCTTAAAAGACATCATGTGTTAATTCATTGGAGGAACATCAACTAAAAAGGTCCAAAGCTCTTACTTCTGGAACTTTTTAAACTATTCTATCTAATTTTAGGATGCCATATGAGATTTTAATAGCCTATAAGAATGAAGGAGAGATAGGGAATGATGGTATGTTGTTTAAGGATTATAATTTTTTTTTTCGGGTTTGAACCTCATCAAACCCTGAAAGCCAAATGAGGATTATGAGTTTTACTTGTCATTGTCTAGGTCAACCTACTACATTTAATCACCTAAAGAACTTTGTAATGAATAATCGGCTCACTCTTTTATTTTTAATGGAGACCAAAATAAATGGAGAGATAGCTACTAGCAAACTAGCTTCAATGGGATTTAGTAGCTTTATTTGTGTGGATGAGTTAGGGCATAGCAGGGGTCTTTAGTTAGGTTAAAAGTATGAAATTCAATGCTCTGTCTTACATAAAGAGCCCTACTTGATTTTGTTATATATTACAGAGACTAATGAAGTTTCATGGTATCTTGGTTGTGTTTATGTTTATCTGACCATCCAATATCACAAAAGCACTTCAAAGAATATGCTGGCAATTCTTATGCAATTTGAGGGTCCTACAGTTTTGATCGAAGACTTTAATCAAGTTTAGTCATCACTAGAGAAGACAGGATGAAACTCTCCTTTGGCCCCCAATGTTGAATGGCTTCAGCCCTTTTATCAATGAGTTGCAGTTAAATCATATTCCAGCTAATGGACCATTGTATATTGGTCAAACTTTCAAGAAAAGGAAGAGATAGTTTATGGGGTGCTTGATATTTTTTGTAATGAGAAGTGGCTACAACTAGTTTCACTAGTTAAACTAATGAACCCACCCATTCAATGATCAGAACACACACCCTTGCTATTGGACTCTTCTCCTTGTTTCATATTTTATCATCGTCTAAGATGATTTCAAGTGTTCTGGTTGAGATACCCCAAGTGTGAATAAATCATCAAATCAATTTGGTCATCTCTAATTCTTAGATACAAAATGTTTCAGGTAGCTTACAAGTGTTCTCAAATAGTCCCCATGCTTCAATAGTGGAATAAATCAATTGTGATAATTTACAGGTTAGAATTAATGAAATTGAGAAGCAACTGAAGTTCTTCGAATATATTGGACAATCACCATCAGATATCTACTTTAAAGAAGCAACATATTTCTTTATTTATGGACAAAGAATACATGTAGCCTTAGAAGTCGCATATCACTTGGCTTGCTTTGGGAGATAAAAACACAAGATTTTTCTAGCTAGTAACTAAGAACAAATGAATCAAATCCTAAATATCAACCTTAAGGGTGGATGATAATAATTGGATCTATATTGAAGAAGAAATCAAAGGATATGTCATAACACACTTGCCTAACCCTTTTTCTAGTCAGGTTATTCTTAGGAAGGATGCTCAAAATGTTTTCTGTTCATCTACTTTGAGAAAATTGTCACCCTAACAATGCAAGATATTTTCTACCCCATTTTCAAAAGATGAGATCAAGCAGTAGCTTTTGATCAGGTGAACTTAAAAGCACCAGGTCTAGATGGCATCCCTCTTATTATTCTTAAGAAATGCTGGCATATCTTAGGCAATTTCATTGTGGTAGTAGTTCAATCTTTCACTAATAGGGGATTTCTTCTATACCAAATCAACCATACTTTCATTACTTTGATTCCAAAACTTTGGGAACCTCAAAGTATTAAAGGCTTTCACCCAATAAGTTTATGCAATACACTTTATAAGATTATTGTCAAGACTTTGGTCAATTGATTAAAGCCAATTTTGCCCAACCTGGTCTTTGACAATCAAAATGCCTTTGCACCTAGAAGAAGTATTTAGAACAATATTATGATAGCTCACAAAATGCTCCATGCCATCAAGCAAACAAGTTGGTGGAATAAAGCAATTCTCAAACTTGACATCTGCAAAGCTTATAGTACTCTTCAGAGGTCATTTATTAAGAAAGAAAGTTCGAGAAACTATGAACTTCCCACCCAATTGGATTAATTTGATCAAACAATATATATCCACAAAATCTTACTAAGTTTTGATCAATGGTTGCACTTCATAATGATTTAACCCCGAAAGCTAGCATCTGTCAATGGGGCCTCTTTCTTCATATTGGTTCATCCTTTGTCCAGAAGCATTTTCTAGCTATTTAACATATCTACAAAATTCTGGTGTGCTTCATGGTCTTAAGGCAAGTAGGTCCGGGCACTCTATAAATCACCAATTTTTTGCAGATGATTGTCTACTTTTCTTTTGCCCATCCAAGAATCTTATTCGGGCTCTCCAGAATACTTTAAGGTTACACTCATTAGTGGCGGGGCAAGAGGTTAATTTTCTGAAATCCAAATGGCTATTTAGCCAAAATGTTCCAATGGATTGGCAATAAGAATTCTACCTATTGTTACCATTCCAAATTCATTCAGGTATTATTCAATACTTAGGTGCTCCATTCTGCCAGGATCTATCTAGAGCTACTAATATTTTTATGGCAAACAAGATAAAAGCTCGGCTAGAAATTTTGAAAAAAAGAATGCTTAATAATGCCAGGATACTTACTTTGATACAATCCACTCTAACATCAACTCCAGTTTATATTATGTCTTTGTTCAAAGTTCCTATAACCTTATCAGATTCAGTATATAAATCCATGATCCAATTTTAGTGGTTTGGATCACAGGAGAAGAAAGGCATCTATATGAAGCAGAAAGCAATTCTATTGTTGCCGAAAAGATTTGGCAAATTAGAAATTAAGGATTTACAACTGTTTAACGAAGCACTTTTGGAGAAAATGTTTCGGCGAATTTTAACCGGGGACTTGAATAGATTAGTATATAGGATTTTGATGGAAAAATATGGGTCTTAACATTCAATTTGGTCAGTTAATAGTAATAGCTTGGGATCCTATATTTGGAAATGTCTATTGTACAGGAAATCGATTATCAAGGATTTTATTCAGTGAAAAATTGGCAATGGAAAATCTATCTAGATTTGGGAAGATCCATGGATCCTAACTACTTCCCCTACCAGGTTAAAATCCATAGCTCATTAGCATAAGGTATTCCCAAGACTTTGGGTTTCAAATTTGAGTCTTCCTAATGATGAGGCCTGTAATATAGAATTCTTGAGTCAAATTTTTTCATAGGGCATATGGCCATAGATTATCTTGTTTTACCTTCCTTCTTCAACTCGTGGGAATGAAGTGATTCATTGGCAAGGGAATTCCAAGGGTACCTTTATCACTAAATGTGGCTATTCTCACTTGGTAGCTCAAAAGACTTCTGATTTATTCCATCCAGTATGGGGTCTCCATGGTGCTCGTCTAAATCAGAATTTCTCTAAAATTATGAAACAAGAGTGGAGTTTACAATTACCTCAAAATTTTAAGGTGTTCTTGTGGAAGTGTGCCAAATGCCCTCCTTATGAGTAGTAATTAATATTCATGGTGGGATGCAAGGTTACCTTTGCCAGTGTTGTAATAGAGAAGAGAACGTGGCACTTCATCTCTTTTATGGCTACTTAGGTACTGCCAATTTATGGGATTCTTTCTGCTTGCCTTCATCTTAGTCCAATGGCTTATCTTTTAAGAGCCAGTTATAATCACTTCAAGTTTCTCACAATAAATGGTCCTTTGAATGGATCAGTTTTTTAGTCTTTACCTTCTGGATTATCTGGCTGGGAAGAAATTAGTGTGCTTTTCATAATACACTATTTGATTCTAGGTCCTTGATAGTGAGGAGGAAAGCGATTATCTAACAACTTCTGGATGCTAGAGGCTTCTTATCAGCTCATAGGGTTCTTACAGCTAACCTCCCTAATAAACTATGTCACATATGGGGAACTAGAAGATTAGTGGCACCAGATCTTAATCCAGTTATTTGGGTTGTTGATGGGGCTTGGCATAGACCAACAGGACTAGGAGTGGCTACCAAGTTATGGATGGGATTAAATGCTTGTCCTCTACATCAACAAGGGAAAATTTAGCCAAATTGTTCCTTAGCATTGGAACTAGAGTTGGTAGCAATGCTTGAGGTGGTCCACATGGTAGTAACATTTTCCCTAAGATATATTACAATCCTGTTAGTTTGCTCACAGGTACTAGATATTTCCTAGAATCAAAGGTCACCTCTACCAGGCTTGGTGGATATTACTAATCAAGTTATTTTTAGAATGGAGGAGTTTGATTGCTATTTGTTGGTAATTAATCTGTGTCAGTGTGTTTCTCTAGCACACAATTTAGAAACATCACTATTCCTTTAGTCTCTTTATTTGATTATAAATACTAGCAAAAAAGAAAAGATAGGATAAGAAGGGCAAAAGTATTTTCTAAAATAGACCTTATCTGGAAACTTCCAAATAAGAGTAAAGGAAGAAAATATTCCAAAACTGCATTCAGGACTAGGTATGGGCACTATGAGTACATGGATATGCCTTTTGGGGTGATGAATGCTCCAGCAGATTTCACGGATGCCATGAATAGAATTTTTAGGCCCTACCTAGATCAGTTTGTTAAGGTGTTCATTGATAATATTTTAGTGTACTCTAGGGCTCACAAAGAATATGAAGAACATTTAAAGGTAGTTTTGCAAGTGCTTAAAGATAACCAATATTATGCAAAACTATCTAAATGTCAATTCTAGGCAAGTGAAATTCCATTCCTCAGGCATATCATAAATACTCAAGGATTATGTGTCAACCTAGAAAAGGTAAAGGCAGTGGTGGAGTAGAAACGCCCAATCACTGTAAGTGAAATTTGAAGTTTCTTAAGGTTGGTAGCTTATTACAGAAGGTTCATTGAAAAATTCTTTGTAATAGCTTTTCCATTGACTACCTTAAAAAAAAAGGCACAAAAGCTCATATGGACTTCTAAGTATGAAGAAAATTTCTATAAACTTAAGAAAAGGCTAATTTCTGCTCTCATCTTAATCCTATCGAATCCGCATAAGACGTCTATAATTTATACCGATGCATGTAGGACAGGATTAGGATCTGTGTTGATGCAAGATAAGCAAATGATTGTATATGGGTCTAGGCCATTAATACCTAATGAAGTAAACTACCCAGTGCATGATCTTGAATTGGTAGCTGTTGTGCTTGCCTTGCTTACCTTAAAGCTTTGCAAACAATACCTTATGAGAAGATCCCTTAAGATCTCTATAGACCATAAAAGTCTAAAGTATTTATTTACCCAAAAAGGATCTTAACATGAGGTAGAGTAGGTAGATCAAGTATATCAAGGATTATGATTGCTCAATAGATTATTGTTTGGATAAGGGCAATGTGGTTGCTAATGCCTTAAGTCATAATTATTCTGGGCTGATTTTTTCCAAGGATCAAGTGGCTAGTACCTCAAAAGGTTCCAATGTGGAACAATTCTCAATCCTATTTGAAACTTGATAGGACTGGGAAATGGCTTAAGCCATGGTCCTTGAAATTCAGTCAACATGGCTGGCTAAGGTTAAGGAAGCTCAAAACAAGGACAGAACTTGAAAAAAGTTTCTATGGAGGAAAAGCTTGGTATTGTATTGAAATAATTTTAGTATAAGAATGGGTAACTTTACTATGATGACCGGCTCTATGTGCAAAATGACTTAAGGCAACAATTGTTGTAAGAGGCATATAGAAATAAGCTTAACATTCAACCTGGTGTTAATAAGATGTACCATGACCCTAGGACTCATTTCTAGTAGCCAAAGTTTATGAGGTACATATATGAATATGTGTCTAAGTGCCTCACTTGTCAAATGGTGAAGGTAGAGTACCAAAAGCCATTAAGAATGTTGTAAAGCTTATCCCTCCCGGAAAGAAAGTAAGGATCCATCACTATAGACTTTTATGTTGGGTTACCCAATATAAAAAGTCAACATGATTTAATTTGGAAGGGGAAAAATAGGTTGATAAAGTCTGCACACTTTATCCACATTAAAATTATTTATACCGTGGAGAAGTTGGCCTACATGTATATCCGGGAAGTGGTTAGACACCATAGAATTCTCAACTAGCTATATTTGATAAAGATCCCTATTTTACCTCAAGGTTCTTGAATGCTTTCAAAAAGCTATGGTTTCTACTGTGAGCCTAAGTACCGCTTATCACTTTCAAACTAATGGTCAAACTGAGTGGGTGATTGAGAACTTGAAGGACCTGTTGAGGAGTTGTGTGATCGATTTTAAAAGGGATTGGGACCAACACCTACCATTGATCGAATTTTCCTATAACAATAATTATCAAAAAGCTATAAAGATGGTGCCCTGCGAAGCTTTGTATGGACGTAAGTATATAACACCGTATTGTTGGGTGGATAAAGCAGATGAAGTTGTTGTTGGCCCAAAAATTATTATTAAGACTAGGGAAAAGATTAAGTTGATCCAAGCAAGGATCAAGGTTACCTCGAACTGGCAAACCAAGTATGCTAATTGTGTGGGAAAGATTTGGAGTTTAATGTAAGAGACAAAATACTCTTTAAGGTTTTCCCAATTAAGGGTGTAGCTAGGTTTGGCCAAAGGGATGAGTTGGCTCCAAGATTTATTGGTCTTTTTGAAATCCTCAAAAAAGTGAGAAGTACCTTTTTGGTTGGCTTTGTCACAAAGTTTGTCCCATGTTCACAATGTCTTCCATGTAAGTTTCTTAAGGAAATGCATTGTGAACTTCAGGTAAGTGTTAGCCCAATTCGTTATACCAATAAGGGAGGACCTAAGTTATGAAGAGTAGCTCGTAAGGTTTCTTGATCGCCAAGTCAGGAAACTAAGAACCAAACGGATTTTAATGGTCAAGGTACTATAGTCTAACCATGGTGAAGAGGAGGCCATATGGGAAACTGAGCAAGATATTCAAAAGCAATATCCAAGTGAGTTTGCTCAGTTGAGTCAAAATTTAGGGGATCGAATTTCTAAATAAAAGGAGGATGTTATGGCTCTTCTAGTCAACGATTTTCTTTGACCTAAAAAGTGAGTTTTATTTAAGTATTTTTAATCAAATGCCTAAAATTAGTTTCTATTTTAGCAAGAAAGACAAGCTAAATAAAGCAAATATTAGTTCCTAGTGTGATTTAGCACCTAAGAGTTATAAGGGTAAAATGGTAATTTTGACCCAAGTGAGTGACATGACTGTAATTTCAATAAAATTAGGGTCATGTTAGGATTTTTTACTAAATAAGCTAAGACCATAGGTTATTTTAGCTATTAAGACCCACATTTAAGGAAAAGCATAAAAGTAGCACAAAGTATTTAAATGAGTCATTTATACTTTAAGTGGCTTAAGTGTCTAAAAGGATTAAGTGTGGAAAGCATGAAATACTCTTTGGGACCAAGGAAGGACGGTTTCTAGTGTGAGTCTAGTGGCCAAGTTGAAACAAAAGAAAACTTGATGGTCAAGAGGCAAGAAAACAAGAAGTATGCCATGATGGAGTTGTTGAGATGTTTTAGCAAAAGTTGACCACTATTCCTCAACTTTTTCTCCTGTAATTTTTGTAGCTCTCTCCCTCCAACAACTCATCGGCTGGAAACCCCTCAAACCCCACAAAATTCTAGCAAATTTAAAGGTCCCTAGGAGAAATCAAGTAGCCTCGAGCTCATTCTTGGTGCATTTGCTTCATTTGAGTTCTTGTTGCATGTTTTAGGCATAAACCCTAAGGTAAGATTCTTGGTTTGGATTAAGCTAGTTCTAAGTTGATTTAGTAGCAAGAAATGGTCTTGATTTCAAGTTCTTTGTGCCATATCACGTTAGTTTTAGGTCTGAAACTCAAGAGAGCTAAGTTATGCACAAATGTGCTTATGGTGCTTACATTTTGCTCTTACTTTGTAAGTGAATTTCAAGGGTTCAACTTGTTTTAGCTCAAATAATGCATAGAAATGTTGTAATACATGTGGGAATGAATTAAAGAAAATATTCATTTGAATTGCCTTTGGGGATTGAAAGATTATGCAATATTTGTGCAAGATAGCACAAGAGCACGAAGTGTAGAGCACAACATTGGTGATGATAGCCAAACGCTATCGCCTCTATCTGGCCGAACTCCCTGCCACAAGAATGGCCAGAAGAAGCTGGCGCTACCCGAGAAAAGGTGTGATCATGCACCTCGGGAGATAGCCGAAGAGCTCCGAGCCCGGCACGCCAGGAAAACCCGAGGACACTACTTGCCCCCCCAAGGTTGTGAACAGATCGCCTTCGGAAAAACGGCACCAGACATAGCGAGCCGAACATGATATCCCCGAAGGCGGAACTCCCTGAAACTGGGAACCCCCGAACTGAGGGCTTGTTTCCCGAAGAGGCTCTGTCCGTACCAAAGGACGACCTCACCCAGGGACCTCGGGAGTACGGCAGGAGCATTTATGGAAGCATTTAAGGAAGCCTCTGACACGTCCTTTCACAGACGTCACAAGCCGCCTCAAAAGGCGCTCTGACACACGGATGCCATCAGAATCACATCATGGCCCATCTCAGCACATGGCTCAAGGCAACCTGCTACCAGCTATCTGTCTCCTACGCCCAGAAATTCAGGAACATCCGACCGAACACGTGTCGCGATCTGAACGGGCTAGGCACTCCTATAAATACCAGGAATTAATACTTGGCAGGAGGTTGGTTGGCAAAACACTGCTCCCACACTCTGAGAAAATTACCAGGCGAGACTCTTCAGCCCTGTGTGCTATTACCTTTGCCTTTTTCTCAGCCAACCACTGACTTGGGCGTCGGAGGCTCCCCCCCCGGAAAAACACTCCGGGGGCCTCCTAACCCTTTGTTTCTGAGCTTTCAGGCACACTCCCTTGGGCGATCCATCCTCCAGGCGTTCTTCCTCCCAGAAGTCTCTCCACCAGTCACCATGACTCTAAACGATGAGGCCCCCGGCCATCATTTGGCGCCGTCTGTGGGAACCCGCTCTGAGATCGCCGTCGTTGAAACTCGGCGTTCTAAGGACAAGGGGCTCCCAAAGTCCCCGTCCGCGCCTGAGACACAACCGGCTGCTGAGCAAACACTCCCAGGGACTTCTGCGCCTGAGGAAGACCGCCCTCTGGTAATCACCATGAGTTTCCTGAGGGACTTCCAACGTTCGGTCGTGGCTGAAATGACCCAGCAAATCGACCGGAGATGGCCGCAGCAAACACAGGCCCAGAGCCCCCCCTCACCAACACGCCCTCGGGAGAAAAGCCCCAAGTCTACTCATCGCAGCTCGGGAAGTGGAGATCCGCGCGAAGAATCGTCCACGGAAAATATGCCCATCGGGAAACAGCCTGTGGGACGAAAGAGGTCTGAGCGACCAAGGGTTTTGCAGCGAAGAAGTTCGTCGGCTGAGGCGAGGTCCCTGTCCTCTCAGCGCCGAACTCGCTCCCCGAAGAGGCGCCGGCAGTCTCCCTTCCCCGAAGGAGGGCCGAGTACCACAGTGCTTATGGAGAGGATACTAGCACGGCTAGATAGAGTGGAGAAGCAAATGGCCAGAAAACCTGTTTGGGCCAGACTCTCGGGGACCTTCTGCGAAGATGACTCCCCTTTCACTCGTGCCGTTGCTGAAGCAGCCATGCCAGGTGACTTCAGAGTGCCTCGGCTGGAGATATATGATGGCCGCACTGATCCACAGGCCCATCTGACGAAATACAGACGCAGCATGATAATGCACGGTGCTGATGATGCTACCATGTGCAAATGCTTTGAAGTCACCCTCATAGGGCCAGCAACTGCGTGGTACAATTCATTGCCTCCAGGGACCATCACTGAGTTCCAGGAGTTGTCCACGGCCTTCACGCAGCAATTCATCGGGAGCAGGCCGACTGCAAAGATGCCTGTCCAGATGTTCGACATAGAGCAGAGAAACGGAGAGACCATCCGAGACTATGTCGAAAGGTTCAACAGGGAAGCCCTGAGCGTCCCAGACTTTCGGCCCGAAATCCGCATTCTTGCCATGACACGGGGCCTTCGGCGGGACTCACAGCTGTTCTACGAGTTCTCAAAGGACCCCCCGGACACCCTCGGAGAATTTTACCGAAGGGCCGAACAGCACATGATAGCCGAAGAGCTGAGAATGGCTGGGCCAAAGTCAGACAACCACCGCGCCGAAGGGTCCAATCAGCAAGCCCGTAATCCTACCGAACAGGCAGGACGATCTCGGAGGATGCGGGGAAGGAAGCCTCAAAGTTTCACGCCCCTGAGCACCACACGGACCAACATTCTCATGGCGCTGGAAAGGCAAGGGACGCAGATTCGGCGGCCAAGGGCCATGACCGCCGATAATAAGAAGAATGCAAAGAAGTTCTGCCAGTTTCATCGCGACCACGGTCATGACACCGAAGACTGCTTCCAGCTGAAGAAGTACATAGAGTCGCTGATAAAACAGGGCCAACTTCGGAAATACCTGAGGATGCCATCCCCGAAAGGCAGAAAAATGGAGGAAGAAAGGGCCGAAGATGAGGACTATGACTCCGACAGGCGGAGAAACCGAAGTCCAAAAAGGCGCCCTCCACCTCCGGCAGGGGTTATACAAACAATCACCACGGGGCTCCCATCCTCGGAAAGAAAGCGGAAAGCCAGAGAGATTGCAGTCATGGAATATCAAAGACCAGCAAAAAAGCTGGCCCGCAAAAATGGATCCACCATCGTCTTCCCCCACGACGATCCGCTGCTGATAACGGCGAGGATAGGGAACTGGGACGTCAAAAGGGTGCTACTTGATGATGGATCAAATGCTGACGTCCTATTCTCGCACTTACTGCCGAACTTGGGCATCTCCAGCAGCGAACTTAAGCCAGTCACCTCGCCCACCTTCGGGGTCGGACCATCCGAACTGCCTGTTCTCGGATGGATCGACCTCCCACTGATGATGAAAGGGACTTCGGTAGACGGAGCAGCTGAGTTGTACGCCTCCACAATGGCAAGGTTCATCGTCATGGATGTCCCGTCCTCGTACAACGCCATCCTTGGAAGGCAGACACAGGGAAACCTGCACATTCGCCCTGATGTGAAGTACTTGACTGTCACATTCGCCACCAAGGATGGAGATGCAGAGATCTTCATAGACCAGGCCGAGGTAAGAAAGGTGTTTGTGAAAGCACGAAAGGCTCCGGCAAACAACTCTACACAAACGGTGGAGGCAAAGGCGCAGGAGAAAGGCAAAGGAGAAGATCCCGCAAAGGCAGAAACGGAAGCAGTAGATCTTGTCCCAGGACAATCTACCCGAATAGGGAAGAGCTTGGCCGAAGGTGACAAGGAAAAACTTGTATCCTTTCTGCTGGAAAATAAAGATCTGTTTGCCTACTCGCCAGAAGATATGCCGGGGGTAAACCCTGGCATAATACAGCACAGCCTCAAAGTAAGCCCGGAAGCAAGGCCTGTCCGGCAAAAGGAACGAAGCATCTCAGCCCATAAGGGCAACTTTGTCAAAACCGAAGTCCAGCGGCTGTTGGAAGCCAAAGTTATCAGGGAAGTGAAGTACCCCGAATGGTTAAGCAACGTGGTCATCGCCACAAAAGAAGGTAGCAGCAAACTCCGGATGTGCATCGATTTCAGAAATTTGAACGATGCTTGCCCGAAAAACTCATACCCTCTGCCGCCAATAGATCAGCTGGTAGATTCAACTGCGGAATATGGGCTCCTAAGTTTCCTTGACGCCTTCAGTGGCTACCATCAAATAAGGATGGACCCCGAAGATGAAGAAAAAACTGCCTTCATCACCGAGGGAGGAACGTACTACTATATCAGGATGCCCTTCGGGCTCAAGAATGCAGGAGCCACCTACCAAAGATTGATGAACAAGGTGTTTAAGGACCAAATGGGGAGAAACATGGAGGTATATGTTGATGATATGATAGTCAAGAGCAAGCTGCCTCTCTACCACGTTGCAGATCTAGAGGAAACCTTCCAAAAGCTCAGAGCCTTTGGGATTCGGCTCAATCCTGAAAAGTGCATATTCGGGGTAACCTCGGGAAAGTTCCTTGGGTACATGGTATCCGAAGGAGGCATTGACTCTAACCCCGAGAAGATTAAGGCTCTGCTTGAATTCCGAACTCCTGTCACGGTCAAAGACGTGCAAAGGCTTACCGGAAGAATAACCTCCCTAAGCAGGTTTATTTCCAGGTACGGAGATCGGTGCCGACCTTTCTTCAAAGTCCTCACAAAGGCAGCAAAAAGGGAAGGTGACCTCAGAAGGAATGATCATCCTTGGGATGAAGATTGCCAAAAGGCCTGGGAAGAACTCAAAGTCTACCTGGCCAACCTGCCAACTCTACGACAACCTCGGGAGGGAGAGCCACTTGTATTGTACCTCGCCGTCACGGAGAAAGCTGTAAGCTCGGTCCTCATTAAAGAATAAGGCCCAAAACAATGGCCAGTCTATTACGTCAGCAAGTCCCTGCATGGCGCGTAAATTAGGTACCCTTTGCTTCAAAAAGCTATATACGCCTTGGTGCTTGCAGGAAGAAGGCTGCGACCGTACTTTCAGGCTCACCCCATCATCGTCCGAAGTAGTCTACCACTACGGGATGTTATGAAGAAAGTTGATCATTCGGGAAGGCTCTCCAAGTGGTGCATAGAGCTTGGCGAGCACGAAATCATATATGAACCTCGGAAGGCCATAAAGGCCCAAGCACTGGCAGATTTTATCGCCGAAATACCCACCACTGAGGACAGCCACCAAGATCCGAACGAGGGTGAGCCAGAATGGACCTTGCATGTTGACGGAGCCTCGGGTTCCGAACACCAGGGAGCTGGAATAGTTATCAGAGGACTCGAAGGCCTGGAGGTAATGAAGGCTATCAAGTTCAGCTTCAGCGTCACAAACAATGTGGCTGAGTATGAAGCCCTCATAGCGGGATTACGCTTGGCCAGAAGGATTGGCGTGAGAAACTTAAAAGCTCACAGCGATTCCCAGCTGGTAGTTCGGCAGACGGCAGGAGATTATGGGGCGAAGGACCCAACCTTGGCAAAATACCACGAGCTGGTAGCAAAGCTCATCCAAGAGTTTGACGCCGTACGGATCGAAAATGTACCTCGGCGGAATAACACTGAGGCAGATTGCTTGGCGAAGTCGAAAACATACACCGAGGTGCTAGACCATCCGAGCATCTCAGTGCTGAGCATAGCGACCTCGGGAAAAGGATGGAAAGATCCCATAAAGAGATACCTCACAGAAAATATGCTCCCCGAAGACCCCGGCGACGCTGCGAGACTGCGAAGACGCTCCGGCCGATTCTTCCTGATTGGTGAAGAGTTATACCGGCAGGGATATGCAAACCCGCTGCAGAGATGCGTGGCTGAAGAGGATACTGAAATGATCCTTGAAGAGGTCCACGAAGGCATGTGTGGCTCACATATCGGAACTGATGCCCTTGCAGCGGTGATACTTCGCCAAGGATACTTCTGGCCTACCCTGAGAAAGGACGCAAGACAGTTCGTCCGGAAATGTGGTAGCTGCCAGAGACACGCGAACATCCAGAGGGCACCCTCGGAGACGGTAAGTTCGACTGACTATCCTTGGCCGTTCGCAGTCTGGGGTATAGACCTTATTGGGCCACTCCCCACAGCACCCGGAGGCGTGAAATTCTGCGTTGTAGCAGTGGACTATTTCTCTAAATGGGTCGAGGCAGAACCGCTGGCAACTATCTCGGCAAAAGAAGTGCAGAAGTTCGTATGGAAGAACATTGTATGCAGACTTGGCATACCGAGGGTACTAGTAGCTGATAATGGATCCCAATTCATAGACAAAGGATTCCAGGAATTTATCAGCGACCTCGGAATAAAGATGCACTTCGCCCCAGTAGCTCACCCCCAAAGTAACAGGCAGGTGGAAGTATCGAACAGGACCATAAAAGATGGCCTGAAAAAGAGACTGGGAGAAGCAAAAGGGAAATGGCCAGGAGAACTCCAAAGCGTATTGTGGAGCTACCGAACGACGCCCCGAAGGGCCACAGGGGAAACTCCCTTTTCACTAGTCTTCGGGACAGAGGCCATTATCCCAGTCGAGATAGTCAGACCATCAATACGGGTGCAAATATTTGATGAAGGTGGAAACGACCTCGGCCTCAGAACCAAGCTCGACCTCGTCGGCGAACACAGAGAAATAGCCGAGCTGAGAAGAAAAGCTTTTCAGCAAAGAGTGGCCGCGGCTGTAAACTTACGGGCCAGGCCAAAAGAAATCAAGAAGGGAGACCTCGTTCTCCGAAAGGCTGACTTTGCACCCCGAAGGCCGTCCCACGGAGTACTTCGCGCAAACTGGGAAGGACCTTATCTGGTTCTCGCCGAAGTACGAAAAGGCGTGTACAAACTTGGCGACGCCGAAGGCGTAGAATTGAAAAATACTTGGCACTCAGACGCCTTGAAAAAATTCTACGCCTAAGATGAAGCGGAGGAATTGTAAGTACAGAATGCTCTTAAGGAAAGTTCTTAAGTATCCAAAATTGTGCAAAGCAGAATTCCGCGAAGATGCTCGCCGTAATAAAGCGCAGATTGACCTTCCAGAGTCCCTTGAGCCATCACGCTCGGGAAAAGATGGAGAAATCTCGCAGAGGCAGTTTTCCGAAGTCCCTTGAGCCATCATGCTCGGGAAAGATGGGAAACAAGAACGTCGCAGAAGTACTCGCCGAAATAAGCGCAGAGACAGTTTTCCGAAGTCCCTTGAGCCATCACGCTCGGGAAAAACGGAAAACAACTCTCGAAAGATTTCCTAAGTCTCTTGAGCAAACATGCTCGGGACAAAAGGAAAAGAAGGAAAATTTTTTGACTAAGGAATTTCCGAAGTCCCTCGAGCGAACGTGTTCGGGACAAAATGGAAATGCAAAAGCCTGCAAAAAGACTTAGTCAAATTTTTCAGACTTTCCAAAAAGCCTCTGGAGCGAACAGGCTCGGCCAAGGGAAGGTAAAAGAGTTTCTTTGATTGCAGGTTTTCCGAAGTCTCTTGAGCAAATGCGTTCGGGGCAATGAAAATAAAGAAACTTGAAGAAACACTTAGCCAAAAAAGTCTTCATTAAGGAGTAAGCTGCTTTACAATAAAGAAGTGCCCGAAGAAGGAATACAAAATAGAAGGGAAGGAAAAGGGGCCCTAAAATAGCCTAAGGGTTCGCGGCGTCCCGAAAGCCACTCGCTTGCCCGCCCTTTTCCACCACCTTTCGCGCTGGAATTGAAGGAGGAAGGTTCAAATGTTCGGCCTTGGACCATTCCCACAGAGGTCCCCCAGGAATGTTTAGAGCCTCTAGAAAAGAGAGGTCCAGATCTGGGAACCTCTGGAGGACTTGGTGCCGAGCAAGGCAGAAACAGTCCTGAAAGGCGACCTTGGCCATTTCATCAGACTTGTTCTTCTCGAGCTCAAGGTCGTCAAGCTCGTCCTTCAGGTCCGCGATCTCCTCTTCCAGCGCCTTTATCTGCTCCTTTCCCTTCGGATCCTTCTTCAAGGACACGACCTCGGCTGCAAGGATGTTTTTCTCAGCTGTCAGCGCCAGTATGATCTTGTCAGATTCTGACTTATGCTTTAGAAGCTCTTCGTTGGCGGCCAGCATTCCTTTTATCTGCTCGCCGAGGTCAGCAATCTTCTGGGAGGAGTCCTTTTCAAGTTCTTCTTTCTCCTTCCGGAACTCCTCCCGAAGGGCAGCAACTTTCTCCTTCGCAGCATCCGCTAACTGCTGGTTTTTGGCGATCAACTCCAGGCGTGTGGCCTTCGCCTTTTCTAAAGTATCTAAGGCCGTGGTTCGGAACACAGCCTCCCTGGCCACCCGAACTCGGAGGTAGCCAGCATACCCCAGCAGCTGCGAAGAAGATAAACGCAGGGTCAGTAAGAGCCAAACACTTAGGAAAAAATTGAAGGAAATGGGTCTGAAGAGTATACCTGAGCAGCATGCTCGGTAACTTTCACGGCGAGATCGTTGTCCTCCGGACAGGTCGCCGCAATAGCCTTGAAGGAGGCCTCAGTAAGCACCCCCTTCGAAATTTCCTTCGCCATTTGAGGACAGTCCTCGGAGTACAAATTCATGTCCTCCGTGAACGTCCAGAAAGGCTCCTTTGGTATCTTCCCTTGCGGGATTTTGGCGTCCCGAAGAGCTCGCTTCCGAGCATGTTCGGCCGCCCAGTCAGGGGTAGTCAACTCCCCTGCGTGGCAAGAATGAGAAGGAGATTAAAGACAAAGAAGGCAATCCAGAAAAAACAAAGGAAGTACGCTTTGTCTGGAAACAAACCTGGTGGAACCTCGACAACGACGTCCTCGGAGTCCTCGGCCTCCTCGGTCGAAATGCCCTTGCCCTTCCGCCTGCGCCGCTCCTCGGCAGAAGGTACTTCTACCACTACATCAAGGAGGGCCTGCGACGCAGTAGGACTTTGGGGAGGGACGTCGGTTGGAGGGACGTCGGCGGAAGCAGGCTCCTCAGACCTCGGCCGAATCGACAGGCGGCGAAGTGACAGCAACCTCGGCGTCCTCGTTTCCCTCCCCAATACTTTCCAAAGGAGAGGAAAGAACAGTCTTCTTCGCCCGTTTAGCCGAGGGACCAGCACCAACGGACTTCCGCCTTCGGGAAGCCGCCTTCTTTGTCTGCTCCCCCTTCTCCACTTGGCCGGAGAAAAGGGACTTGTAATAGGCGGCAGTCCCGTCGCCCATCTCTGAAAAAGGAGAGAAACATCAGCGTAAGTCCGAGGAAAAAACAGCAAAGGAGTAGAAGATGACTCACTTTCGACAAGCTTTTCGAAAGAAATTTCCTCCTTAAGAAGCTTGACCAACCAGGAATCCTTCCCGGCGATGGCAGGAGCTGGCATCTTGAGGTCAGTCTCGTGCTCCTTTACCACCTTTAATTCCCGAAGGACCTCTTCGGTCATCAACTTCCAGTTGATTGGAAAAGGGTAAAGGGCGCGCGGAGCGACCTCGGGATCCCAGTCAGAGACAGCCCGAATGCGGGCGTCGAAATCCGCGAACACGGGAGCCAACTCTGGGGTCAGCAGCATCCTCGGATCAACAACGTCCACATCCAGTGTTCCCTGAGCCCATTTGGTCGGAACGTACGACCAGGCCTCGTCCATCTTCAGGAAGAAGAACTTCTGTTGCCACCCCCGCCAGTTGCCACCCCCGCCAGCTATCCTTAGTGGCGAAGGTGAACATGAATTTCTTGCTCCCGGATCCCCGAGGTAGCATGAAATAGAAGCCACCCTTCGGGACCACAGAGAGCTTGTAGTACTGCATAAAGATTATGAAATGGGGTTCTATCCCGAAGACGCCACACATGCAGAGGTAGGCGTTAAAATAGCAGAACGAGTTCGGGGGAAGCTGGTTCACAGCAATGCCATGAAATTTGCAGAACTCGCACACCATCTTCGGGGGAGGATACCGAAGACCGGCCTTCAGCTGGGCTCGAAAAACGGTAACCTCCTTACTATGGTTTGAAAAAGCATAATGGCTAGAACGAGGCAGCCTAGTAATGGCGTAAGAGGGAAGAAAGAATTTTTTCTTCCACCTCTCTAACTTTGCAGGGGTGGTGCAACAAGGATGGGCTAAAAGAGGCTGCCAGCTCTCAGGAATGGGCATTTTCGACATGAAAACGAGTTTGAAAACGGAAGAAAACAGTTTCCAGAGAAAAACTCAAAAGAACAGAGGGATCAAAACGCTCTGGAAAACAAAAACCCACCGAAAGATTTGCCAAAATCTGAGGACGCCGTCGTGAAAGTTGGCTGGAAAAAAGCTCTGATTAAGGTAGCTCCGCCACAGAAAGCAAGAAAGTGCAAGAACAGGGGCAAAGCAGAGAAAAGAGCAGAAGAAAAAGCAAAAGGAACTTATGATGGAATGGGCTATTTATAAGCCAGAGGTGGGTAACCGAAACATCGTCATAAGTACCCTTTGGAGGCGAACCGTCGCCGTAACTGCTCTCTGCACCTGAAAAGGCGCGCCCTCTGTAACCGACGCGACTCTCCTCCAATGGCAAAGCGCCACGTGTCAACCACTGCGCAAAAATGGGGGACACGTCCTCCAAACGTCCCTTGAAAACTGGGACACGTCTTCTGACATCCCTGGAAAACTGGGACGCGCCGCTCAGACTGACACGCTTGGCCAAACAGACCTGCAGAAACAAAGAGCAGGCCAACTCGAGGACGCCAAGAGACAGGCTATGGCCGAACAGCCCATGACCTTCGGGCAAGAGGTGTATCTTCGGCACAGGCTCCGCCTCGAAGACACCAAAGAACAGGCCAAGGCCGAAGAGCCCATGATCTTCGGGCAAAAGGCGCATCCTCGGAACAGGTTGAGCTTCCAAAGAGACTCCCATAAACAACCTCGGAAAGAGATGCAAAACCGAAGTCTTCACTTCGGCTTTCCAAAGGGGGGCATGTGATAGCCAAACGCTATCGCCTCTATCTGGCCGAACTCCCTGCCACAAGAATGGCCAGAAGAAGCTGGCGCTACCCGAGAAAAGGTGTGATCATGCACCTCGGGAGATAGCCGAAGAGCTCCGAGCCCGGCACGCCAGGAAAACCCGAGGACACTACTTGCCCCCCCAAGGTTGTGAACAGATCGCCTTCGGAAAAGCGGCACCAGACATAGCGAGCCGAACATGATATCCCCGAAGGCGGAACTCCCTGAAACTTGGAACCCCCGAACTGAGGGCTTGTTTCCCGAAGAGGCTCTGTCCGTACCAAAGGACGACCTCACCCAGGGACCTCGGGAGTACGGCAGGAGCATTTATGGAAGCATTTAAGGAAGCCTCTGACACGTCCTTTCACAGACGTCACAAGCCGCCTCAAAAGGCGCTCTGACACACGGACGCCATCAGAATCACATCATGGCCCATCTCAGCACATGGCTCAAGGCAACCTGCTACCAGCTATCTGTCTCCTACGCCCAGAAATTCAGGAACATCCGACCGAACACGTGTCGCGATCTGAACGGGCTAGGTACTCCTATAAATACCAGGAATTAATACTTGGCAGGAGGTTGGTTGGCAAAACACTGCTCCCACACTCTGAGAAAATTACCAGGCGAGACTCTTCAGCCCTGTGTGCTATTACCTTTGCCTTTTTCTCAGCCAACCACTGACTTGGGCGTCGGAGGCTCCCCCCCCAGAAAAACACTTCAGGGGCCTCCTAACCCTTTGTTTCTGAGCTTTCAGGCACACTCCCTTGGGCGATCCATCCTCCAGGCGTTCTTCCTCCCAGAAGTCTCTCCACCAATCACCATGACTCTAAACGATGAGGCCCCTGGCCATCAGGTGACAAGTTGCCAGGTGGACTTAAGGCAACCTGAGGGTTGTAGCGTTTTTGTGACACCCTTGATGCAGTGTTACCAAGGCCCAAGACCCTTAAGATCAAGGCACCTTAAAAATGTCTCAATCTCTCGGTTATCATTCCTATGCTATTCTAAGATATTCTGTAGCTTCGGTTGTCTCTAGAACTCATTCCTAAGTTGGGAATTATGCATTATTTAGGTGATAGCTAAGTAGTGTGGTTAAGGTAAGGAAAAGTAGAATGGCTAAGATGCTAAGAAAGCACCAAAGGGATCAAGGCGAGTTTTGGATTCTTCGTTGGCCCAAGTGAAAGGTCTGAACATTTGGGTAATGAAGAGGAAACCTAATAAGATCTCAATCAACTTATGATTTGGTAAGTGATCGACTAAGGAGCCCTAAGCTAAGCTCCAAGAGCTTGACAAGTTAGACCACATAAGATGGCAACCTTGCACAATAAGTTAAGGGAAAGACAGGCAAGGTTTGAGATGAGGTGATGACCTACTCTAGGACCCATAAGTGAGACTTAAGGGAGGTTAAGGATTCAAGACACAAGTCCCAAGGATTATGCATGTTGTATATCATAGATTCATGTATTACGTATTTAGTATATTTATTGGTTGTGTTGATTCTTGATTGGTTATTACTTGTTGGTAAGCCATATTTTGCATGCTTACTTGCTATTTTCATTACAGGTACCCCAAAGGACCCTTACTGACCACAACCATGTGCTCACTCCATTAAGTTTTTTGTATGGGTTCTAACATCGGGCCTAACAACTAAGTGGTTAGCTATGAACTAAGTTTCTCTCTTTTACATGTACTTTTTTTACTTGAATCCTTGAGCTTCTAACATTGCTTGAGAGATAATTTTTTTTACTAATTAAGTATCTATATCTTTACAATTAGAGGCTAAGTAGTGCATAAGGATAAGTGAAGAGCTTGCATTTGAAGCTTGGTAGCTCAAAGGTGGGGCTTAAGTAATAGATCTTGGTTATGCTTTTTGCCAAGTATGTAGAATACCTTGTGCACTAAGATATTGCCTTTATTAGGATACATTGAGTGTAAGACCATTGAGTTACTTCTGGGTGCATGCTAGTATTAAAGAGTGTGCACAAACTGTTATTTGAAGTTAAGGTAACTAGTGTTTAATTGTCTTGGCACGTTTTAAGTGTGTCTTAAAAAGAATGCTCGAGCAATGTATACTTTACTTATTTTATTTACCAAGTTGCATTACCAAGATAACCACATCCATGTTTTTTTATAGGGTATGTTAGGTAACTAGTTATATGTAATAGTTAGCCAATTGCATCTAAGTAAAATCACAATCTCTAAGAACCTACAAGTTAGTTAACTCAGGATATTGAGACCCTATTCCATCATATATAGGACTCAAGAAGAGATAGTCAGCCTAATCATCTCTGTGTTGTGCTTTCAATTTTATATGTTTTCCCATTCCCTAGTTGTTTGCATCTAGCTAGCTCAAAAGAATTTTGGACTTTGTTTTATTTTGCCCAAGAATGATTGGGTGTATCTGTAATGAGGTTGATTTTATATGAAAATTTGCCTTCACGTCAAAAAAAAAAACAATTGAATTAATGGTGGGATTTATAATTGAAATTTTTTCGATTGATAATGATAGTTGTTGACTATTTTGTAGTTTTTTTTAATTTACCCAACTTTAAAAATAGTAAGAAATCCCCTGCCATTGTTAAGTGTGGGGTGGTTACAGGGAAGTCCAAACTGGTTCGGCTATCATTTTAGTTCAAAAAAAAACTGTCATACCCTTTTCCCTAACGTGTAATAATAGTATATCCATCTTTTTATCAAACAAATAAATAAATAAATACTAACAATTTCTTTTTAGCCAAAAATTTCCTAACGTGTAATAACAATTTATCCATCCTTTTACCAAAAAAATAAATGAACAAAAATACTATCAGTTTTTTTCAGCCAGAAAAAAGAAAAAAGAGTGGCTAATTTGGTTGAAGTCACAACCATAAATAAAAGTTTTTTTTGTTATGATCTTTGTCTTTCAATAATTTACTAAATAAACGACTTCTATGCAAATTCATTTTCTTTCCTTACCAAGGAAAGTTAACAAAGAAAGCCCACAACTAAACAAAGTGAGGGGAGACAACCCCTAACAAATCCTACATAAAATTGCTAACAACTCGAGAAAGAAGGGAGTCGAAGAAAGTCGCACCCACCCCAAGGAAGCAAAGTGAAAATCGAGGCCAACCAATCTGCTGAAAATTTTGCCTCATACGAATAGCGGATTCTTCCCATCTACTTCAAGGATAAGGTGAACTGCTCTTTGGGAGTCTGATTCAATCTCCATTGGTTGAAAAGCCTACTTTGAAGCTGTTTCCAAGCTTTGAAAACAAGAAATTATCTGGCTTTTAAACTCATCACAACTCCAACGAGCTTCCTGTAGAATCAGCAGCAGAACCATGGGAAGAAGCATTCACGTTGAATTTGTCTGACTTTGTTCTCTTTTGTTTCTCCACAAAGTCGTATTCTGTGTAGTTAGTTACGAGTTGAATAATGTCTCGCATGGGATAATGACATCGTATTGGGCCTCGGCCCGCATCTATGGAGAGCCCATTAAAGATTTAGCCATGACTTAGTTATCTTGTAGAATACTTCCTCTATACCCAAACTTTTGTTCCATTTGACTTTTTATTATATTTTGATTTAAATTTATTTATATTATTATATATTAAAAAAAATTAATATATATATATATATATATAGAGAGAGAGAGAGAGAGAGAGAGAGAGAGAGAGAGACTACATGTCTTAATTTATCATTCACATATAAAGATTTTTCATTTATATATTAAAATATTAAAAATAAAAAATCCTAAATTAATTATCGAAAGTAAATGGAGTAAAAATTTTGGGATGGAGGAAATATTTCGTAAAATGTGGTAATAACTTGGTTAATTGAAATAATAAATTACACAATTCACCTATTAACTATACGCTCTTATACACACGAATCCCTAAATTAAAAAATAAAGCTCAAAAACCATCAACTTCCCCAACTCTCTAACTTCATCATAGATTGGTTCAGGTAAATGCTCAAGCTTCGCAAGAGTTCAAGTGCTTCATGAGTCATGACCAAGCCATTTATAGAAACCCCTCCAAGCAGTGCATTATAATACGACTTGTTCTGATCAAAAAATTGGCATGCCAAATCGAGCAACTGATCGAACTAATGCTCGACACTCGTAAACAATAGCCACATATCTCTATCAGCAAGAACATGAGATTTTCACGAGGAAAAGTAGAAAAGTATTAAGCACCAGAATCAATTTTCTGAACTCCACAGAGACGACACAAACCCCAGAAACACGAATTCAAATTTAACGGTAAAAAGGATCACTGAAGCATAGGCAAGCAAAATGTAAATAGGATCATTGCAACGAACCTCTGGAGCTCCGAATTCTTGACGAACTTGCCCTCCTTGAGCCATTGTTTGAGAATTGGAATCATGAGGGCTTTGGGATCAACCAATCTCTAATTTCTATCATTTTTCTCGCCCAACCTCTCTCTCGCACATTTCTTGTCTTTATATGTGTGCCTCTGCATGGGTGTGGATTTATTTAGAATAGAAGAATTCAGAACCAATTGCTAGGGCAAAGAGTGGCGTCCCTGTTTCTATGTTGCAATCTTTTGGGGTTTATCAAAGGTTTTCACATAGGCAAATAGAAAGCGATGGAGTCTGGGTGATCGGGAAAATGATAGTTAGATCGTTAAATTTAAAAACTTATGAGATTTTGTAGTGTTGGAAAAAAGCTTAGACACTTATTTAGGATTTTCATTTTTTTGGCACACAATCTCGCCACGCATATGTGTCACGTTTATCACCATATCATCAAAATATTTCAAATCATCACATAGCTAGATAAAAGAACAGCAGTGATGAATATTAACTAATAATATAATGTCAATAGGTAATTTAACTACAAGAAAATAATAGCAATCGATCTGCTTATAATGCAAACATTAGTGGTCAATTTGCCTATTTTTCGTTTTCAGCTGCTACAATACTTTTTCCTCAAGATGCAAGAAAAAAGGGTATACTACACATTAGGTCCTTTCTTCTATGTGATAATATCATCTGATTCTCAAACTTTGACATTCAGCATTTTTGGCACTTTGTCTGATAAACATAAAAGATGTCTTGAAACCTCTAATTTTTGTGTTTTAGGCGTCCTGACTTTCATGAGTAACTGTCAATGCCCTAATTTCTGAAGATATCCCAAATTCACTATCATGGTCTTACATTGTATGTTTTCTATTTACTAAATTGGTCACCAATAACTTGGAAAAATTTTAATTTTTTTAAACTTTTAAATTTATCATAACTTAATTTTGATTCAATTTATAAATTTTTTTACATTTTTTCTCTATAAATGTAATCACTGCCAAAATTTGAATTTTTGTTAATCAACCTACAATGAAGTATGGGCTAATTAGTAGTGGTGCTCTACGTATCTTAGAGAAAGTTATTGATGTGAGAAATCCTATAGTTGGCACGATTTGTATCCTAAATCTACTACATTTTTTTCATAAAAGTCCTAAACCTATTGGTATTCAGTTTTGTCAACCAAAAGGAAAAAGAAAAATACAACCTATATAGAGATAAGGATGTGCACTATCTGACTGAATCCTAAAAAACCGATAAATTAAATTAATTTGGTTTTTTTGATTCATTTATGATGCAGCTTTTTTATTCAATTTCAGTTAATATTAAATTTTTAAATATTATTTTTTTGTTCGATTTAGTGGGAGAAATCAGTTATTTCAGTAACTGAATTAACTGAATTTTGAACTGCTGCCCCCTAGCCTGTTGAGATGCAAATCAGTTACTGCTGCCGCTTACCTTAGACAATGATGGTTCCACCGTCTTGCCTAAATCCATTGAAGCGTTGGACCATCTCGAGCGATGCTTTGCTGGCCTCTCTACAATCCTTGTTTTCATTTTTACCGTTCAAAAGAACATTTTGAGCCCCAGAATACAAAGCGTTTGAATTTGAAACTACAAATGGTTCAGCCCAGCTCATAAAAATATGTGTCATTGGTTACAAAAATATAGGAAAAAGCTGAAAATTAAAAATTTTAACAAAGAAGAAAAAAAGAGAGAAATTCTGCGGGAAAAGTCGAACCCTTGAAGAAAGACAATTGGAACCCAAATCAGAAATTACAGAACTAAAACCCAATCCCGAAAAAGAAAAATCTAATCTTTAGATGTCCAAAAATCAAAAAAAGAAAAATTTCTCTACTGCAGTCTGCAGGAGCTGCAGTCGGCTTTCTATTTAGGATTTCTCTAACTTGTGTACTAGTTTATGTTTGTTAAATTATTATGTCTTAGCTATTGCAATTTTAACGGAAGTACGAGCGCTACCCGTAAAATTGGTTATTTCAACTTCAAACCAAACCAAACCAAAATATTTCGGTTCGAATTTGATTGGTTTTTCTTAATATATAGTTTGGTTAGTTTGGTTTTTTATGGTTAAACCAAAAACTAATTTAACCTACTAATTTGATTTTGTCTAAACCGAAATAACTGAATACATACCGCTATATAGAAAGATTGTCAAATGAATAATGTACTTTATGGGTTGTTACAGCCTAGATGCTGTAAATGTCTCAAAATTAAAATAGTGAATTTGACAACAGCAACGTAAAGTATTTCCTTTATTTCAAAATTCTTGTAAATTCTTGTCACTTGTCCTAACCATTCAATGTAAAGTGTCCAAAGGACATGAGTGGAAGTCTACAGTTCAACTCTAGCCTCCACCATATACCATTTCCATACAAAAATTTCACTAAATGCTAGTTTAGTATCTTCCAGATTACTATACTCGGCATTTTACTCTTTCCTTTAAATACATAGTACTTTCTAATTTTGTATCTTGTAAAAATATTTTTAACAACTAAAAAAAAAATTCTTGTCACTTTTTAGTATTTTTTTAAAATTATGACTGTTGGAACATATAAGTATATTGTATACTCTTTTCCAAAATTACCTCTTATAAATAACATAATTACATTTAGTGAAAATTACAAAAAATCCCCCTAAGGTTTGGTGAAACCTACGATTGTATCCTCACTATTTCAAAAACCTACGATTACCTCTTACCAGGTTAACACCATTATTCATGGGTAACTTGCACCCATGGCCCCTAACTTTTTATTATTACCTTATTTTGGACCCTAACCTCAAAACCTCATATAGAACATCCTCAACCTTAATTTTTTGTTTCATTTAAGACCATTGGCAAACAAAAAGTGTTAAAATTGATGGAACTGGTCATGTGGCACACCAGTGTGGGCAATTTGCCATAGTGTCATTAACATGGGAAAGGAAGAAAAATAGAATAAAAAGTAAAAAGCAACCTAGGTCCCTAATTTTTCACTTTCTTCCCTCAAAATCCTAACTTTTCTTCAACTATAGCTGCCACCCCTGTACTACCACCCCACCTGCCCGACACCATTCCAGCCAACAACCCTGGCATCACCGAAAATCCTAGCCCGTCGCCCTTGTTTCATTGCACCACTGTCCTTCATTTTGCCCATCCTGAGCCACCATCATCCCCTGTCTCCCTCCTCGAACCCTAAATCCACTTGAAATCCAAGGAAACAACGATGATGGATGCGACGGCGGCAAGGAAATGAAAAAGGCGATGATGGATGTGATGACATGGCTGGGATTGAAATCACTGGTCCAATTCAAATCAAATGTCGGGAAGACAAGGTCAATCAATTGAGGAGGCAAGCCCAATCAGTGGGGAAATCAAATGGCAAGTGAAATTGAAGACAGTGGAGGCAAATAGGAAATGAATCTGATGAAATCATGGGCTACAATCGGCAAAAATCGAGCGTTACAATCAAATGAAATCTTGCTGGGTTGACGGATGAGGGAATGAAAGAACGAGGGGAGAAGGAGCAATGGATGAGGCTAAGGCCAGAAGTGGCGGACGAGGGCTAGAGGCCGTGGGGGAGGGAAGTGGAAGCAAAGATGTAGGCTAACCCCGTATATGCCTAAATTTCTTCATGTTATGTAACGTAGGCGCTAAATTTTTTATGTAGCCAATTGCATGCATCTATAATTGGTGATTTGTTGTGTCACATGACCAATTGCCTCAAGCTGGCATGCCATATGGCCAATTATGTTAATTTTAGCACTTTCCATTCACCAAAGGTCTAAAATAGAACAAAAAATTGAGATTTAAGAAGTCCCATATGAGGTTTTGAGGTAGGGTTCAAAATAGGACAACAATAAAATCTTAGGGGACATGGGTGCAATTTACCCCCCATTAGTCACTTTTACTACAAAAATGAGAAAAATGTCACACTTTGCCCTCAAAATCTTTAAACTTAGAAACTTTACGCTCAACTACAAAAACCCATTCAATTCAAACCCCATCTTCTACTTTGCCCCATTGTATACCCTCCCTCCCATTCGCCTTCTTCATTCATCCTTTTCTTCTTCCTTACACCACTGCCACTCGAAAACCAAAGAAAAAAAACAACTTCCCATCCCCTCTCATTCGCCAAGGGAAACCAAAATGATATCTTGCTTTATTTCTTCCCTTGATAATATCTGTGATTTTGTTATATACAATCCAGGTAATTCTTTGGATAATACAATTTGCTAGCTTCGATTGAAGACTTCGATTTCACCAATCTCATCACCAAGATAAAACCCAACAAGATTGCCCCCTCCCTTAATTGGTTAAAAAGCAATTTTAAATCAAATCTCAAACAGTACAACCACAAGTTCGGTCGTGACTGGTGACTAGAAAACCAAGGAAGTACGATGACCAGAAAAGCAAGGAAGTGCAAAAGCGGCAACCCACGACAGTACTACCAGGCCACGTAGATTTTAAATTCTAAATTCTAAGGTAGCTTCTCAAATTACCCACCATAAAAAATAAGGAAAAAAAAAGCAGAAATCTATAGAAGAAGAGAGGAAGAGATGTTGATGAAGAGGAGATGAGAAGTAGGATTAAGGTGGAAAAACAAACATACAGGGAGAGAAAGAGCAGAAACATGTAAGGAGAAAAGGTTCCATTTCATCATTCAACATATCCCTATTACAAGAGCATTCACCCCTATATACAACCGTCTCAGCCTCCTCCAGTAACAACTCACACAAAATGACAAAGTCACCTAAAGTCCTATTGACAACTGGACAAAAATATCCACATAAGAGCTAACATGGAGTGTTGACTCAACTTTTAAATTTTAGGCATGTATCAGTGCCTCTCCGTCAAAACATTCATGCCATCAAAGATGAGAAACAAGTAAATCAAACCTGACTTTCACCAATTTATGCTAACAACAGTCATTACACAGCAGTAAAAATGAGACAAGACTCAACTTGACTACTAACCAAGCTTATTTATCTTGTTAAAGAAGTAACAACTACTAGTAGCATAACCAATCCTTAAGTATCAAGCTTGCCCACTACTTTGAATGGTAGAATATCTAAACATTGGATACTCAAATTTTTCCAATGTTCGTGAAGTGCCCAAGCAACTTCTCGCTTCATTTTTGTGCACCTTCAAGATCAACAGCTTTAATTGAACATCTTCATATGGATGGAAAACTAAATTGCAATATCTAGTTTTCCCTTTTTCATCATCCTTCAACTTTCTTTGATGAGGTAAAATATTAGTAGCACCGCTCAAGTAACTTCCAACAACCACAACTTCAATTTCTTCTTTTTGCATGTCAACATTTTGAAATACACTTACTTCCCTAGGTATTGATTAACTCGCTCTTAGTTTCTCAGTCATTTTCTCGTCAGAAAATGAATCATTGCACCCTTGAAAGTATAGCCATCTCATAATAACAAAGCCCTTAGGTTTAGTAGCATTTTCTACCTTGCTCTTAATGTCCCAATTTTTGGCTTTCGTATCCAAAGTCTCTGTCACTTGAGCTTTTACCTTTGCAACAAGTTTTCCTTCACACTCAGTGGCTTCCCAACCATCCTTAGTGCAGGAAATAATTTCCTCCATTTTTTGACCTAGTTGGAGCTTCATAGTTGCAACCTTTCGAGCTTTCTTCAACAAGGTATTGTGCTGAGTTTAAGCAGCCTTCTATTGTCTGGCTCATTCCTTTATACATTTTGCTGACCATAGTATGATTAGTTTTAGTTATAACCTCTGCCACTATTTTTTCTTTATGGACATAGGTCCTAACATATTCCCTACTGTAGGAACTTAGAGCACAATTTCTTTATGGGTCTTAAATTTGTATAGAGCCTAAACTTTGTGTGCTACTAAATCTTCTACATCTCCTACCATAGCCTTAACCTTCTTGTTCCAAACATTAAAAATAAACTCCTATAATTTTGCCAATTTTAAAGCATCTGATAATGTTTTGGGCTTAAATGCTTTAACCGTGTTCCGTATTTCTTCCTTTAATCCCATAAGCAAGTGAAATAGAATTGCTTCTTCAGGCTCTATCACATTGTTCAGCAAAGCTTCAAATTGGTTTTGATATTCTCTGACAGTGCCTTCTCCTTTGAGCTTAAGAAGTCTTGAAATAGGGATCATGAGATTAACCTCATGGCTTTGCTCAACCCTTTCATCAAACATCTTAAGCTCACAATTGAATTTGGGAAAACTTACTATCATCAGTTTAGTGGAAGCTCTATATTCATCTTTAGATCTAGCACCAACCCTTTGTTTCCGTCATTCATGGCCATTTTGAGCTCCTACGGCAGCTGCAGAATCAGCACTTGTTCCATTCGCTGGCTCCATAGTAGGCAGACTCAATTTTGCTTAAGGTCAGTGATGGCTTAAGCATTAGCAACCTGTAGCTCTACTGTCACCTTTCATTAAATCTCCATTTGTTGAACCCATTCATTGAACTCTATCAACCATGCCAATTGTTGTGTTTCTACCATGGCCGAACCAAAAATTTTCTTAAGCTTTTCACCAAACAATTGGTGTGTGTCAAGAACTAAAGATCGTTGCAAATCCAAAGGATGTGACCTTCATTGCGATTAATGCTGAGGAATGTCAATTCTGTCAGAATTGATGCAAAGGAACAGTGGCTCTAAAATCCAAGGAACATTTGCTTTGATACCAAATGATATGATCTTAAATTCTAACTTAACTTCTCAGATTAACCACTAGAGTAAATAAGGAAAAAAGAAGCATAAATCTGTAGAAGAAATGAGGAAGAGACGTTGACAAAGAGGAGATGAGAAGCAGGATTAAGATGGAAGAAAAAGAACAAACATACAGGGAGAGAAAGAATATAAACACGTAAGGAGAGAAGGTTCCAATTTCATCATTCAACATATCCCTGTTACAAAAGCATTCACCCCTTTATACAACCCTCTCGGCCCCCTCCAGTAACAACTCACACAAAATGATAAAGTCACCTAAAGTCTAACTGACAACTGGACAAAAATATCCACATAAAAACTGACATGAAGTGCTAACTCAACTTCTAAATTTTAGGCATGTATTAGTCCATTCATCATCTTTGACAACTCCTTTTATGTCAGGGGTGGCCCATCTTAGCCATAGATCCAGCAAGCTCAAATGTGGTCCTAGACCACCCTTGTCCCCGACACCATCCTCGCCTTTTCGGCTCAGCAACCCTCGAGCTTGCCTGCCCTAGCGTCATGCTACGAGCTTATGAGTGAGATCGTGCAGCAATTGATGATTCGTTTTTTATTAGTGTTGAATAATTTTCAAGCTGAAAATGGGTGCAACGGGCGATGATAGGTGTAACGGCAAAAGTAGGGTAGACCTGAGAACTGGGATAGCAACAATATGCTAGAAACATAGGATTTTTTAGATTTGATGGTTATTTTTTTTCAAATTTATTGGTTTTATTTGAATGTGTTTTAGTTTTTATGGGGCAAAGTTTTTGAGAAATATGGTTAAGAGAGCAAAGTCACTCATTTTCCTCTTTTTATATTAACAATAAATAACAAAGTTAAAGTTTGAGGGGGAATCGTATGTTTTTGAAACACCGAGGACACAATTGTAGGTTTCACTAAACCTCAAAGGAGTTTTTGTAATTCTCCCTTACATTTAAATTCATCTGAAAACTCAGATATGATCGCACTAATTTTGCATGAAAAATTGAAAGTAAAGTATTGATCAGCTTGGAAAATTTAAATCCAGTCCAAGTTTTCACCGTTCTCCCCTTTTGCTGCAAAATATTGTCATATATATATGAGCTAATTAAAAAAAGGAAAAATTTAGAAAAATGATTATATAAATAAGAAAATATGAAAAATATTTGGGACACAAAATAACAGAAAAAGTGACACGTTACAAATGTTTGGAGACGGAGGGGTATTTTTGTTTAGTAATTTTCCAAAAAATAATAATTTATATTCAGAATATAATATTAGGTCTTCGATTTACGAGTTGCATTGTCTTCATTTATAAGATTAATGGAATTCAACATTTCAAGTTTTAGAAATAAGCTGAAATTCCAAGATTTAAGAAATGCTTTATTTTTACTCAGAAATATTTGTATAAATGTATATGGCTGAGGGTACAGTGATACGATACGGGCTGAAAAACAAGCCCAGGCGATTTTAAATACAAACGTTTAGAACTTGTAGTCCAATTTTAGAAAATGGAGGAGGTAATTGTTGGGCTTGTTCCCTCAGTGTGGGCAATTTGAGACCCAAAGAAACAAACATTAATTAAAGAACCCAGCAAAGAGGCTTAAACTTGCTGTGACAGCTGAACAATTTGGCAACCGAATCGATATGGTGGAGAAATGGGATTAAATTTAAACGTGCTGGCCAAGTTCGTGCAAGCCAACCAATTCAACTGATGGATTGTTTCCATTTGTTCGGCTGGGCTTGTTTTGCCACCAAGAGGGCTGCCAGCAGATCTAAAAATTTGTTCTCATTGGGCCTTATATATATGTATCTAATAATTACGGCTTGGAATTACTATAACAAGTTGGGTCACTAATAAATAGTGGCTGGTCCAGTAACAAGCCCAGACTATTAAAATGGTATACTACAGATGTTGATCCCTGATATATGATGCCATCATGTTTTAGTGCCCAAACGTTTATTGATGACAATTAACCCCCTCAATTCTAAGCAAAACTTTAGGCCGATCCTATAGGGATGGGCATTCGGTTAGTTTGATATGAAATATATCTGAGCATACTAATCTAATTGGTTTTTTATGTTTAAAAAGTACATCCAAATTATCCAAACTATATTTCATAACCAATCTATACGGTCTGAATTATATTTCAGCTTATTTGGTTCCTCTATCTAAACCTAGGCACATAATAAATAAAAAAAAAATAAGATAAATATTAAATTTTTACATCTCATACCCAAAAATAAAAAATGATAGACAACACATAGTACAAAATTAGTACGAAATAACTCTATATGTAGGGTCAATATGGATAATAGTAAAAATTAATAAGAAATAATTTTATATATAGGGTTAACGTGGATAATATAAAAATAATTATGACTATTAGATCTATTCAGTTTCAAATGTATGATTCAATAACCAATGCGACAACTGAATATAAAATTCAATTTTCATCCAAAGCGGCTGAACTAGAAAAAAATACTCGAATCATTTTATCCAAATATAATCAATCTTTCCAATTTTTTTTATTTTGTCTGAATATTGTTCATCCTTCCTTCTAGGGGTGAGCATGGGTTGGATTGGTTCGGTTTTATGGTGGAACCGAACCAACCCGAAATGGAATTGGTTCCAAAAATTTTCTACCCAACTCAAGAACTGAGAACCGAACAGAACTAGAACTATGGTTCTAGGTTTCTCAGTTTTGGTTCTCAAGTTTTTCGGTTTATACCATATACCTATAACAACACCAAAATTCAATAAATTTACATCCATAATCAGTTTTATGATATATTCAACATAATATACAATTAAATTAATATTTAAATATATACACTTAGATACATTCAAAAGAGTTTAAAATATTGTTCTTACAAAAATTGTTCAAAACAGTTGCTTGTGGGACATTTTTCATCTCAACTAGTTTACTTCCTTCCAGTAATTCCAATATTGGTATGACATTCAATATGGAAAACTGAGCCTTTAAGGCCATCTTCTTCAATATCAAAACCTAAAATATGTTGATGCCATGAATTTTTAATTTTGCATGACTCATAAATGAAAAAAATATCATAATTGTATTATAGAGAGTAATCTGAAATGAAAGATCGAAAGCAAAATGACCTAGGAGTGGTGGGTCTATGAAGCAAAGTGATTTAAGTGAATATGAAGAAATTTCATAAATGATCCCACAACTTCCATTAGAGGTGGGACGTGGGCCAAGTTGACCCAGCCCAAACCGAGATCGGACCGCCAGTCAACCCCGGCCCAGACCGGTCAAACCCGCCCCGACTTGCCCCGGAAAAAGCCCATTATATTGTGGGCCAAGTATGGGCCCAATAGGAGGAGGAGACGCAAAAAAAACTGCCCCAAACCAGCCCAATCCCGCGAAACAACCCCGACCCGAACTGCCAGCCCCGCCAACCAAAATCGCCCCAGACCGGACCAGACCGGCCCGCCTCATGCCCAACCGCTCTTTAGCAGCAATAGCAACCTGCAAAATTTTTTTTAAAAAAAGGGCTAATTATACAGCAGACCCTCCAACAGTTTTCTGCTCCATTTTAGCCCCCAAATTTTCATTTTTACCCCTCCCAACAACTAAATTTCAAGGACTTTTTGGTCAAACTAATTTTTTTCCTCCCCCTATAAATACCAATGCCATTTTCACTCAATCCTCACACAATCACTCAATCTCTCTTCTTCATCTACTATATTCTCTCAAGCATTATCCTTATTTTCTTAATCTCTTCCAATTTTTTTACTAATCTCTCCCTAATATCTTCATAATCCCCTCTTGATTTTGCATTAATCACTACTATTAGTACGTGAGGCATGGCTTCAAAAGGAAAGGGCAAGTCAACAGAGAGTTCATCTTCCCGCACCACCGACCTCCGAGCCTTGTTCCGTCGCCAATCTCAGCCCGCCGATAAAGGCATTTCAATTCAAAAGTTTCACGACGATGATACCGGAATCGATATGATGAATTACGATCTGGGTCTCGACGATCAATTATCCGATGATAAAGTAGAAGAGTTGGATGCAATGGCATCCGGGAATCCGTCAACAAAACCGACGCCTACAAGTCATGAACCCGCCATGGAGGAAAATCAAGCACAAGGTAAATTCACGAGACTAACTGCTTGGGTTTGGAAGCATTATGAAGTCATACACGAAGGGGAGTCGAGGTACGGGAAATGAAAACATTGCGAGAAAAAATTTGTGTATAGAAAGAATTCCGGCACCGAAACGCTAAAGCGGCATACTGAAAATCAACATCCTAACATCCTCCCTAGTACTGGGACTAGTTTTGGAGGACAAACACAACTTGGGTCTACAACCGGTGCTAGCGGACCAGGTATATTTCGTTTTAACCAACAATCTTGTAGAGAAGGTATGGTAAATTGAATGATACTTACCAAACAACCTTTTTCACAAGCTGAAGATGTCCACCTAGAATCTTGGATAAAATCACAATTAAATCCTACATTTAGAAAAGTATCTAGAAAAACTGCTAGGAAAGAAAGCTTTAAACAATTTGAAGCTGGAAAATCAGATTTGCAAGCATATTTTTCTGCTCTTGATCATTGTGTGACATTTACTTCTGATATGTGGACATCACCTACAAGTCAATTATTCTATTGTGTTACTTCTCATTGGATTGATTATGATTGGATAATGCAAAAACGAATTTTGTCATTTAAGGTTATTGAAACAGATCATACTGGTTATCAAATATTTAATTGCATCTTAGAAACTTTACGTGATTATTTTTGTACTGATAAAGTCCTGTGCATTTCATTTGATAATGTTTCAAATAATGATATTGTCGCTCGTCTTTTGAGTCAAAACTTAAAATCACCTCTCAACGGTGCATTCTTTTACGTTAGATGCATATGCCATATTTTGAACATTTGTGTCCAAAAGGGTTTAAAAGTTTTCTAAAATGAGATTTTGCCTACTCAAAACTCATTAAAATATTTGATATCCAGACCTACCGTTTTTCGTGAATTTAAAAGTTTTTTATTGAAAATCAAAAACCATTTTCTTGGAAACGGTTTAAATTGGATTGCCCAACCCGCTGAAACTCCACATATTTGATGTTACAAGATGTATTACCGTATGCAAATTTATTGTTACATTTCATGAATTTAAAAATGGATTGTGAATTTCTTACGATTGAAATTTAGGAGAAATGTTCTAAAACCGGTGAATTGCTTAAGTTTTTTTACGAGGCAACTGAATTTTTCTCTAGTGTTTACTACCCAATAAGTCATCAAGTTTTGTTTCATTTAGTGAACATCATATATGCTTTACATCAGTTTAAAGATGATGAGTTGTTAAAACCGACTGTCGAAGCCATGCGGGCTAAGTGGCTTCAATATTTCGAAAACATTCCACCTATCTTTTTAGTCGCTTCTTTACTTGACCATTATATCAAATTAACGAATACAATAATACTGCTTGAAGGAATTTTTCATATTTATTTAGAAATGCCTCATATAAATGTTTTGGCTATGTCTACTTCTGTTTCCGAGTACTTGCATTCTTTATACAAATTATATTGTGCGCGGCATTCGGATAAGGTAAGATCCGAAGCTCCTCCAACCGAGCCTCCAAGGAGATCAATCTCGTCAAGATTCAACCCGGCCCTCCAAATGCTCAAACGACCCCGACCGATGACATCAAGATTAGCTGAGGTCGATGACTATCTCAACACATCGTTCGAGGCAAGCGACCTCAACATCATAGAGTGGTGGAAACAAAAGAGATCAAGATTTCCTATCTTGTCGATAATCGCACAGGAGATTCTTGCCGTTCCAATATTGACCGTCTCATTCGAGGTAGCGTTTAGTGCCGGAAAACGGGTGATAACAGAAAAATGGTCAAGATTGACACCCGACACGGTAAAAATATGTGTGTGCAACCGAGATTAGGGCCTCGCAGCACTCCAGCAGCAAGACCAAAAGAGTTCGGATGAAAAGGTAATATCCGATACCGAGACTTAAATTTTTTTTTTTCAATCATACATGTAGTTTGTATTTTATCTGATTATGTTGTTCAGCACAGATCATAGGTTTCTATTATTTATCATTTCCAGAACATTTTTGCCATTTCAAAATGTAAAGCCCGTTCCGATTATTTGTAAGTGTCATTTGGTTTTTTAACTTAATAAAACTTACACCGGAGGTGGTGCTTTTTCTTAAAAATATTTATGACTTATATAATTAATAATGGTTCTATTATATATATATATATATATATATATATATATATATATATAATAAATGAAACCCGCCCTGCCCCGCCTTGCCCCGCCTCGGAACCGCCCCGCCTACAACCTGGCCGAGCCCGATTCTCTGGACCCAGGACTAGGACCGGACGGTCTCAGGCCGGTCCTACCCGGTTCCCCCCTCTAACTTCTATACTGTTTCAATTTGGAATATCTGTTTAAGAGCTTAATATAAAAACACAAAATGCCCATCATAACACTTCAAAGAAATATGTATGTGTGTGTGTATGTGTGTGGATATATTAATAATACTATAATTTTTATTATATAATTATGTATATATCTCAGGTTCGGTTCCACTTCGGGTTGGTTCCATATGGAACCAGAACTAACCAAAAAACCGTGAGTTCTCCTATATATGGAACCAACCTGCGAACCATGATCAATTTTTACCTAACCCAATGAGGATGGTCCGGGTTGAGTTTTGTATTTACTCAACCCATGCTCACCCCTACTTCCTACTTGGCATGACACATAAAAATGGTAGAATTCTGAAAATACACTCATTAGATACCATGCTTTTATTTTTTTGGGTCCTCAAATTTTTCAATCTGTCGATTGACATTCTTAATTTGTAAGTCTTTATTCTCCTACCTCACCATTTAGCCTCAAATAATGAATTGCTGCGGTAATGTTCAGCCAATCAGCTAGTGCTAGCACTAGAGCTCATAAGTAATGGGAGAATGAGCCCATGTACTTTGTATTTCCGGTGTAATGGTGACCATTCCAGTCGCTTTGATATTTTTATTCCTCTATATAGTATTTCAGGAGATCATTATTGCCCAAAACCCCCATCTGTTTGAACCAACTTACACTCGCAGGCTTCCTCGAGAGATTTAGAGCCTTGTACATGGACAAGAATTCTCCAGAGACGTTACCAAAACCCGGGCATCAGCAATAACCTAAACACCTGATCAAACCTGTAACAGGTTTCTTTGTAGCATCTGAATAAAAAACAGAATCAAGAAATGATGCTAACATCTTCAACACAGGAATAACCCAGAAATTAACTAATATAAACAATTGCAAAGGGCATTGTGGACAAATGAACAAAAAATAATAATAACTACAATTTTAGCCGAATGGTTTTGTTAAACATAATGCTTTTGGCACGCCATAGGTAATTAATATCACATCCAAATAGGTGAAAGCCACAGAGTGACTTCAAAATGAATAGAGCAAAACTACTAGCAATCCCAGAATCACAATAGTTTTAGCAAAATCCCATTCACTAGCAGCTTGCCACTCTTTCTCCATCTTTGGCTTCCCTGCATGAAAAAGAAGAAGAGTTGCTTGCTCTATCAGTTGAAAAACAACTGCTAGCAAGTTACATGGAACATTATGGAAGCATAAGATAGACATCTCTTCAGAGTTCAATGGCAAAAAAACCTAGGAATTAGATCGATGAATTGACCAAAGTGAAAAATGAAATTGATGCGCGTATGGGATTCACACGGTCAAGATTGTTAAACCTGAACAGGCGTAGCAGCATCAAATCAATCAATTTGTTAAAGCATCCATCACAAATCCAATTGGCAATAAGCAGACAGACCCCAATAATAATATAAAGTTTTACTAACCCCTTTAATTTGACCATGTAAGATTTTCCCACTTCATACACAGGTTCAGTACTGTCACACGAGTTATTTCGATGATGGCTAGTGCAATGGCAAGTCTTGGACTCTAGTACCATGCTAAAGCATACAACCAAAAACTAATCAACAATGAGTGGAGAGGCTCAAATCACAATATAAAGCTTTGCTGACCCCTTTTCTTTGATCATGTGGAGTTTTCCCACTTAATACAATCAAACAGACAACTGTTACAGAAGTAGCACATATGATACTTTACACAAGAATGTCTTGTGGGGTCCTTTCACAAGGTCTCATCATGGAATTGTCTTGAAGGAAATACAGTAAGTGGCTTAAATATCAGGTGCCTAACTCTTACCCCAACTCAATATCAAACAGTCTGATACTCTTACAGGATGATCACATGAAAGTTCAATTGCAGGACTTATAGGCTCTCTACCGAAGCAGGAAGGGCACTAACTGAGGAGCTGTGGCCTGTCGGGGCCTTGACCTTGCAAACCCCAGACATGGAATATGACCAATTGGGAACCTCAGTACATCAGACGGCACATTAGTCTACACAGAGAAATTTGATTTCTGGGTCCGAAGAGATAGATTTTCTGGTACAAGCACGAAGTGCAAGGGGTAATGGGACCTCCATGACAGGCTGTCTATGGCTCCATCACATGTACATACACATGCATATGGGCAATAGTAGCAGAAGGTTTCCCTGAGAAGTAAGAACTTGCTCATATGCACATAGGCTTCTCTACTTTTCATGATCATCTAAAAGTCTATCTAGTTTCATAATTACATCTTCTGTAAAACTCCATTTCAGCCAAAACCCCATTTAATGAGAAAAATGCAGACTTTTGCCCACAATAATTCCAGTCAGTGGAAGCATCCTCTTATGCTTAACAGATCCAACATCCATTTCTCTGACTAAACTCTAGAGTGACTTATTCACTAACTTCCGACTAGGTTGTGCTCCAAAGTCCTTTTTCCTGAGCATCCTTCTTAGACCCAGCAATTCCAACTTTTTTATTGATGGGGATGGAGTTGTCTGGTATTAATTGGCAACACTGTTGCAACATGCTCCATGTTTCCTTGTGCTCAAAAAGCACCTTTTGACTTTTGGGTCAGCCATCTGTCATATTTTAGGGCCTTTTTATACTCAGTTTAGAGGAGTAAACAACTATGATACCATTGAAACTGGAACATGAGCCAAATATCAATTTATCTATGAAGTTCAGCAATACCATAAATTTGTAGGTTGATTTTTCATAATCCGTGAAAAATACGACTTGGATCACAATTTTTTGTTGATTAATGTGCGAATTGTAATGAAAATTTTATGAAAGCTGAATGTATTACTATAATCTAACAAGGCAGCAGTTCCTAATTAAGCCTGGTTCAGCATCGGCATATGAACTTAAAGCTACTTCTATCAAGTCTACACCATTCAACCCATGTCACAACTTGATTTTTTTTATTTATAAATATTAAGAATACCACACCATATAAACATATTAGATATGTTGTCCGAGATTACGGATCACCTTATAGGCTTCACACAAATTCAAACAATACATTTGGAAGACGCATGACTCTAGAAAAATAGTCCCTTCATCTCATATCCATTGAACTATTTGGTTTGGCACAAAGATCAAGAAAGTAGAAAGTGTTTATATATTTATTCTACTTTTGCCCTCAATATTTTGCTCATAAATTAAAAAAGTTGAGAAAAGTGAATATTGAAGCAATAATTTCAATGGTCATACAATAAAATAAATTACTATTATGAAAAGTTGTAAAGCTTCGAGACTACCCAAAATAGAATATGTTGTAATAGTTTTAGCACGGAAAAGATAACATTTTGAGAAACAAAAAATGAGATAGATGTACATCTTATTATTGGATGTTGCCTCCGAAGATATGTCTAATACAGGATTACAATTATTAGATCCTACGATTTTATTTGCATGAACTTGGATTATACTTGGGCTATCATTGTCTGAACATAGTAATAGCTTATTGCTAATAAGGAATAATATAATATTCATGTAATTGGTGTTTGATCTTGGACTATTATTATCATGAATACAAACTCAATCTACGTGCCCCTACATATGAGCCATATTATTATTAACTCTTGTACTTGTTGATTCCAATTTGAGATTTTCACATTATTTATAGACAAGTAAAACATCACTATATAATATCCGATTCAAGATTATAAATGACCAATTCTCAAATTTTATTTTCTGATTCTGAATTACTATCATCTGAACCTAAAAAATATCCATAACAAATATTTGAAAAGTGATGTTAACATGAGAAGGAAATACAACAACATTGATTCTATCAATCAATTAGACATTTCTTTATAACCTCATTCCTTTACAAATTTTATTCACTAGTTAAACGTAAACACCTTTAAATTCACTTTTCCCTTCTTCCAGCCTTCTGCATCAAGCACATAATTTTTGCAGTCACCTATCCATTAACTTACACTATTTTTCCCCCGCTTCCAACCATGTGACAACTTAAAAACTCTGATCTAAATTAAATACGAGCATTTGCGTTTAGTTACTCAAGAATCTATCAAGAAATATCCGTACAGAATTATGTAATTAACTTGAAAGTTTTAAAAAAATATATTGAGAAAAACCTTCAAAAAGCTTGAAATTTAATAGAAAACATCAAATTTTCTCAGATAGTATTTCAACATGCAATACGTCCTAATTAGAATGTACATGAAGAACTGTTTTCTTTCTACTAATGATTGAATATGGTAGGTATATCTGCTCACGTTTCACATGCCGCGTGAAATCTGACCTATTTTAAATGCAGTTATTCATGACCTAGCTCATCTTGAGGTTTGAATATCGCACTTCAATCTTTTAAGAATCCTTTGAAAGAAGATTAAAATTTCAGCTTTTATTTCCACTTATTTCAGGGAATTTCTGTCTTGCCATTATAAAATTGGGCTAGCATGTGAATTAAAAAAGTGGGTTTTTTTAGGCATATAGCACATTTTCACGAAGATATGGAAAAACTTATGCCCAGTAATCAACTTAATCTAAAATGGCTTACTTCTATACTTACATCCTTTTTGCTTGAACCAATTTCATTTTAGATCCAATATTATTTAGGTTTAATAATCCATCCAAAATAAATTTTTTTGTAATGTTATTAATTTTTCTTTTTTAATTCCTAAAAAAGAAAAAATTATAAAAAAATTTAATAATATCATAAAAAATTTACAATCAATGGATTATTATACCTAAATAATATTAGCTACTAAAATGACATTGGCTTGGACCTAAAAAGATATAAAAAAAAATAAACCAAACAAATTCAGTGTTAATTCCTAGCTAATTCTTTTTCAGTTAAGAAGTCGTCTAAGCCGTGACTACCGTGTGTATGCTAATATTTTTGTATTACGTGTCAACAATAATTCTCTTCGAACGCGTTTATCTATAAGAACATTAATAAGGCAACACAAAGTGATAAAGAAAGACGTTTAAAAAACGACTAGACCTTACATTAGCTTCTTTCAGTTGATTGGTTACCCTACAAAATATTACACTTTTTCATAGAATGGTTCGACCAACAAAAAAAATTCTTACAGGGAGTACTTACATTATTGCTAGTAACAGAAAACAAGTTAATATAAAAACTCAAACTCAGAATAAGCTCAAAGGCAACTAGAGAGCACACTAACAAATTATCCTGATTTATTCTGGTTAGCTTTCCAACTTTCCAATAGTAAACGATTTTAATGGTAAACGATTTTAAGTTAACAAGAAGTCTCAACCTTTAAGCTCAAAACCTATCCTAGTATCAACTCTACCAAACCATCAGTGTTCTTGAGCAAGTAATCTTTTGACACTTTTCAATACGTGCATGGAGTTATCAAAATGATCAAACATTAACCCTACCCTAAAGCCCCTAAAGGCGAAGCCCACAGACAGCAGACCAAATGGCGCCTGGCCAGCACCCGACAACCGGCCGATCCGTCGCCATGTGGTGAAGTTGAAACAGAGCCAAAAGAAACTCATATCAAATTGGGATTCTAAAGTAGCTCCCAACAATCAGAAAAACAAAAAAACGAAAAGCAAGCTTTGATGTTTGTGTTTATGTAATATAAATATATGTTCAGTGGCAAACACATGGAGCTGGCCACGGGCACGCCAACAGCTGGCCTAAGTATCTCGTGTGTTTGAGGAAAAGGAAACCGAGAAGAGAACAAGTAGGGAGACAACAAGCCAATTCCTAATCACTACAATCCATGCACAGAATCATAAAAAAGACATCAATTTCCAAAAATTTTAATACCCAATTGGCCCAGTTATGTGCATTTCACGTCAAATCCAAGAAAGCAGACCATGTTCAATAACAAGGATTGGAATTAAGATCTGGTAAGTCTTAAAAATCTTACCTTTTGCAGAAATGGAGGTGATTGATTCATGATTTGTTAGTTCCTGGGCTTGAGCTTGTGGTCGGAATCCCTGGTTCCATCACCATAGCAGAGTTGTAGGGCCCGGCCGTCGAACCCCGTAGGGAACTGCTGGTGTTGTTGGTTGTGGTTGTGGTGGTCGACCGCCGAAGTGGAGATGAAGAACGGCGGGGCATCCAGTGGAGACGAGAGCCTCTGGAGGTGGTGAGGCAAGAGAGACGGAGAATTGGACTGAAGGGTCCCCCTGTTGAAAACAGCAAGGCCGGGAGAGATACTGAAGTTGAGGTTGTACTCGTGCTGCTGCTGCTGTGACGCAGTTGTCGCAGCCACCGGGAACAAGTGGTCGGGAACGAACGAATAGTGCTGGAGCTCCGGATGGTTGTTGCTGCTGCTGCTGTCTCCGGAGATGGAGAACGGCGTAGGATTGGACATGGTCTGGGCAAGAGAAGTTCCAAGCTGGATCTGACCCGGAAACCCGGAAGAAGAATGCGGGTTTCTAGAGGACGCTCCGGCACCGAACAAAGCTCCGCTGAAATAATCCATGGGCGCCGCGGCAGAGACAGGCGCGTTGTGACTGCTATTGCTTCCGATCCCGCAAGTGAGGAGCTCGGTGAAGGACGAATTCTGGTGGGAAAAGTGGTTGATGTGAGGCTGATCCTGTTCTTTCTCCTTCTCCTTGGCAGTCCGCTCCCTCGCTCTCTCCCGGGCCTTCGCGCGGCCAGCGCGTACGTCCGACCTGGCAAGCGTCAGCCCGGAGTTCTTGCTGGTGTCGGAGGCACTACTGCAGGCAGATTTGGACAGAGAAAGATGCTGACTTTGGCTGTTTTGTTGGTGGAAATTGTTGGTCGTTGGTTCGGAACCGTCTGGTTCAGTTCCAACCTCTTGCTCTGTCCCATCGCTCACCCTCTTCTCATCACTCAATTGCCGGGGAGTGTCCGGGATATTGGAAGGGTTCAGAGAAGGGAGCTCGGCAATTGCGTCAGCGGCGGCCTTGATCAGCCACTCGACAGCTTTGCTTGGCTGATCATAGCCCAGGCGATCTTGGAGATCGTAGAATTGGATGGCGGTGGTGACGGACAAACGAACCCTCCGGTCACGGAGACCTCTGGAAGTCAAGACCTTGCTGTGCCGATCCTTGCCGCCGGTGGCCCTGGAAACCCGGATGATTCTTGATGAGTGGTGGTGGTGCCATCCTCGAAGAGCACTGGCGGCGGCAGCGCCACCGTCCCCGACGACGCTCGCGGTTCTCTTAATAAGGGCTCCTCCTTCTTCTTCATCATCTGGGTAGTTGTCACTGCCTCCTCTGACTATCTTACCGGAATCAGGTGGGGCGCCATTGCCGAGTCTTGGGATCTTACAAACTTGTCTCTGAATCTCCTCCACCTCCATAACACTTTCATGCCTTTCTCATCTCAAAGTTCAGGAAACATAAAACCCAATAACCAAAAACCAAAATTCCCAAAACCCCTCCTTTTAATTCCTCTAGAACACTTAAAAAAATCCCTCCTTTCTCTCGTGTCTGTCCTTTCTAGAGAGAGAAAAGGGGGTTTAGGAGGGAGAGAGGGTGATACTGATGATGGTGGTGGACGAGTGCAGATGGGGTTGCAGTCTTCTATGCAGCTGATGACGATAATTCAGAGAGTACTGGCTGTGTATTGATAAAAAGGCCTTTTTTTACGCTTCGATATATCACAGTCCAAGTCAGGGCCTTTCTCTTTCCCTCTCTCTACTTTCTCTCTCTAGTTTTTAAGCTTTTTGCAGCTGTAGACTCTTAAAACCGAAGTTCTGAAATTTGGCAGCCACAACCTGCAAAACTGAAAACAGCCCACAAGTTTTAATTTTTTTTCCAACAAAATAAATCCAAAAAACAGTGAGTAAAAAAAAAGATTAAAAAAAAGCATCTGGTGCTCAGCTCGCTCATTCTTTAAAGCGTTAACCCCACATAATAGACTTAACACAGAACACTATATAAGATCTGAAACTTCTGTAGCTAGTTGTGGTTATGTACTTATTAGACTTGGAACTGCTTCTATCAGACCTAAAGAAAAGAAAAAGTCTTTTCTTTAATGGAAATAACAAAATAAAAAGAAAAACTTTATGAAAGTTGATACGGAAAGCTCCTTCCTTGTAGCTTAGCTAGTGGTACTACCTTGAATCTGAGTCCTTTTTCTGCTTCACAATTAAGCTAAAGGGAAGGAGTTATTGCCTATGATTCCTGATCTGAATCAACCGTTTTTTTCTCTTGCTTTTTTTTTCCCTCTTCATGTTTTGAAAATAAAAAAATTGACTTTTCTTTTATTTCTCTTCTAAGTTCTACCTATAGCAGCTGAGGCTGAGCTTGAGAGTGCCTAAATATGACAGACATAAAAGGCTACTGTTTAGTTTGAGAGGGAAATAGTAAATTAGGAAGAAAAGAGGAAAAGAAAGACCAATAATAATAAAATCGCTGCTGCAAAAATCAGCAGCAAAGAACAAAACTGTTTCAGTATTAAAATAAAGAAAAAACAATTTTCCCTCACTTGGGACAATGTTCAAAGTTGTTTGTTACAGGTGTCAAGCTCTTAAATGATAAATATGGAAAAAAAGAAGTGGTATCATAAAACGTTTGTTTTCTTTCTTGTTTCTTCTCTTCTGGGATATATGGAAGCTGAGAGAGATCTTTGAAGAGAAAAGGGCTTAATTTCCTCTGCTCACAGATCTGGACTCTTCAGATCAGTACCTGTAACAAATCAAACCATCCAAACTAAACAAAAATACCCAAAAGTTTCGATCTTCAAATTTCTAACTTTCAGCTGAGCTCAGCTCCAAATCCCACAAAAAAGTTTCAAATGGGTTTGAGAAACTTTTACTCCGTCGTCCACAACAACAAAAGCCATTAAAAACTCAGAAAGGAACAAATCAGCAGCAACTTGCAGAAAAAAAAAATCAAAAATAGAAAACTGCCCACCTCTTGTTCTTTCTCGAAACACAGACTGGTCAGGAGTGATGAACAAATTAACTGATTTGCAGGCCTGGAAAATATAGCAGTAGAAACCAGAAGAGGGAGCAATGAGACCCAGTTAGGGCAAAGGGCGGGTAGGGTTGGGTGTTTGGTGGGAGGGAAAGTGAGGGAAAATCCAAGAGAATGGGAATTTGGATGAGATACTTTTGGACCAAAGGTGTGCTGAGTTAAATTTTTTACTCCAAAGCTTCGGAGAAGAAAGAAATGGGGCAGAGAAAAACAAGTTTCATTTCATTTGGATTCCAATTCAATCCTCATTCGGGCAAATCACCCCGGCTTATCGCGAAAGGACAGACACTGCGCCGTTCCAATGTTTAAGTATGTGTCTGCTCGCAGCACTCTCTGCCCCTCGCTTTCACCTCTATTTACTCGTCTGCCATTATGTGAGTATTAGTAAGACCTAAAATCACAAGAGGTTCTCAATCTTTTCTAACCCGCACAAGTTGGTCCCTTAACTTCAGAATACTATTATTTAGTCTGCCAACTTTGGAAAGTTACACTACTCATGAGCCTGTTTGAGAAATTTACGGTGCCAAACCATGTACCTTGCATTGCCATATAATTTCATGTTTTTTTACAAGGAGCAAATTTCTCCGAGAGTACTACTTATATAAGTCTGGTTTATGTCATAAATCATTTTATCATCCTACAATATAAAAATTGACTATATGCCCCAGATTTTTGCTAGTCTGCCAGTCACCCTACTTCTTCACAAAAACCTGTAACTTTTGTTTTTCTTTCTTGTCTTTGCCATTTTGCCTTTTTTTTTTTATCTTTTTATATTTTTCATCAAACAACAACACTCTTTGGTAGTTTTACATTGCACTTTTTTCCACTTTATTCTTCTTAGGGGTGAGTATTATTCAAACAAAACTGAAAAAATTAATATATATTTTGGATAAAATGGTTTGGTTTCTTTTCTTATCCGGTCAGTTCGGGTCAAAATTAAATTTTTATTGGATCATACACTTAAAACCAAATAAACCAAATAGTAATAAATATTTTACAATTATCCATAACAACCCTACATATATAAAGTTATTTCCTACTAATTTTTACCATTATCCATATTGATCTTCGACAGATAAAATTATTTCCTACTAATTTTGGATAATATATTGTCTATCTTTATTTAATTTTGGGTATGAGAGGTGAAAACTTTAATATGTATCTTTTTTTTCATTTACTATGTGCTTTAGTCTTAGAAAGAGAACTAAATAAACCAAAATATAATTCTGACTGTTTAGATCAGTTGTAACATGTAATTCGGAAAATTCAGATACACTTTGTAAAAATAAAAAATCAGTCAGATCATTATATTCAGATCAATTCCAAACCAAACCAAATAAATGCTCACCCCTAATTCTTCTTGGAAAAAAATAAAAAAAATCCCTCTCTTTTTCTTACACTATTTTTTCTTTCCATTGCTTACACTTAATTATGCGCTCTCATATTTCGTTAGTTTGCTCTAATTTCTATTGTTTGCTTTTATTCCAATTTCGCACTAGTTTCAATTAATTGCTTTGATTTAGATTTTTTTTTCTAAAATCATTGTTTGCTCTAATTTATTCTTTCCTCCAATATATCCTAAAACAAAAGCCTAAAATTTAACACAAAGAAAGTCTAGAAAAGAAGAAAATTTATATTATTTTATTAGTTTCTACTTGTTCTTTTGTTTTTTAAAAAAAATAGTTGTTCTTTTATCAGTAGTTTCTTTTTCTTTTTCTATTAACAACTAGAAAGAAATTATTAATAAAAGAGAAAGTAAGCACAAATGGGGTTGCCCAACAGGGGGTTGAACAACACAAGATGGAACCTATCACCCTACCAAATTAGCTATGACCATTAGAGGATTGTGGCGCCATTCAAACCATGTGCAGTTAAGTTTTTTATACCTGTTTACAACCAAAGAAATGATAGAGATTGAATCGAAAAGAAAACTTCTTGAGAGTAAAGTTCCTTAGACTTAAAGATCCACTCATTTCCGACCTTCCAAATTGTCCATGCAGTTATGGGCAGGGTAGCACGCCAAGCTTTGGATTGCTTCTTTGCCATGTGAAAGGAATGGCTTTCTTGGATAATTTCCAGCAAATCAAGTCCTATCAGAACGCCAACATGCCACTAGGATAATACCAAATTCCAAATTTGTTTAACCAGCAAACATTTCACCAGAAATGCCTTGTGTCCTCGATAATATTCCTATAAAGAAGGCAAATAGAACTCAAAATAACAATGCTTTTAAAGATAAGGTTAAACCTGATCAACACACAGCCTTGGATGGCCTTCCACGTGAAAATATTGACTATCAATAGCATATACTTATACCAAAATTCTCTACCAGTCGTGTTCTGCACCTGTAAAGCCTGAGTACCCGAGGCATAGCTTGCTTTTTTGACGAAGTATGTTCCACTATTGCCTATTTGCCATTTGATTCTATCAACTGTTGATGAATCTAGTTGTAGCAAGTTATAAACCAACACCAAACTGTTGAATTCCCCAATCACCCTACCCCTTAACTCTTTTCTCCAATTCCAAACCCATTTTCAAGTTTCACCCTCCCAAACTCCCATTTCATAAACCTTGCTCCATTTATTCCCAGATAATTGAAATAACCTAGGAAAACTCTCTTCAAAACATTTTTTAGAAAAATATTTATCTTTTTTACCAAATTCCTATTCAACCCCTTTTTAAAACTAAGGCCAGCAATATTTATTTTTTTCCCCCACTCCTAGTTATTTTGCCCCAAACAAACCCTGCTTTTCCTAAAATAAGATTTTCTCCAAGCCCCCCAAGAACCATAAAGCCTCACATTAATCTTTCTCCAAAAAGCTTCTTCTTCAGTAAAAAACCTCCACCATCACTTACCTAAAAGGGCAAGGTTTTTAACATTGAAACTACCCACACATAACCACCCCTTTCTTTATCCACTAGAATTTTGCTCCATGCTACCCAAACTATGCTTCTACTTCTCCTTTTCCCCTCAAAAGGAAGCCATTCACAATTTTTTCAAAGTGTTTACAACACTCAATGGGGTTCAAAACAATGATAAGTAAAAAGAGGAAAGCTAAAAAAAATTGACCTTAGTAGGTTTAATTTCTCACCAATCGGAAGCATATTTGATTTCCAAGAGCTCAACTTTGACTTAAATTTTTCCACCACAAATTTCCATGAATCCACTTTATTCTAGATTAAGCAAATTTGAAAGACTCTACTCACAATTAAATAGAGTTTCATTGGCATATTAAAGATGAGTTAATATTAAAAGAAAAATGGATGTAAGATCTTTCACTCTTGTGCCTATTTTTTTAAGGCATCAAGACCTACTAATGACTTGTAGTGAGATTTGTACTTGCATTTGTAATGCTTTGCTGTTTTCTTGAAAAGCTAATAATACATGACCTTCTTATACTCAGAAAGACCACATAATCCACTTGTTATGAATTCTATCTTTTGAAAAATGGAATTTTTCTACATTTTTGTAAGCATATGACCTATGGCCTGGCTTAGGCCAAATATGAGTTTTATTTTCATTTGTTCTTCAAGATAAAGCTTGCCATAAAGGCTTTAGTTAGTGTCCCAATGTCTGTTTGTGACATGAATAAGTGAGAGGAAAAGATCTTTATTTCATTTATGCAAATTTGTTATAATATCAGGAATCCCCTTAAAGTTAAGGGTAACATTTTCTGAGATTATTGACATGCACTAGGAATCTTTCTTACATCTATATGTAATGCTTCTTGAGATTGTCCAAGTGATATGCATGCTGAAGCTTTATACCATTAACATCCTCCAACTTATAAATGCCTTTGGCAAGTATTTCTATAATTATGTAAGGGTTTATTGATTAGACCAAATACCCCTATGGCTATGGTTATGGCTTACTAGCGTAGATTTTAAGAAGATAAAGTCCCCTACCTTTAGTGACATGGTCGCCCTCGGCCCTACCTAGGAAGCTTGTGAGAACGGATCTCACGGTGGTTGCAATTGGCTAGCTATATATGTGCGCAAATTAAAAATTCATGAAACTAGTTGATTAACGTAGAAAATGCAAGATGCATGCTCATTTAGCTTTGACTTGAGTACATGGAAACCATAAAATATTCCCTTAGCCAAGGCACTTTTCATATAAATTAAGTTCAAATAGTCAAAGCACACACAATCAACATTTGTATTATCATTACTACACATAATAGCCATGTGAGGGCATTCAACAAAAGTAGACTAATGTCCCTCACCCAAGAACAACCCTAGAGTCTAAAGCTCCAAACATAGACACGGGAGACAACTAGGCATAAACATATACAAGCATCTACTAAGATCCTCCTAACTAACTCCCACCTTTAAGATGAGTTCCAGTGGTGAATCACAAAAGCCTATCCACATGCTACTAGTTGCTGCGACCAAGAAAATACTATAGTTAGTACTGTTACTTCACCGGCAAGTAACTAAGAAAACTAGAATCATAAAGATTCCCATAACAATATACCTGCAAAAAAAAAACTACCATGATAACCCTCAGCAGTTATCGGGCTCAACACGGTCAGAATCTGCACAACATAAGATAAGGGAGTAAGAATTTGTAATTCTCAGTAAGGGATCTTCACCTATAAGAAAAATGCTAAGGACAACACATATATTATCATATGTAATCTGCTATGAGCTCATACAATGTGAGGCTAAACCTATGCACATACATTTCAGTCCCTTGGGACTTGTTCTCTACCTAGTCCTTGAACTACAAGGTAAAGCCTTGTCTACTAAGAAGCATTGCTTACTAGCCTAACTAGTGAAGTTCATCACTAGTTGAACCCCTCTTATGTTGTACAGGGGCACTATGGTAGGATTGATATTTCCTAGGTCCCGAAGAACCCACTAGGTGTACTAAGGTTTCCTCATCAAGACCTTGAACCAACAGGTACAACCAAGGTCTTGATGGTGCTAAACCTTCTACCTCATCTAATGGTGTATTTATTATGGCCTATTAACTAGTTTTCCTATGAGGTATAACTTCCATTTACAAAACTCTGAGAAAACCCTAGATCATGAGAGAGTTTTTGAATGTTTCGAGGCGCCATTGTACCATTTCAACCCTTAGGCACCCCTAGGACCATCTCTGCCTTCCCCTGAATTCTCTTTTAAAAAGCTGAATTTTGCTGAAAAATGGCTCTGGGGCTTAGACGCTAGGATAGGTGTCTCTGGGGCCTAGGCCCCATAAGCACCCTGCTCTGCGGACAGAAAAATGCACCCTGGGTGCTGAGGCACCGAGTGGTGCCTAGGCGCTAGGACCCTGTGTCTTGAACCTCAAAAATACCCTCCTAAGCCTCTTTAGAGACTTTTTATGAATTTAAGGCATACAATGAATGCTTAAACTCATCATAAACTTGTATAACAACTTGCATAGGCCATAAATACACCATTACAACACAACTATGATGCATTAAAACATCATCCCAACCTCAAATTCAAGCCTAGTCCACCATAATTGAACTTGCCCATTAACTAATACTATTGCCAAAACTACTTGAATTCATCAAGCAGCAACAATCCAATAGCATTAATCAAGCTTAAAACCATAAATTCCTTACCTCAATTTCGTCTACCAAGCAAGAATTATGCAACTATTCACTGAGAAAAAAGTTCCACAAGTTTCTACCTAAGTTCCAAGTAAACCCAAGCAAATGACACCAAATTAACATCAACCAAGCAAAACTCATGCCTTAAAACATCGAATAAACAAGAAACAAGCAAGAAATCAAGGTTACCTCTCACCAAAAATAGGAACCTAGTTGGAAAATGGGGCAAACACTTCCAAAACCAAGAAACAAGCTTGAAACAAGTTGCCCAAAGCTTATATACACCTTGGGCCTTCAAATTCCTTCAAGAACCCTTGATTTTGAGCAAGAATTCAAGTATAAATGGTAGGGGCAAGGTGCAACTCGGGAATGGGAGGAAGAAGATCAACAATGGCAGCCACATAAGCTTTACCAAGATTTTAAATATTTTAAATCACCAAGTCACCGAACTTTATTAAAACTTACAAAAAGCCCATTCCCTAAATGGTAACCCAAGTCAAACTTTAGTCAAATCTTTAACACTTATGCAAATCTTTAGGTTTTAAGCAAGGTTTATGCTTCAAAACATATTTTTGACTCTCAGGTCTCGGCCCGATAACTTGGGATGCAAAATTACAATTTTGCCCCCGTCCTCTTTTGGTGCCATAAACTACTCAGAACTTAGTTAACTTTCTCCAAGTTACTAATCCTTGCCTAGTTAACTTGAGATAAGGTATTAAAATAGAAATTAAATTAATTTACCTCCCTCAGTTGAGTTTCCCACTAGGAGGGCTGTAACATTTAGGTTGTTTGACTTTGCCTTATCATCATGTACTTTGGGCAACTGTTGGTAAAAAACAAGGGTGCTCCAACATGCAACTTCTCCATACTCATCTAATAGGTCTAAGTGACCACTAAGGCCTTCTTCATTCTTTCATACCTTAAAAAGGTGTACAATTCATAAGTGACACCTAAGGCCTTCTTCATTCTTTCATGCCTTAAAAAGGTGTACAATTCATGTTGATTCAGTACCTCTACAGGTAACATGACTTTAATACCATATGCTATAGAGAATGGGGTCTTTATACTAGCTTCATGGTGTTCTAATAACTCCAAAAGATGCCATAGAGCTCCATTGGCCATTTTCTTTTTGTTTGCTCTAGACTTTATTTATTCAAGCCCTCCTTAACAGTTACATTGGTGACTTCCACTTAGCTGTTTAATTGTGGATGTGCAACCAAAGCATAGAACTCCCTCCGTCTAAAAGAGGATGAAACATATTCTTTTTTTAGCTATCCCGAAAAATTGAAATATTTCCTTTTTCAGAAAGTTTTTAACATTTAATTTACCCTACTACTCTTATTTAAACTCTCTTTATATAAAACTCAATAAAGAATCTTTCTTTTTTTAATCTCCACTTAAACTCTCACTATACAAAACCCAAATGAATATTTTCTTTTTTTAATCATCATTTAAAGTCACTACATAAAATCCAAAAAACTATTTTTTTTAATTTTAGTTTCTAGGGAAAAATTGAAAAAAAATATCATAAATTACATACATTTTAATCTTTGCACCTAGAAAAACACTTCATCCTTTATAAGATGAAGGTAGTATATTTTAACACTTATCACTCTTAATGAGCTCTTGAAAACCTTCATTTATTGAATTATTTCTTATTTTCAACCACACAAGCTTAGGGACATTAAATGCAAGCATTGAGTTGGCAATTATGGATCACTAAATGAATTCCCTTACTCTTTTTTAGAAAGTGCACCAAAAAGTACCCAATTGAAAGACCTTTCTGGCCAAAGCTATGAATCCTAGTATACTCCATATTCTTCTTAGTGGACCTCCTTTATTACTCTCCCACCTTCTTCCAGAGTAATGAATTTCCACAAATACATTGAAAATACCTTTATATACAAGTCCTTCCACACGATCACATGTCTTACCACATGCATTTTAGGGACTTTAGCTCCTTTAACATTATCTGGCTTCTTTTTTGAAAAAATATATTACTTAATAATGGTCTTCTAATCTACCTGATGCTTGTATGAAATTGACATCGGGGTGCTTCCATGACCTCCTATTAAAGGCCCCCTTTATTTTTTACAAATTTATTTGTGTGCTAGTTGTCCAGTTATGAAATTTTCCAACCTACATTGTATCAAGTGTTTGCATAAAAGCTTTTCACAATAACTAGATACTTACTAAGAGTAGATTTTTTTAATGTCATAAACATCATTAAGTTGATCGACAACCAGTTATGAATCAACAAAAGCCACTAAATTCATAACCCTTAGTACGCTCACCATAAGAATACCCACTGTAAGGGCTTGATACTCTATAGTATTATTCATAATGGGAAAAAAAGAATTTAATTCTTTTTGATACCTTAAGTTTATGGCATCCTCTTACAATGACCCTTGCTTCTGGGCAATGCTTTGTTGAAGCTCTACCAACATACAACTACTAATGGATAAGTTGGCATCCCTTCTAGATCTTAGAAGAGCTGTATAATGAAATCTACCAAGGCATGTACTTTAATCACCCTTTTATAGCTCATAAGTTATGTCAAACTCAATAAGCTTCCTTCAACATTCTATTAGTATCCTTAGAAATTATAGCTTTTGTAATAATTCTTTAAGAGAAGGTTAGGCCCTCAATTTTATGTTGTGTGATTTGAAGTAAAGAGAAAAAGTTTCTATGCTGGTAGCACCAAAGCGAGGAACCACTTTTGTAAAATTGGGTAATTGACTTCCACTACATAGAGACATTTATTTATATAGTATATAGACCACTTTTATATGCCTTCTTCTTGGACTAGTACTGTGCTGACAAGCCCTTCAGATATCGGCAAGTAGAAAACTAAAGGGTCCATTGGTAGGTTTTCGTAAATTAAGTAGTACCGCCAGGTACCCCTTAGATCTTAAAAGGCTGCTTGGCACTTTTTTGTTAGATGAAATTTTGGTCTTTTTTGTAAAATTTTAAAGAAAAGCTAACATTTATCTCTAAATCTAGATACATATCAATCGAGGGTTATCAACCTCATCGTAAGCCTTTTGACCTCCTTTTAATTTCTTAAGTCTGTTTAGGTCAGAATTGCTTGTACCCTTTTAGCCTTTGCATCATTCGCTCTTTCTAAGGAAATATAGCCTAAGAATTTTCCTACTTCAATCTTGAAAGTACATTTCTCAGGATTGAAACATAATCTATATTGATGGGTGCGTTAAAATTTTTTTTTGTAACTCCTCATTCTTGTTTTTAACTATCATGTCACCGGTATACTTTTATATTAGTTCACAATTGCTCTTGAAAACCATTTCATATGCCACTGGTAAGTTATATCAATGTTTCTTAGAGTAAAACACATCCACATGTAGCACTAATTCCCTTCAACCATAGTCAACAAAGTATTCTCCTTGTCATACTCATGCATCCTTATCTAGTGATAACCACTTAATGTGTTTATAGAGGAATGCACCCTCAATTAATTTATGGAATCCACGAATTGAGTAATATTAGGTAAAGATGAGGGTCCTTTGGACAGGTAACCTTGACCTAAAATTTTACCCCTTTTTCCTTCTTTGCAAGGACCAAATTAGATAACCATTTTAATTATAGAAGCTCATGGATGGCCCTTACTGTGAAGACTTTTTTAACCTTCTATTTAATAATGTCATGCCTGTAATAGGTGAAAGTTCTCTTTCCCTACTTCACAAGTTGAGCTTGCTAGCTAATATATTAAATATAGCTAATAACACTAGGGATTACTACCAGCTTATTTGATGGGGACTAAGTAAAAAAAAAATCCTTGTTATTACATAGAAAATAAATGAGTAAACTCCATTGTATGTCTCATACTTATCTTCTTATCCTATCCAAGTCATGTAACTCCATTTTATCCTAGCCATGTCCTTTACCATATATAGTGCATCCTATCGGGGTTTATTACATTATTTGGGCTATTAATTTTGATGAAATTTTGGTAAAAAAAGCCAACTCTAGTCCCTAGATTTTCTTTATCTTGCTCTATAGTATCCTAAACTTCTAAATCTAACACTTCAACCATCATTTTTACTTCATTCACTCTAAATCTAGCCGAATTTAATCAGAGATTCCAATCCACTATAGAAAATCCAAAAAATGAATCAACAAAATGAATTCGACAAATGGAAAATGAACAAATTCAAAACAAAAAATGCAAATTTCACATCATCGCAATAGCTGAATTCAACAAATAGAATCAAATTTCAAAATAAGAGATGATCAGAAGATCCAAAATAGCCGAATTCAACATATCTAAAAAAAGTATCATATCTAATTTAGATCCAATACTTGAAATTTCACAATGCCATAACTTGTAGAAAAATAAATTGAGAAAAGTAAAAAACAAATCAACTGAGATGAACGGTGGAGGGGCGAAAAGAAAAACATGAATTGAGATAAATTTGTGGAGATGAATTGGTAGGAAAAATCAATGGAAATGAATCATCAAAGATGAATGAGAAGAAACGAACGGGGATGATTTAGCGGAGACTCAAGGGAGATGAATAGAGGAGAAATGAACAGAGGAGATAATTGTTTTTGGGGGAAAAGTTTTTAGATTTGGACTAGTTTTTTACTATTTATGGTGGAAATCATGAAAAGGGTGGGAGAAAATTGTGGTTGATGAAGAGAATAGTTAAAGTGTAATATCTATAAGTTTTAGGGTGTTGTGAGTATAATGGAATAAAAATAAGGATTAAATTGGGTATTTCCACTAAAGTTCTATTAAAATTGACAGGTAAAGTAATGGGATATAGTCCAATAGGACACGCTATATGACATATAGTATCTCACTAGAACAATATGAAGTTATGTGACTAGATAAGGCAAGAAAAAAAAGTTAAGGGATTTATGGTGGAGTTTGCTAGAAAATAAATTAATTATCTTCTCAACTCATCTGAAAAGTCCATTCTAACTTTTACAGTATGCCTATCATTTAGCTAAATTATTTTAGTTTTAACCTTCAGAAGACCCCCATCCTTCTTTGATGGCTTTGGATTCTATGTTACTAGGCCTTCCAATAAGGGCTTTTTGGGTGCAAGTGATCTTCATAAGGGTGCCACAAAGTTACGTTGAATTTATGCTTAATTAACATAAATCTTTGCATCCTTAGAGAGAGTCATGGAGGTCACTATTAGAAAATGCCCATCAAACCTAATAAGGTAATATACCTATCATGGTCCTCTGACATTGTAGGTTGAGGGCATATCCAGTACCAGGAATTCCATGATGCTTGTTACGAAATGAATAGCCTTGGTCCTTGAGTTGACTTTCATGATTATAAGTAAAACTTTAATCAAGTTTAGTGCGAGCACCGCTTTTCTCCTAATTCCATAGGTAGGCTCATAAAGGACCCAAAGTAAAGGCCTTTGTATTATTATAGCACCAAGTAGTTATGGAAACATTTTTTATTTAAAAATTACCTATCCTTGTTATTATGACAAAATTGATCACTGTGTGGCACTATCATTGAGGTCTCATCTTCTTGAAATACCCTACTTCCTAAACCTCTAGCTTTTACATGAGCTATCTTCTTTATCTTTTACCTTCTTTATCAACTAAACCCCTATCAAATAATTATATGAATGACCCCTAATGGGGTTCTCATTGATAGTCCTGCCTAAGGGTCCTCCCCTTCTCATGCCTTCTAGCACCATGCTCTCAGTCATAGTCATCATCTTACCATTTCCTTAAGTCATCTTTCTTAGGGGAAGATGGCCCCAAAATGTATTCCTTGTGTTTCCCTTCTTTCACCAAGCTTTCTAAGAACCTTTTCAGCTCCCTATGATCCTTAGTCTCATAATCATTATCATTGTGGAATAAGCAATATCTTTTGCTCCATGGTGTCTTAAGGCCCAAACTTAGTCCATTTTACTTTTCCCCTTGCTCAAAGGCCATCAGAATGTGTGTCTTATGTTTTTGAAATGAGTTTAGTGAGGGCTCTTCTCCCCATCCAACTTCTTTGTTCTCTAATCCTATTTCAGGTTCTTAGACTTTCATTTTTCATCAAAGCCTTTGGCTGTTTCCTCTATGGTCATTAACTTGTAAGACCAACTATGAAAATTATTTAGGCCTTTCAAAGCATTGTGCACATTGTGATGTATTAACCAAGCACCTTACTTTGGCCTTAAACTTTAAGCATAAGTCTTTATATTTTTGTTAGTTTCTTACTTTGACCCCAAGAATCATATTAGATTATGAATGAGTAAGGAAGAGTTGTAGCCTCTTATTGCATCTATGCCACCCCAATTACCAAGGTATCCAAGGTTCATAATGCTACAACACGTATGAGTACACCATAGTGCCTACAACCATTTTAGGCACTTTTTCACACTCAATCTCTCCTTAGGATCTTAGAGCTTAAGTTATCAAGGAGGGGAAAGTGCTTGTAGATAAGGAGCTTGGAGACAACTTTATTTAGCAAGATCTACTATAATTTGGTTTTCTCACTTTATCTTGCTTTGCTCTTCTTATTATGAAATAGATATTTAAACCCTAGAGATTCATCAACCAAGCTGGATACTTATTGATTAAATTTATGTTATGTACCTAATGTTTCCCTTTCTTACTTGTCAAAATCTCTTTTGCTATGCGTGCTTCATCAATTCTTGATCACAACTAATGATATCATTATTGTACAGAACATTTGAAAGAATCTTCTTTGATTAGGAAGGGGAATATTTGGTGTAATCTTAGGGTTTAACTAAGAGATTAACTAAACTTGCATGGTCTTAAAAGTAACTATTGTCGTATTAAACTTGGAGAAAATAATTAAGATTTGAATACAATTGCTAATTCTAAAAGGTTAGGTGAACCTTATATTAAGAGGAAAGAAACTTACATCTTAAAGTTTTTTAGCCTACAAGAAGTGGAAAACTAAAATGCTTAATTCATGGAGACCAGAAAGTATAAAATATGGCTAGCAAGTCTAAGGAGTGTTTGCTTGATTAAGCCTAGTTAGTTCTTTTGCATTCATCCAACTTCTTTTAAGTAGCAATAACATAATTTACTTTCTTTTAGTTTACCTAGCTAAATTGAATCTTAAGATCACTAGTAACTGAACACAATTCGCATCTTTCCTTATGGGATCAACTTTTCTACCACTAGGTACAAGTAACACTTCACTCGCATTAGTGCATAAATTATTTAAAATTATCTTTTACTCAACAAAGTTTTTGGTGCCAATGTTAGGCAAAGATTGTAAATTCAATTTTTTAATGTTATAGCTAAATGTTCAATTGTAGACTAGCAACCAATTCATTTTAACTTAAATTAATTTAATCTAAAATGACTTATTTTTATTCTTACATCTTTTTTACCTGGTACTAATTTTATTTAAAAACCAATATTATGTAGATGTAATAATCCATTGAAAATATAGTTTTTATATTCTTATTAATTTTTATAAATTTTCTAGTTTTAGGCATTAAAAAGGAAAATTTCATAAAATTTTTATAATATCATAAAAATTTACTTTCAAATGAATTATTACATCTACATAATATTAACTTTCAAATGAAATTAGTTTTAGGTAAAAAAAATATGTAAAAATAAAAATAGGTCATTTTAAATTAAGTTAACTTAATTTAAAATGAATTGGATGTAGATTTTTATTTGCCTTGCTTGTTTGTGTTTTGTTTTTTTTTTCTTTGATACTAGGTGGTGTTATTTTTGGCTTGAAGTCATCATACCATTCTTATTCCTTTCAACCAAGAGATTAAGAAATACTTGTTGTAGCTAAAAGCAAAACACACAAGTTGGTGAAACATTCTTGCTACTTAACATGGCGGGAAAAGATCACATGATAATAAATGAGGTTTAGAATCAAGATGGTGTTCAAAGGAATAATGCTAATGGTGGTGGAGATAAGGTCTTGGATAATGGTGCCAATAAAACTTATCGTTCTAGAGATAATTCAAATCAAGAAATAGCAACTATGGATTTCTTTTGACCTACAGCCACAAATGAGAATGAATACATGATTCCGCCACCATATATCCAAACAAATAATTTTGAGATTAGGCCCAGTATTATCTAATTAGTGCAAGGGATTCAATTAAGAGGTACACCTAAAGACAACATTAACCACCACATTAAGACATTTAAGTGTCTTTATGACAAATCTAAGTTCAATGGAATTATAGAAAAGTAAAACAGAGGTTGTTTCCTTTTTTTTCGAGGGATCAAACAAGTGAATGATTTCAGTCCTTGAACTTGGTTTCTGTGCACACATGGACAGACATGGTTAAGAAGTTTGTTACTAACGGCTTGTTCTTTTTAAATTCAAGTGAATGCATTCACATCTTCTGATGTTCAGGTTGTCAGACCCATTTTCACCCAATTCTAAACCCACCTTGAAGTTCCACATATTTACGGTTATAACTTGGCCTTGTGTCGCCTGCCATTATCCAACCATATCCCTCCCCAGCTAGCCTCTAATGACCCTAGCATCCACTAATCGTGCGTCTTATCATTTATAAGATGGCTGACGACATGATTTGATCTCAATTTAGCTAAGAAACATAAGAAATATGATTTCAACAATTGAATGCCTGATCAGTTCACACATCCCTTTCTAGAGGCATACAGTGTGGATCTATTTGGCAGCCCCTATTATCAAATGCCCCACCCTATCCCACCTCTATTGCTCCCTACCCTGTAACCCCCTAATGAGATCAGAACGCATATGGATTCTATCCAATGAGCCTCCAATGAGGGGAATTTGTTAGTGTTGTGCCCAAAAGCCAATCATGAAATGATTCTATTTTTGCACATTGAGTCATGATATTTATTAAGGCATTAATCCAGCAATTATGTTTGTTGTTTTGTTTCTGCGTAACGTAATAAACATAATTGTAGCCCTAGAATAATGGTATTCTTAAATGTCCCCATCTAGAATTATTGTGAAGCGGGTTTCAATGATATATAACGACTAGCATATATAGAGACTAATATGATATATGTAGTCTACATATGGGTACAAGCTGGAGAACTTGTTACTGGACCGACCCACCATGAGAATACTACATGGATCGTTATATGAGTGTCATAAGTGATTCTCACAGTAATCATGGTATATGTAGTCCTTTAACTTAATATCATCAAGGTTCCCTACATGTGAGTCATATACTTTGATACTTTCCTTTGTTACTCGTGACTGAGTGAACTTGAAGGAGGTCATTGGGTATGTCACATATCATGCGGAAGGATTTGTATGATCAAGATGGGATTTGTCCCTCCTATGTAACGGGAGTGATATCTTCGGGTCCCTTGATAAAGTGAAACTTAGAAAAATGCATGGCCATACTTGAATGAGTTGATATACGATATCAATGTCATTAGTTTAAGTTGGTCTACTCGGTAATCAAGAAACCAAAGATTGGGCTATATGAGAGTGACACATTCTATGTCTCGTGCTTAGTCTCGATATCTTGGACAAATGGACAATGGCATATATCGGTAATGATCATAAAGGTTTAGTCGAATCACCGACAATCTTGTCACTTGGGTAGCAATGATGTGTTGCTAGACATCGCTCATTGCTTATGATCATAAATGTAATTTATGATCATTGCCAATGTGGTAAGAGCCTATTGGGTCGCACACATAAAGCTATTTGGATCATTAGAGTGCATGAGCTAATTATTCAGGTTATGGTTTCACAATAATTTTGAATTAATAATGGGCCCAAAAGTTGAGCCATTATTAAGGCCGAAATTGAAGCCTAATTGGATTAGGACTTTGAAACCCATTAGGCTTGGAAGTTAAGTTTCACTATAAATACAACTTTTAGTGAAAAATTCGTAGCTTCTTGCCCTAGCCTCCCAAAAGGATAGCCGCACTCTTCTCTTGCAATTCCTTAGAGGACGCAAGCTAGCACTACGAGTGCAAGAGAAACGCATCTGCCGGGACGCAGTAGAAGCGTGGTGATCCTGATAGGCTCGTGTGGATGTCATAGAGAGCTTGAACACGTCAACTGTTCAGGTTTTGTGATTCAACTCTATAGTTGGGTGAAAGATCTCAACCGAAAATTAGGTATGAAAATTTTCGAACACCTGATTTACCCCGTTTCACTTGGATCCTGGAGGGTTTCGGTTAAATTCTGCTGCACTTGTTTAGCTCCCGAAACCCAACAGAATTTTCATATCCCCAACCACTAATCTCCCCATGATTTTATCCTCTTTATCCAGTGGCCCAGATCCATCTTCATCCTTGGTTTATCATGCATTTTCCAAATATGTGGAGCTGGGGTGAGGAACTGTTTCAATCTTTTCAACACCAAGAAGTGGCATGTGGCATAATTTCACCAACTTACCTGGCCATTTTCATTTAGGCACAAAACGGGTCACGTTTGACAGCCCTTGTCTCTACCAATAACGGTTTTTGCCGGCATTGACTTCAAACGAACTTAGCCTAAGTTTTTCCATCCAAAAATGAAATTTCAATTGTGGAATAAGATATTAGGTTTCACGTAACATGAATGAAAGTATTTGGTAGTGGTTTGGTTGTGCTTTAAGGAGATGGAGAGAAAATCCCCAAACCATGGGACCCCAATGTTGCACCAAGTTCATTTATTATACAATTGACTTCTACCATCAACCAAAACTAATGTTGATTTGCTAGAAGCTTAAACACTATTAAATAAGATTTGGAATAATTTTTTTCTAGGTTCATGCTTTTGAAAAAAAAACATGTTTTGTTTCTTATTCTTCCTGGTTTAGGGAGATGATGAATCCAACACTCATTTTCTTGGTGGACGCTTCTTCACTTTTGTCTCTCTTTCTTCCTCCCTTGCATTTCCAAAAATAAAAGGAAGCAAAAAAAATGATTCATTTATGTTAATTCTTGATTTCAAGGGACCAAAAATCAATTTTGGTTGATTTTTTATTTTTGGGAGATTTGGAAATAGAGGCATAATTGTTATTTAAGTTAATAAAACTTACCAAATGAAGAAATGTTACAAAGCATATCGGACAGACAGAGTATAATTTTATTATATATAGTAGAATATTTAGATGATAAAACTCTTAATTAATCTACATACATATAACCTACACTTCACACTCTTACATTCTCAAAATTTGGTATGTTCTATGTATTGATTTGTTATATTTATACATATTTTATTTTTGTATATGTATATATGCCTAAATTATTTAAAACTATACATCTAAGATAGTATTTTTAGCTTTGGTTTCATGATAATTTTTTGTCAATTATTGGCCCAAAAGTTGAGCCATTGTTGAGCCCAAAATTAAGCCTAATCAGATTATGGTTATGAAACCTACTTGGCTTGGGAGTTATATTTTACTATATGTATGTTATATAGTAATTATTTTCATAGATGCCTTCCTTGGACAAAATCAAGAAAGATTCTGAATGTTTCAGCCTCACTCTCCTCTTGTTATTCCTTAGAGAACACAAACTAACATTGTAAGCACAAGAAGAATGCACTTGCCGAGACGTGGTGAAGGCGTAGTGATCTGAGTGGTTTGTATGGATACTGTAGAGAGCTTGAACACATTAATTGTTAAATTTTTTGTGATTCGGCTCAATAGTTAGGTGAAAGATCTCAACCCTATAGGTATAAAAAAATTTCAACACCTGATTTACTCCATTTCACTTGGATCTTGGAGGGGTTCAGTTAATTTCTGCTACATTCTATGGGTTCTAAAACCTTATAAAGTGGTAGTAAATTTAAGGCCTTAGAACCCTACTACACCACAGGGTGGATGTAGTAAATCTTCTCCTAGAGGATTGGAGCCTCTAGTATTGTGAAGAAGGGCTAGGTACTAAGGAAAATGTCTTTATCCAAGGTTATAGCATTGAGGCCTTTCTTCCTGAAGACTAGCCTTCCTAGTAGTCTTTCCTTTTCATGTTACTTTAGAAATTTTCTATTGCAAATTGTAAATAATATTAATTCTTATTAAATTTATGGATGCCTTCACCAATCACGTACGCGTGTCTCTAATCCGTTAGCCTTTCCCCAATCAAGACTAACATTCTGTAAGCACAAGCCTTATTTCAGAAAACATTCAATCTCATCAAAATGGCTATATAGGCCCTCACCTTGATCTAGGATACATCTAGTCTCATGTTAGTTTACCCCAGTCTCATTGAAATTTTAACCTAGTGGTGGACTACTTCAAGCCCTATGGGTTCCATACAATTTGGTGATTGCAACAAGTCATATAGATAGAACATAGGAATTCCATTAAGTATCATATCCAAGAGACAAGTAAAAAATTGATATCTAAGTCAACCTAAGTATACAGAAGGTAGTAAATCATGATAAAAGTAGTATGCCTGAAGTTTGTCTAAATGGTAGAGCCCAAGGAGTATTCTTCTGAAAACCTTCTTAACCTCAAATACTCCCTTCCATGGCACTTTGATGATTATGTATAGCCCCTTCTACTATGCTAGACTTTCACTGGTCAAGACTAAGGTTTTTGAAGCCTAAGTCTTAGTTCAAAAAGCATTTAATCTCATCAAAGTGGTTATCTATGTGGCTCCTGCTTTGGTGTAAGAGACATCAAATCTCATATTAAGATATACCCTAGTCTCAATGCGGGAGGCCTTCGTGTTAATGCATGAGACCATAGTCTCAATGTAGTTTTAAACTAGTTGTGGACTCCCATAGCTCCCATAGGTTCCAAGCAATTCAACACTTGCTACAAGTCGTACGTAGAATTCAAGGATTTCATTAAGCATCATATCTAAGAGCCAAGTACATATATGATATCTAATCTAACCTAAGTACACAAAAGGTAGCAAATCATACTAAAAGCGGTAGGGCTAAAGCTCATCTGAATGGTAGGGCCTAGGGAGCATTTTTTTTTTTTGGACTCCTCAAGCTCAAATACTCCCATTTAAGGCTCTCTGGTGAATATGTATAGCCCCTCCTAGTTTGTCCTAAAGGCACCTTGCCCGCCTAAAGTGTTCTGTCTTCATTAAGGCTAACCTACCAACTTTGGTTTCTTTGGGCTTTACCCTCCAGATGTAGATGTTGGTCATCCTTTGTTTAAAGTTTTGATGTGCAGTCCAGTATCCTCACAGAGTTCTTCTAAGAGATCCAATTTTTCCCAAAGCCCTGCTTATTTCATTATTTATCAAAAAGCTAGACTCAAAGCATTAGCTGGGCAATTTCAACAGAGATGAAGGCCTCTATCCCATATGCAAAAGAGAAGGTGGCTCCTATGTAACCTATTAGGGTGTAGTGCCATAATCCCACAGGATAGAAGGTAGCTCGCTCAACCATCTTCCTTTGGTGTCCAACTGATGGCCAGGGGCCTCATCGTTCAGAGTCATGATGACTGGAGGAGAGACTTCTGGGAGGAAGAACGCCTGGTGGATTGGATCGCCCAAAGAAGAGTGCCTGAAAGCTCAGAAACAAAGGGTTAGGAGGCCCCCGGAGTGTTTTTCCGGGGGGGGGGGGGGGGCCCCCCGGGGGGGGAGCCTCCGACGCCCAAGTCAGTGGTTGGCCAAGAAAAGGCAGAGGAAATAGCACACAAGAGCTGAAGAGTCTCGCCTGGTAATTTTCTCAGAGTGTAGGAGCAGTGTTTTGCCAACCAACCTCCTGCCCAATATTAATTCCTGGTATTTATAGGAGCGCCTAGCCCGTTCAGATCGCGACACGTGTTCGGTCGGATGTTCCTGAATTTCTGGGCGTAGGAGACAGATAGCTGGTAGCAGGTTGCCTTGAGCCATGTGCTGAGACGGGCCATGATGTGATTTTGATGGCGTCAGTGTGGCAGTGCGCCTTTTGAGGTGGATTGTGGCGTCTATGAATGGATGTGTCAGAGGCTTCCTTAAATGCTTCCATAACTGCTCCTGCCGTACTCCCGAGGTCCCTGGGTGAGGTCGTCCTTTGGTACGGACAGAGCCTCTTCGGGAAACAAGCCCTCAGTTCGGGGGTTCCCAGTTTCAGGGAGTTCCGCCTTCGGGGATATCATGTTCGGCTCGCTATGTCAGGTGCCGTTTTTCCGAAGGCGATCTGTTCACAACCTTGGGGGGGCAAGTAGTGTCCTCAGGTTTTCCTGGCGTGCCGGGCTCGGAGCTCTTCGGCTATCTCCCGAGGTGCATGATCACACCTTTTCTCGGGTAGCGCCAGCTTCTTCTGGCCATTCTTGTGGCAGGGAGTTCGGCCAGATAGAGGCGATAGCGTTTGGCTATCACATGCCCCCCTTTGGAAAGCCGAAGTGAAGACTTCGGTTTTGCATCTCTTTCCGAGGTTGTTTATGGGAGTCTCTTTGGAAGCTTAACCTGTTCCGAGGATGCGCCTTTTGCCCGAAGATCATGGGCTCTTCGGCCTTGGCCTGTTCTTTGGTGTCTTCGAGGCGGAGCCTGTGCCGAAGATACACCTCTTGCCCGAAGGTCATGGGCTGTTCGGCCATAGCCTGTCTCTTGGCGTCCTCGAGTTGGCCTGCTCTTTGTTTCTGCAGGTCTGTTTGGCCAAGCGTGTCAGTCTGAGCGGCGCGTCCCAGTTTTCCAGGGATGTCAGAAGACGTGTCCCAGTTTTCAAGGGACGTTTGGAGGACGTGTCCCCCATTTTTGCGCAGCGGTTGACACGTGGCGCTTTGCCATTGGAGGAGAGTCACGTCGGTTACAGAGGGCGCGCCTTTTCAGGTGCAGAGAGCAGTTACGGCGACGGTTCGCCTCCAAAGGGTACTTATGACGATGTTTCGGTTACCCACCTCTGGCTTTATAAATAGCCCATTCCATCATAAGTTCCCTTTGCTTTTTCTTCTGCTCTTTTCTCTGCTTTGCCCCTGTTCTTGCACTTTCTTGCTTTCTGTGGCGGAGCTACCTTAATCAGAGCTTTTTTCCAGCCAACTTTCACGACGGCGTCCTCAGATTTTGGCAAATCTTTCGGTGGGTTTTTGTTTTCCAGAGCGTTTTGATCCCTCTGTTCTTTTGAGTTTTTCTCTGGAAACTGTTTTCTTCCGTTTTCAAACTCGTTTTCATGTCGAAAATGCCCATTCCTGAGAGCTGGCAGCCTCTTTTAGCCCATCCTTGTTGCACCACCCCTGCAAAGTTAGAGAGGTGGAAGAAAAAATTCTTTCTTCCCTCTTACGCCATTACTAGGCTGCCTCGTTCTAGCCATTATGCTTTTTCAAACCATAGTAAGGAGGTTACCGTTTTCCGAGCCCAGCTGAAGGCCGGTCTTCGGTATCCTCCCCCGAAGATGGTGTGCGAGTTCTGCAAATTTCATGGCATTGCTGTGAACCAGCTTCCCCCGAACTCGTTCTGCTATTTTAACGCCTACCTCTGCATGTGTGGCGTCTTCGGGATAGAACCCCATTTCATAATCTTTATGCAGTACTACAAGCTCTCTGTGGTCCCGAAGGGTGGCTTCTATTTCATGCTACCTCGGGGATCCGGGAGCAAGAAATTCATGTTCACCTTCGCCACTAAGGATAGCTGGCGGGGGTGGCAACTGGCGGGGGTGGCAACAGAAGTTCTTCTTCCTGAAGATGGACGAGGCCTGGTCGTACGTTCCGACCAAATGGGCTCAGGGAACACTGGATGTGGACGTTGTTGATCCGAGGATGCTGCTGACCCCAGAGTTGGCTCCCGTGTTCGCGGATTTCGACGCCCGCATTCGGGCTGTCTCTGATTCGGGCTGTCTCTGACTGGGATCCCGAGGTCGCTCCGCGCGCCCTTTACCCTTTTCCAATCAACTGGAAGTTGATGACCGAAGAGGTCCTTCGGGAATTAAAGGTGGTAAAGGAGCACAAGACTGACCTCAAGATGCCAGCTCCTGCCATCGCCGGGAAGGATTCCTGGTTGGTCAAGCTTCTTAAGGAGGAGATTTCTTTCGAAACGCTTGTCGAAAGTGAGTCATCTTCTACTCCTTTGCTGTTTTTTCCTCGGACTTACGCTGATGTTTCTCTCCTTTTTCAGAGATGGGCGACGGTACTGCCGCCTATTACAAGTCCCTTTTCACCGGCCAAGTGGAGAAGGGCGATCAGACGAAGAAGGCGGCTTCCCGAAGGCGAAAGTCTACTGGCGCGGGGCCTTCGAGGAAACGGGCAAAGAGAACTACCCAGGTTCCTCTAGAAGAAATTCCCGAGGAGACTGCCGAGGAGCCTGGGACAGCCGAGATTCCGGCGCCTGAGACTGCTGCTTCCGAGGTCCCTTCAACCGATGTCCCTCCTCAAAGTCCTACTGCGTCATAGGCCCTCCTTGATGTACTGGTAGAAGTACCTTCTGCCGAGGAGCGGCGCAGGTGGAAGGGCAAGGGCATTTCAACCGAGGAGGCCGAGGACTCCGAGGACGTCGTTGCCGAGGTTCCACCAGGTTTGTTTCCAGACAAAGTGTACTTCCTTTGTTTTTTCTGGATTGCCTTCTTTGTCTTTAATCTCCTTCTCATTATTGCCATGCAGGGGAGTTGACTACCCCTGACTGGGCGGCCGAACATGCTCGGAAGCGAGCTCTTCGGGACGCCAAAATCCCGCAAGGGAAGATACCCAAAGAGCCTTTCTGGACGTTCACGGAGGACATGAATTTGTACTCCGAGGACGTTCCTCAAATGGCTAAGGAAATTTCGAAGGGGGTGCTCACCGAGGCCTCCTTCAAGGCTATAGCGGCGGCCCATCCGGGGGATAACACCCTCGCCGCAAAGATCACCGAGCACGCTGCTCAGGTATATCCTTCACAGCTCTTTCCCTTCAATTTTTTCCTAAGTGTTTGGCTCTTACTGACCTTGCGTTTTATCTTCTTGCAGCTGCTGGGGTACGCCGGCTTTCTCCGAGTTCGGGTGGCCAGGGAGGTTGCCTTCCGAACTTCGGCCACTCAGACCATGAATGAGGCGAGGATCGCACTTGCGGAGTCGGCCGCCAAAAACCAGCAGCTGAAAGAGGCTGCTGAGAAAGAAGTGACTGCCCTTCGGGAGGAGTTCCGGAAGGAAAAAGAAGAACTTCAAAGGGTCTTCTCCCAGAAGATCGCTGACCTCGGTGAACAAATAAAGGGGATGCTCGCCGCCAACGAAGATCTTCTCAAGCACAAGGCTGGTTCTGACAGCCTTATAGTGTCGTTGACGAGTGAGAATAATACTCTCCGGGCTGAGGTCGAGTCTTTGAAGAAGGGGTCCAAGGGGACGCTGGAGATAAAGGCGCTGAAGGAGGAGATCGCTGAACTAGAGGACGAGCTTGACGACCTCGAGCTCGATAAGAACGAGTCTGATCAAATGGCGAAGCTTGCCTTTCAGGACGGCTTCTGCCTTGCTCATCACCAGATTCTCCAGAGGTTCCCAGATTTAGACCTCTCTTTTCTGGAGGCCCTAAATATTCCTGAGGGACCTCGGTGGGAATGGTCCAAGGTCGAGCATCTGAAACTTCCTCCTTCAATGCCAGCGCGAAAAGTGGTAGAAAAGGGCGGGCCAGCGAGTGGCTCTCAGGACGCCGCGAACCCTTAGGCTATTTTTTAGGGCCCCTTTTCCTTCCCTTCCACTTTGTACTCCTTCTTCGATCACTTCTTCTGTAAAGCAACTTTGCTCTTAATGAAGATTTTTTTTGGCTAAGTCTTTTCTGGCAGGTTTCTTCATTTCCATTGTCCCGAACATGTTCGCTCAAGAGACTTCGGAAAACCTGTGATCAAAGAAACTCTTTTACCTTCCTTTGGCCGAGCCTGTTTGCTCCAGAGGCTTTCTGGAATGTCTAAAAAAATTTGACTAAATCTTTTTGCAGGCTTTTGCATTTCCAATTTGTCCCGAACATGATTGCTCAAGGGACTTCGGAAAACCTTTAGTCAAATTTTTGTTTTCCAGTTGTCCCGAGCATGTTTGCTCAAGGGACTTCGGAAATCCTTTCGCGAGATTGTTCACTTTCCATTTTCCCGAGCACGTTCGCTCAAAGGAGTTCGGAAAATTATCTCTGCGTTGGCTATGGCGAGTACTTCTGCGAGATTTTTGTTTTCCATCTTTCCCGAGCGTGATGGCTCAAGGGACTTCGGAAAACTGTCTCTACGCTTATTTCGGCGAGTACTTCTGCGACGTCTTATGGCTCAAGGGACTTCGGGAAACTGCCTCTGCGAGATTTCTCCATCTTTTCCCGAGCATGATGGCTCAAGGGACTCTGGGAGGTCAATCTGCGCTTTATTACGGCGAGCATCTTCGCGGAATTCTTCTTTGCACAATTTTGGATACTTAAGAACTTTCCTTAAGAGCATTCTGTACTTACAATTCCTCCGCTTCATCTTAGGCGTAGAATTTTTTCAAGGCGTCTGAGTGCCAAGTATTTTTCAATTCTACGCCTTCGGCGTCGCCAAGTTTGTACACGCCTTTTCGTACTTCGGCGAGAACCAGATAAGGTCCTTCCCAGTTTGCGCGAAGTACTCCGTGGGACGGCCTTCGGGGTGCAAAGTCAGCCTTTCGGAGAACGAGGTCTCCCTTCTTGATTTCTTTTGGCCTGGCCCGTAAGTTTATAGCCGCGGCCACTCTTTGCTGAAAAGCTTTTCTTCTCAGCTCGGCTATTTCTCTGTGTTCGCCGACGAGGTCGAGCTTGGTTCTGAGGCCGAGGTCGTTTCCACCTTCATCAAATATTTGCACCCGTATTGATGGTCTGACTATCTCGACTGGGATAATGGCCTCTGTCCCGAAGACTAGTGAAAAGGGAGTTTCCCCTGTGGCCCTTCGGGGCGTCGTTCGGTAGCTCCACAATACGCTTTGGAGTTCTCCTGGCCATTTCCCTTTTGCTTCTCCCAGTCTCTTTTTCAGGCCATCTTTTATGGTCCTGTTCGATACTTCCACCTGCCCGTTACTTTGGGGGTGAGCTACTGGGGCGAAGTGCATCTTTATTCCGAGGTCGCTGATAAATTCTTGGAATCCTTTGTCTATGAATTGGGATCCATTATCAGCTACTAGTACCCTCGGTATGCCAAATCTGCATACGATGTTCTTCCATACGAACTTCTGCACTTCTTTTGCCGAGATAGTTGCTAGTGGTTCTGCCTCCACCCACTTTGAGAAATAGTCCACTGCTACCACGCAGAATTTCACGCCTCCGGGTGCTGTGGGGAGTGGCCCAATAAGGTCTATACCCCAGACTGCGAAGGGCCAAGGATAGTCTGCCGAAGTTACCATTTCCGAGGGTGTCCTCTGGATTTTTGCATGTCTCTGGCAACTACCGCACTTTCGGACGAACTGCCTTGCGTCCTTTCTCAGGGTAGGCCAGAAGTACCCTTGGCGGAGTATCACTGCTGCAAGGGCATCAGTTCCAATGTGTGAACCACACATGCCTTCGTGAACTTCTTCAAGGACCATTTCAGTATCCTCTTCATCCACACATCTTTGCAGTGGATTCGCATATCCCTGCCGGTATAACTCTTCGCCAATCAGGAAGAATCTTCCGGAGCGTCTTCGCAGTCTTGCAGCATCGCCGGGGTCTTCGGGGAGCAAATTCTCTGCGAGGTATCTTTTTATTGGGTCTTTCCACCCTGTTCCCGAGGTCGCCATGCTCAGCACTGAGATGCTTGGATGGTCTAGCACCTCGGTATATGTTTTCGACTTCACCAAGCAATCTGCCTCAGTGTTATTCCGCCGAGGTACATTTTCGATCCGTACGGCGTCAAACTCTTGGATGAGCTTTGCTACCAGCTCATGATATTTTGCCAAGATTGGGTCTTTCGCCCCATAATCTCTTGCCGTCTGCCGAACTACCAGCTGGGAATCGCTGTGAGCCTTTAAGTTTCTCACGCCAATCTTTCTGGCCAAGCGTAATCCTGCTATGAGGGCTTCATACTCAGCTATATTGTTGGTGACGTTGAAGCTAAACTTGATAGCCTTCATTACCTCCAGGCCTTCGGCGGCCCCTGATAATTACTCCAGCTCCCTGGTGTTCGGACCCCGAGGCTCCGTCTACGTGCAAGGTCCATTCTGGCTCACCCTCTTTTGGATCTGAATGGCTCTCCTCAGTGGTGGGTATTTCGGCGATAAAATCTGCCAGTGCTTGAGCTTTTATGGCCTTCCGAGGCTCATACGTGATTTCGTGTTCGCCCAGCTCTATGCACCACTTGGAGAGCCTTCCCGAATGATCAACTCTCTTCATGACATCCCGTAGTGGCAGACTACTTCGGACGATGATGGGGTGAGCCTGAAAGTATGGTCGCAGCCTTCTCACTGCAAGCACCAAGGCATATATAGCTTTTTGAAGCAAAGGGTACCTGACTCCGGCGCCATGCAGGGACTTGCTGACATAGTAGACCGGCCATTGCTTTGGCCCTTCTTCTTTCACAAGGACCGAGCTCACAGCTTTTTCTGTGACGGCGAGGTAGAGTACGAGGGGCTCTCCCTCCCGAGGTTGTCGCAGAGTCGGCAGGCTGGCCAAGTAGACTTTGAGTTCTTCCCAGGCCTTTTGGCAATCTTCATCCCAAGGATGATCATTCCTTCCGAGGTTGCCTTCCATTTTTGCTGCCTTTGTGAGGACTTTGAAGAAAGGTCGACACCTATCTCCGTACCTGGAAATAAACCTGCTCAGAGAGGTTATTCTTCCGGTGAGTCTCTGCACGTCTTTGACTGTGGTAGGAGTTCGGAATCTCAAGCAGAGCCTTAATCTTCTCGGGTTTAGCCTCGATGCCTCTTTCGGATACCATGTACCCAAGGAATTTTCCCGAGGTCACCCCGAAGATGCACTTCTCAGGATTAAGGCGGATCCCGAAGGCTCTGAGCTTTTGGAAGGTTTCCTCTAAATCTGCAACGTGGTAGCCAGGCAGCTTGCTCTTGACTATCATATCATCAACATACACCTCCATGTTTCTCCCCATTTGGTCTTTGAAGACCTTGTTCATCAACCTCTGGTAGGTGGCTCCTGCATTTTTGAGCCCGAAGGGCATCCTGATATAGCAATATGTTCCTCCCTCGGTGATGAAGGCAGTCTTCTCTTCATCTTCGGGGTCCATCCTTATTTGATGGTAGCCACTGAAGGCGTCTAGGAAACTTAGGAGCCCATACTCAGCAGTTGAATCTACCAGTTGATCTATTGGCGGCAGAGGGTATGAGTCTTTCGGGCAAGCATCGTTCAAGTTTCTGAAGTCGATGCACATCCGGAGTTTTGCTGCTACCTTCTTTCGTGGCAATGACCATGTTGCTCAACCATTCGGGGTACTTGACCTCCCTGATAACTTCAGCATCTAGGAGACGCTGGACTTCGGTTTCGACAAAGTTGCTTTTGTGGGCTGAGATGCTCCGTTTCTTTTGCCGGACAGGTTTTGCTTCCGGGCTTACTTTGAGGCTATGCTGTATTATGCCAGGGTTTACCCCTGGCATATCTTTCGGCGAGTAGGCAAACAGATCTTTATTTTCCAGCAGAAAGGATACAAGTTTTTCCTTGTCACCTTCGGCCAAGCTCTTCCCTATTCGGGTAGATTGTCCTGGGACAAGATCTACTGCTTCCGTTTCTGCTTTGGCGAGATCTTCTTCTTTGCCTTTTTCTGGCGCCTTTGCCTCCATTGTTTGCGCGAGGTTGCTTGCCGGAGCTTTTCGTGCTTTCACAAACACCTTTCTTACCTCGACTTGGTCTATGAAGACCTCTGCATCTCCATCCTTGGTGGCGAATGTGACAGTCAAGTACTTCACATCCGGGCGAATATGCAGGTTCCCCATTGTCAGTCTTCCAAGGATGGCGTTGTACGAGGACGGGACGTCCATGACGATGAATCTTGCCATTGTGGAGGCGTACAACTCAGCTGATCTATCTACCGAAGTCCCTTTCATCATCAGCGGGAGATCGATCCATCCGAGGACGGGGAGTTCGGATGGTCCAACCCCAAAAGTGGGCGAGGTGACAGGCTTCAGTTCGCTGCTGGAGATGCCCAAGCTCGGCAGCAGGTGCGAGAATAGGACGTCAGCATTTGAGCCATCATCAAGCAACACTCTTTTGACGTCCCAGTTCCCTATTCTCGCCATAATCAGCAGCGGATCGTCGTGGGGGAAGACGACGGTGGAGCCATCTTTGCGAGCCAGCTTCTTTGATGGACTTTGATACTCCATGACTGCAATTTCTCTGGCTTTCCGCTTTCTTTCCGAGGATGGGAGCCCCGTGGTGATGGTTTGGATAACCCCTGAAGGAGGTGGAGGGCGCCTTTTTGGACTTCTATTTCTCCGCCTGTCGGAGTCGTAATCCTCGTCTTCGGCCCTTTCTTCCTCCTCTTTTCTTCTCTTTGGGGAAGGCATCCGCAGGTATTTCCGAAGTTGGCCTTGTTTTATCAGCGACTCTATGTACTTCTTCAGCTGGAAGCAGTCTTCGGTGTCATGACCGTGGTCGCGATGAAACTGGCAGAACTTCTTGGCATTCTTTTTGTTATCGGCGGTCATGGCCCTTGGCCGCCGAATCTGCGTCCCTTGCCTTTCCAGCGCCATGAGAATGCTGGTCCGTGTGGTGCTCAGGGGGCGTGAAACTTTGAGGTTTCCTTCCCCGCATCCTCCGAGGTCGTCCTGCCTGTTCCGTCGGATGCCGAGCTTGTTGACTGGACCCTTCGGCGCGGTGGTGATCGGACTTCGGCCCTGCCATTCTTAGCTCCTCGGCTGTCATGTGCTGTTCGGCCCTTCGGTAAAATTCTCCGAGGGTGTCCGGGGGGTCCTTTGAGAACTCGTAGAACAGCTGTGAGTCACGCCGAAGGCCCCGTGTCATGGCAAGAATGCGGATTTCGGGCCGGAAGTCTGGGACGCTCAGGGCTTCCCTATTGAATCTTTCGACATAGTCTCGGATGGTTTCTCCGTTCCTCTGCTCTATGTCGAACATCTGTACAGGCATCTTCGCAGTTGGCCTGCTCCCAATGAACTGCTGCGTGAAGGCCGTGGACAACTCCTGGAACTCAGTGATGGTCCCTGGAGGCAATGAATTGTACCACGCAGTTGCTGGCCCTGTGAGGGTGACTTCAAAGCATTTGCACATGGTAGCGTCATCAGCACCGTGCATTATCATGCTGCGTCTGTACTTCGTCAAGTGGGCCTGTGGATCTGTAAGGCCATCATAAATTTCCAGGCGAGGTACTCTGAAGTTACCTGGCATAGCTGCCTCAACGACGGCCTGAATGAATGGGGAGTCATCTTCGCAGCATGTTCCAGAGAGTCTGGCCCAAACGGGTTTTCTGGCCACTTGTTTCTCCACTCTGTCCAGCCGTGCTAGTATCCTCTCCATAAGCACTGTGGCGCTAGGGCCTTCTTCAGGGAATGGAGATCGTCGGCGCCTCTTCGGGGAGCGAGTTCGGCGCTGAGGGGACAAGGACCTCGCCTCAGGCGACGAACTGCTTCGCTGTGAGACTCTCGGTCGCTTGGACCCGGTTTGTCCCACAGGCCGTTTCCCGAGGGCTATATCTTCTGTGGATGATTCTTCGCGAGGGTCTCCACTCCCCGAACTGCGATGTGTAGACTTGGGGCTTCTCTCCCGAGGGCGTGTCGGTGAGGGGGGTCTCTGGGCCCGTGCTTGCTGTGGCCACCTTCGGTCGATCTGCTGGGTCACTTCAGCAACGACCGAACGCTGAAAGTCCCTCAAGAAGCTCATGGTGACTACCAGAGGGCGGTCTTCCTCAGGCGCAGAAGTCCCTGGGAGTGTTTGCTCAGCAGCCGGTTGTATCTCAGGCGCGGACGGGGACCTTGGGAGTCCCTTGTCCTTAGAACGCCGAGTCTCAACGACGGCGATCTCAGAGCGGGTTCCCACAGACGGCGCCAAATGATGGCCAGGGGCCTCATCGTTTATAGTCATGATGACTGGTGGAGAGACTTCTGGGAGGAAGAACGCCTGGTGGATGGATCGCCCAAGGGAGAGTGCCTGAAAGCTCAGAAACAAAGGGTTAGGAGGCCCCCGGAGTGTTTTTCCGGGGGGGGAGCCTCCGACGCCCAAGTCAGTGGTGGCTGAGAGAAAGGCAGAGAAAATAGCACAAAGGGCTGAGGAGTCTTGCCTGGTAATTTTCTCAGAGTGTGGGAGCCGTATTTTTGCCAACCAGCCTCCTGCCAAGTATTAATTCCTGGTATTTATAGGAGTGCCTAGCCCGTTCAGATCGCGACACGTGTTCGGTCGGATGTTCCTGAATTTCTGGGCGTAGGAGACAGATAGCTGGTAGCAGGTTGCCTTGAGCCATGTGCTGAGACGGGCCATGATGTGATTTTGATGGCGTCAGCGTGGCAGTGCACCTTTTGAGGCGGATTGTGGCGTCTGTGAATGGATGTGTCAGAGGCTTCCTTAAATGCTTCCATAAATGCTCCTGCCGTACTCCCGAGGTCCCTGGGTGAGGTCGTCCTTTGGTACGGACAGAGCCTCTTCGGGAAACAAGCCCTCAGTTCGGGGGTTCCCAGTTTCAGGGAGTTCCGCCTTCGGGGATATCATGTTCGGCTCGTTGTGTTTAGTGCCGCTTTTCCGAAGGCGATCTGTTCACAGCCTTGGGGGGCCGAGTAGTGTCCTCGGGTTTTCCTGGCGTGCCGGGCTCGGAGCTCTTCGGCTATCTCCCGAGGTGCATGATCACACCTTTTTCTCGGGTAGCGCCAGTTCTTCTGGCCATTCTTGTGGCAGGGAGTTCGGCCAGATCGAGGCGATAGCGTTTGGCTATCACCAATAGTCTTCTTTAAGCCATCCTTGATGGTGTAATTGGTGATCTCCACCTGGCTGTTCAATTGTGGGTTATATATTAACGTAAAATATAACTTGATACCTTATTCCTACACAAACTCCTTGAATAAGGCATTGGCAAACTGCTTCCTATTGTTAGCCACCAAGACTTAAGGCATCCAAACTAACAAGCTATTGACTTCTACATGAATTTCTAAATATGATTCAGGGTAGTAGATATGAGGAGCTCCATCTCCACCCTCTTACTGAACTAATCCATAGCCATAGTGTAATACTTCACACCCCCAGGCGTTGCCAAGAAAGCTTTAATAAAGTGGAGCCTTCAAACTATAAATGGCTAAGGATAATTTAAGACCTTTTTCCTTTTAGATGGTAGCCTCTCAACCCTAGCATTTAGTTGTCGAGAGTGGCACTTCTTTATGTACTCCTTGATATCCTTCCAAAGTGTGGGTTGGGAGTATCCTTACGAGAATAGTTTTGGGCCAATGAGTTATATCCCAGATAGGACCTATAACACCTTTCATGCATTTCAGCAAGGATTTGTTACTTTTCCCCCTTTAACAAGCACTCCTTTAAGGCGGCTAAGTACCATTATCGTTACAGCTTCGTCCTAATTAAGGTTAATTTAGTGCCCATATCTTAACGAGTTATTTTGGACATTTACCTATCCCTAAAAATTATCAAATAGATTCTCTCCAATCATAATCTAGATTTTCCCCAATCTCTAGGCCTCGACTTTATTGTTAAATAAAGCATCAACTTACGAATTCTATGCCCAAAGTGCCTTACAAACTTGTAAAATCCTAAAATTTGGAATTAGTCCTAACTAGGTCATTGACCCCTTACTCAAAGAGTACAAGATCCCTGATGCCACAAAGGCTATTGGTCTACTGGATAACAATATCAAAGCCATTGAACATGACTAGGTCGCTAACCTCTTACTGGCGTACCATATGCAATCTAGTGGCTAGTGCCTCAAATTTGGCCACATTGTTGGTCACAAAAAAGTCGGACTTGATCTTCTTGATCGCTTTCATTTTTAGGGGTCACTTGATGGCTACTCCTACCTCTTGGTATTTGTGTCGGAATGCCCTATCCATAAATAACTGTCATTCTAAGTCAGGGTCTAGAGGTCAAGTTACTTTAACAAAGTCATGGGACATCTCTACAATGAATTCTACTAGTGGTTGAGCCTTAATGGCTGTCCAAGGCTTATAACAGGTATAAAAAACACTCACTTTGATGCATTACTTTACTAGTCATCTTAAGTAATCTAGCTTTAAAAGGATTTCTTGGAAATGTAGGTTAGCCATTACCCTAATGGTGTGCATCTGGAAGTAATGCCTTGGCCTCTTGCTTGTGATAATTCATGCCAAGACTACATTCTAGATAATCGGCTATTTGGCCTCCACTCTTTAAGGGTTCAACTCAAGTAGTACATGGGTCACCACTAACCTCCTTCCTCTTATACTATCATTATACTGACTACCCCTAAGGATGCTGCCAAATATAAGTATTTGGGCTTCCCAGGCTTTCATTATGGTAATGTAAGCAGTTTTTGTGGATAGTCTTTGATGCCTTTGAAAGCCCTTAGGCATTCATAGTCATACTCAAAGGAGTTCTTCCTCATGAGGATATTAAAGAATTGCCTATGTTTGTCTCTGAATCTAGAGACAACCTTCTAAGGGCAATTAATCGATCACTAAGCCTTTGGATGTCCTTTTAGATCTCCAGGGTAGGCATATCTAAGATTGTTTCTACTTTGTCTGGGTTTGCATCGATTTAACACTTTAAGACCATGTACCCCCTAGAATTACCTTACCATGACCTTGAAAAAGCATTTCATCAAATTAAGCCATATGTTATATTGGCAGAAGCATTAGAAGGTTTCTTTGAGATCATTTATATGTAATTCCAAGGCTCTATTTTTTAAGATCAAACCATCAATGCAAATTTTGACATTTCTCCCCAATTAGCCATCAAATATTTTGATCACAAGCTACTAGTACATGGCCCCCGCGTTATTTAGAACAAAGGGCATCCTCTAATAGTAATACACTCTTTTTCCAATTGTAGAGGTAGTGTTCTCCTCCTTTACTAGGTCCATTAAAATCTAGTGGTACCCACTAAATGTGTCCACAAAATACAAAACCTTGAACTCGGCTATGGAGTCAACTAACTGTCCAATTGATCACATTGAATATAGTTCATAGGGCCAAGCTTTGTTCAAGTCTATGTAACCAATGCACATCCTTAGTAAGCCATTTACTTTGGGGGCCAAAATGATGTTGTCCAGCCATTAGGGGCAAGTTAATAATCCCAAAGGTTAGGATCTCATCTCTTCCCACTCCATAAGTGGATGTTTGCATAGGCTGAAAGGAAGATCTTTGTATGTCAAGGGGGCTGAAAGTGTAGTTGAAAATGGTATTAGCGCTAGCCCCTTCATCGATATAAACTCTTTTTGCTTTGTAATGTACTATCCAAGCCTTGATCAATAACGAATCAACATGTAAAATCAGGATACGAGTGTCATCCTCCTTTTCAATTGCATGCCCTAGACAACCTCACGCCCCTTACTTTTATTTATTAAGGGCCCCTATGTCTTAGTGATTATCCTAACTACCTAGAAGGACACATCATAGTCCAAACTCATGGTGGGGACCTCCTTCCATTTATTCCTTGTCTTGGTCAGTTTGAGTCCCCCACCAATAAACATCAATGTGCAAGCAAGGTCTTCTAGTCTCCACCATCATTTTAGGTTCCTAAAAATGATGCCAACCCGCAATATAGGTAAGATGTCTAAGACGCCCAAAGATAGGCAAACTTAAAACCAAAGGCAAGGTTAGAAAGCACCTGAGTTGTGTGTGCGGAAAGACCTTCTAATACTTAAATCAGTAAAGGCTTAAGAGAGGCTGCTAGCTTAGTGAAAGTTGTAATGCAGTCAAAAGAACATACCTTACTTCTTTGTTTAGGAGGCCTCCTATAGAGCTAGCATCCTTGTGATCTTGGAGGAAATCTTATCTTGTTACATGATCACCCCTATGCTTTGGGAGATTCTTCCTACACACATTCCCAGCCTTTAGTGGCCCTTAACGTTCAATCCGTTAGTCAGTTATCTAATGGGCTCTACAAGGCTCACACGTTCGTTTTCAATGGGCCTCTTAGCTAGTGAGTTGAAGCCGAATAAGGTATATCACGTAAATTTTTTTCACTTTATAAGAAATTTTTTTATGTAAGTAATATTTTTCTATTTAGTATGAAATTTGTTCCTTTGGTACAAGCATTTTCTTTCATAAAATATTGCTTATTTTATAAGAAATATTATTCATTTTGTAAGAAACGTTGTTTTGTAAAATGTTATTATTCCATTTAGTAATAAATATTATTTGCTTTACATAAATTTGTTGTTCATAAAATGTTGTTCATTTCATTAGAAACATTATCTTATAAATAATATTGTTCAATTTAGAAAGAAATGTTATTTTATCAATACAAATTTGTTGTTCAGGACAATATTGTCCATTTTTCAATAAATATTATTTTAAATATAATGGTAGCCTTATAAAACATTGTTTATGTTATAAGTAATATTGTTTTAAATGCAATTATAATTTTTATAAATGAGGTGATAACAAAGATGTATAAGGATGCAATTGTTGCACCGTCTAGCCACTCATATAATATCATTTTCTCTCAGTGGAAATAAGGATAAATATGCAAAGAAAAGTATTGTATGGTTGTCTTCCCCTTGAACACTTTTAGTTCAGTACAAGGTTACTTTTGACTCACACCTTGTGATGGATATTTTTTTGATAAATCACATCTGCAAAAAAAAAAATCTACTTTACATTGTTCATCAACAATGAATGAGTGTTGATATTTAGAGTGTAATTCGCCAGCCCTATCCTTATCTATGTTTTTTTCCCTTTTCATCTTCTTCTTTTTTGTTTTTAATTTTTTATTTGTAAGTCTACCTTATAGTTGTACTATTTACCTTATTTAGCATATATTTGCAGTAGCTAATAGAAAGAAAAAGAAATGGAACTTTCGGTTAGCATCTCATAATACTCTCATTTTGTGATTGAATTATGAAGTAGTCAAGTCTAAAACTTTGTCATTTGGCTTTTCTATGAGCCTGTCGTACTTCATTTATCCCACCCAATTTGCTTCATTTGCTTTTAAATGCATATTTAAGAAATTATTATTCTCCTTCATCTTCAAGTTCTTATTGTGTTTGCGTCTCTAACGGCCTTTAATCGTTCCATCTCCCAGCCGCCTTCCTAATCACTCGAACCTTTTTGTCCTTCTCAACAACCTCACCACTGCACGTCACCTTGACCCAACCCCTCAATGCCCTTAACCTCCTTAACACACCGATCCCCTCAACGTTCCAATTGCCTCGCCTCAATATCACCGCTAATCCTAACCTTGAGCAAACTTCCCCCAACACCCTGACCTTCCTAACGCCCTAACCTCCTCACCCTAAGCTCAATTTTGATGGTTAATGTTTTAATCTCGTCAAAACTAACTAAGGTTGAGATCAGAAGAGACGATGAGTAGCGTTTGTAGGGGATCTTGTTGAGGCTCACAACAATAGACTGTAAAAGTTGCAGCAATGGTTTTCTAGTGGTTTCTACTTTCTACAAGTTAAGGATTTGATGGAAGAAATTAGGGATGGTATGTGTGTAAATTGTGAAAAAAGAGAATGGGGTTTCTGGTATGGTCAAATTTTAGAGTAAATAATTGGAACAAGGGTAGTATAATAAATTTTATATAAAAATTTGCTAAAAAAAATAGTGAAATAGTTTTAAGTCATGAAAAAAAGAAAAATGGAGTAAAAGTCATGGGATGGAGAGAGTATTAATCAACAAAAGCCAGTTAACTAATACAAACATATATCAACAACCATAATGTAGTTGGAATTAAACCGTTGCATGATATATATATATATGGTTGTTGATATATGTTTGTATTAGTTAACTGGCTTTTATTTACTTATTGGCTTTCTGTTGTCTAAAAAGCTGTTCAGCTAAACTTTTTTTTAAAAAAAATAGTATTTAGCATGTATAGATTATTATTATAATGCAACAATGATAACTATACACTTTAAGAAATTTAAAAATAAATTTAAATATATTTTTCATAAAAATAAGTATTTCGTAGGCTAGGTATAGAAAATATTCATAAACATATATTTATATTCCAAAAATAATATTATTCAAGTAATTATTACTAGATAATAGAGTAAGTTAATAGCAAAACAATAAAAGTTAAGAAAAAGATGCGAGATACTTTGAAAGCATAATTTTTAAGTATAAATCTATCATTAAAGCATAATTTTTTAAGATCAAATTTACAGGAAAAGTGGAAAAACTTTTCTCCACTCGACGATCCTAGAGAAGCCTTCCGTTGTGGACCAGCCACATGTCGAATCGAGAACTTGCTCGCATGCTTCCCACTTTAGGAAGACGAAACTAATCCAAAGCTAGTGAAGTTTATCTATGCCCGCATTGTAACTTTGTTGGCGCAAGTCTCAAATTTGTTACTATCGCTCCGTAACTTTGTTGGCACAAGTCCCAAATTTATCACTATTATTTAGGGGTGGCTGGTGGGCTAGCCAAATTTATTACTATTGTTTAGTGGTGGTGGGTCGGTTTGAATTGGGCCGAGTTTTTTCCTATTATTAAAAAATGTGTTTTAATGTGTTTTTAAATATTTTTATAGAGTAATTTTATGAAATATATTTTTATTTGAGAAGAAATACCACCGCCGGTCTAAATTTTATTAATGAAAAGATCAAACGATACTTACATAATTTGAAACTTGTCTTACACTTGAAAATGATAAAACGTTCCAGGAAAAAAAATGAGAAGGTAAAACTTAAAATTTGTACTTAACAGCATAATCAAATTGATTACAATATTTAAATTGTAATGAAACTAACAACCTATTCTTGCGGATCATCATCAGAGGAGACCTCATCATCCAAGCTTTTCATGTCTTGCTTCCTTAGAGCAGCAAGGGCCCAATCCTAGTTACAGATGAAAACCTCAACGGCCTAATGTATAAGCCTTACCCGTTTCTTCGAAATGACTCATTTTACCACACTAAAGGCAACCTTAAAGGCGACGGTGGAGACCGGAACCGCCAAGATCTCTTGTGCCAATATGGATAAGATCGAGAATCTTCCTCTTTTGTTCTTTCACCACTCGAGGATGTCTTTTTTATTGTTTTCAAATGAAGTGCAAAGTTAATCATCATATTTTGCCAATCCCAAGTTTGTGGGTTTCGATCATTTGAGGATATTTGCTGCTAGATTGAACCTTGATGATGAGGATGAGGTAGAATGTCAGGCGGGTGTTGGATCAGATGACTTAACCTTATCAAATGATTAATAGAGTAGAGTTTATATAACTTTCTCAAATTGTGGTTAGCTTCAACAGAAATAGCAAGTACAGAAACTTGTACTTAACCTAAATATGTATGATAGTATGCTTCTAATATTGCAAACAACCTGTGATTTTGACATTGGGATCCAATGTACATGCAACAAGATAAATTTGAGGGATTTGTTGAAAATAATCAAGCCATTTTTGTTGCATTGCTTCAATAGTTGATTGCAAAAACTCATCGCCCTTATATTGGTGGAAAACATAGACAATGCTTACAAAATATAACATTACTTGGTGCACTGTTGGGTAATAAACCCCAGAGAAAAAGTTTGTTGTCTCATAAAAATATCTAGGCAACTCGACTAACTTAAAACATTTTTTCCAAACTTTGTCTGTTAGCCAGTCGCCTTATACTTTTGAGTTCACAAACCAAGTCAAAAAATTTGCACATGATTAGGCGTCATTTAACATTTTAAACATTGAGTTTTATTGAGTTGGGCAATCAATTTTAAACATTTTCCAAGAAAAATTTACCCCATTTTCAATACAAAACATTTTAAATTCACGAATCAATTTGTTCTTTGTTTTAACAAAAAGTAAAGCATTCTGAATTGGCTCGACTTAGTTTTATAGTTGTTGTAAACCATTTTGAATACATAAATTTAAAATGTGACACAAGCAACGGACATGAAAAAATTTTCCGTCAAGCGATGGTTTTATTTCTTTTATCAATTTTATTACCGCCGAATTATTGTTTGAAGCATTATCAAAAGAAATAGACAAAACTTTATCGACAACAAAAAATTCACACAGACTTTTAATAATGCAGTTGAAAATGTTCCAGCCCATGTGATCAAATTTCAAACATTTAAAAGTAATGATTCATTTTTGAATAACCCAATCATCATATATTCAATTAGCAGTGATACAATAGTAATTTTGGTCCTATTGGAGATGTTCACATATCAGATATAAATGACAGACAATGTTCAATGGTAGAAAAATTTGCTTGCAAATCACTGCTCCTAGCTTCTTACAGTTTAAAGCTTTTTCTCTTAACCGTTTACCTAGACCTTTTTTATAAGCAGGATTTAGATTTTTTTTTATAAATCTTTCTAAGTGTTCATCATCAGCTTGTCTAAACGGTTTTTTCATAATCATCATCCAATTAATTAGACCTTACCTAGCAGTGTTTGGATTATATCATAAAATACCTGGACTGCCGAAGCTCTCAACGCCTGTCAATTGTGTTTGTCCACCAGATGTGCCGCTAATATCTCCATAGACTTTGCTCAAGTGCTACGTGAGGGTGCTTATCCCAGAGTTCAACTTGTGTTCAAATTTGTTGTCGCAATGTTTGCATTTGGTATCTTGTGTCACCTTCCTAAACTTGCTCAGAATGCGCCTAAATGGAAGCCTTCAAATTCTCACTCTTGACTTGGGTCCGCTTGGGTTGCTCGCTTTGTGGCATTGGTTGGGACCCATTGGCGCCAACTTGGGTTAATGGAATCTCCTCGACATCATCATCGGAAAGTTGATCATCAAGGCTGAGGTCGTATGTCATCATGTCAATGTTTGGATTATTGTCGGCAACTTCTTGTGTATGTGGAACTCGGTTTTTGTGAAACAAACGTCCTCGTAAAAATGAACAGACCTTGATGTCAGATGAGGAGAAGGCAACACCCTTGCCTTTGCTAGTGTTCTTCCCTCATGAAGCCATTAGTGGAAGAAAATAATTGAAGAGATTGAGAGATGATTAGGAGGAAATTAAGAAAATATTAATGAAAAATTAAGAAACTTTGAGAGAAATTGTAGAGAGAATGAGAAATATTGTAGGAGATTAGAGAATAGATTATTGGTGTGAGGAAGTGTGGGGAGGAAGTTGGCTATTTATAAAAGAAGGAAAAATGTGTTTTGCCCAAAAAGCCCTAAAAAACTAGCCGTTAATGGCTGTTGGGTGAAGGTAAAAAAATATGGGGTGAAAATAAACTTTCTGGAGCTGTTAGAGGGGCTAGCTGACATTTTGCCATTTTTTTAAAATTTTTAAAAATTCCAACGGCATGCCGCCATAGGTCAACCCAGCCTGACCCAGCTCTGTAGGGTTTCTCTTGTTCAAGCTGTGGTTATTTGGGCTCCCCTCTTCCTCCAAGCCCATATTCGTCTCTCCAACTTCCGAGTTTGCTCCATATCAGGCCGAGTTTAATCCGAACTAAGCCCAGGTCGGGCCCGGGTCAACTTGGCTCATTGGCCACGACTACTATTGTTTAGGTTGTGGTATGAATTTGTCACTATAAATTTTTTTACCTAATCTGTTATGGCCTTACTGGTGGGAAGCATACTTGAGGAAGGTAAAGTGTTTGAAATTAAGTTTGGAACCTTAATTCAAGTTTATATAGTAAGAATAGGAAATTTTATGAAAGTTCACTGAGTTCCGGGGAAGTTAAGGCACTAAATGAGGTTCAGGGGCAAAATGGTAATTTTTCATCCTGAATATCCAGGTTTGGTCCCGAGTGGTTAAAATGAAGTTTTATAACTTAACTTTCAACCTTAACCCAAACTTGAAGAAATAAACAAGAATTATTCAAGAATAATTAAGTTACCAAAAGATGAGGGCTTACGTGTATTAAGTCTAATACTTTTGTGGCTTTGTGTTAAGTAAGGGTTATAAGAAGGGAAAGTGAGGGATAGCTGCCACAATTTCGAGTTCATCCTTCCCACCCTCATTTTTCCTTCCAATTGACCTTGAAATCCAAGTTTCTTAGTGCAAAGAGAAGCCATCAAAGGTATATAGACCATTGGGAGCCTATTTCAAGTGTTAAACCATGGTTTTGGAGTTTGGAAGCATGTGTTCTCCCATCCCCTATTTTTAGTATGAGGTAACCAATGTGTTCTTGATCGAATTCATGTTTATTGGTTGGTTAGGAGCTTGGGTTTTGGTTAGGAAACAAGAATTTGATGCTTGGTGCCTATGTTTTGCTTGGAACTTAGGTGGTACTTTGGTGAGTTTAGTGGATTGGAAAAGAGTTTGATTCTTGCTCGTTACTTGGAGTTGAGGTAAGGGAGTTATGTTTTGAAGTTCAATTAATGTTATTGGCATGAGTTTGCTTGAAAAAATTAAGTGATTCTAGCAATAGTATTAATTAGAGGATATGGTTGAATTGTGGTGGACTATGAGGTTTGTGAGGATTGGAATAATATTATAAGGCATCATAGATTGGCTTGTGATAGTTGGTTGTGATCTATACAGCATGTTTTACGTGTATGTGAAGTTTGGAGGCATTCCAAGCATGTTTAATATGTTTGGGAGGTGTCCAAAGTTCATAACAACAAAATGCGTGAGAATTCTACAGAAACACAAATTGGCGACGCGTCGCCAATACAGGAGAAAGTTGGCAGAACATTACCAACTGTGGCGACGCGTCGCCATAAACAAGTTAGCTGAATTTTTCAAGTTTTGCTAGGAGGGTCGAGGAGAGACCTAAGGGGGTTCTTAGGGTACCTTGGGATCTAAGCATTCCAGGGGTACTCCGACACTTCCGAAAGTCCTCCAAGACTTAGGAGTTTTCTTGAGTTTTGTAAGGTTTTATGGTTACTTGTGTCATAAGCAAGAAAACTAGTTTACAAGAGATCACAACTAGGCATCACTAGCTTGGGTGAAAGGTTTAGAACCCTTAGCGACCTAGCCGTGCCGGTGGCCACGTGGTTGTAAGGTGAAACCTTAGTGCACCTAGACTACAAGGTCTTTATGGCCTAATCTACAATAGTCCCACCATGATTTCCCTATATAACATAATAAGGGAGAGGTTCAACTGGTGATTTATCACTAGTTAGGTTGGCAAGTTATGCTTGCTAGAGGACAAGGCAATGCCTTGTAGTTCAAGGACCAAGATGAGGAGAGGTCTCAAGGGACCTAGTTATATATGCATATATTTCAGACCCTCAAGCTGTATGAGTTCACAGCAGGTTACATATATTATCATATGTGGAGTCCTTAATAATTTTCTTGCAGGTAAAATGAAGACCCTTACTGAGAATGTTTATGTTCTCACTCCCTAGTTATATTGTGCAGATTCTGAAGTTGTTGTGCTGGGTAACCGCTGAGGGTTATCGTGGTAGTAGCTTTTGTATAGGTATTGTACTTAAGAATCCCTATGATTCTAGTCTACATATGTAACTTTTTGGTCAAGTAACAGTACTAACTAGAGTCTTCCTTGGCTGCAGAGCCTATTAGCACTTGGACAATGACTTTTGAGACTTGCCACTGGGACTTGCATCCAAGGTGAGAGTTAGTTCAAGAAGATCTCAGTTGAGGCTTGTATATATAGTACTCTTAGTTGCCTCCATGGTCTATGTTTTGAGGAGTCCTAGACTCTAGAGTTGCTCTTGGGTGAGGGCATTAGTTTACTTTATGTATGAATGCTCGCACACAGTTGTTATGTGTAGTAAACTCACATAAATATTGATTTTGTATGCTTTGGCTGTTTGAACTTATTTTCTATGTAAATCACTTGGCCAAGTTAATGTTTTATGGATTTCGTTAATCCAATGCAAAGCATGAAGAGCATGCATCCTGCATATTCTAGGTTAATCAACTAGTATCATAAAGTTTTAATCTACACACATATACAGCTAGCCAATTGCAACCACTGTGAAACCAGCTCTCACAGGCTTCCTGGGCAAGGGCCAAGGACGGCCGTGTCACAATCTCCCATTAATATCTTAAAATGGATAGAATATATCATTATCCTATTAAAAAATAAAGGAAAATGGTAAAAGTAGCATATTATGAAATCCTGAGGTTATTATGTATCTTTCAAAAAATATTAGGACCTTTGCGACTTTTGTCATTTGATATATTCCAAGATTAATGTAACTTGAAATAGGCCCTTCACAGCCATTATTGGCCTCTTTGACAATTCCGGTGAGCTGCTCCACCGTGAGGAGTAGCTGATCTCATTATTGAATGCATTCTTGATCATCCAATAGCCAAAGCCATTGCGAAACTAACAATTGATACCACCACCACAATAACAGTCATTGCAAATCCATCCAAACTTAATTGTTTGGTCGGAATCGATTGTTATCATCTACCAAAAAAGGATTAATCAAGAACATGTGGACAAATCGATTGGTTAGAATCCATCCAGAGAAGCCCTATAAAAACTTTGGTTTAATGTTTTCTGGTAATCACCCAACACATACACTAATTAGTTCATCTGAACAACCCCAACAATCTTCCCGTGAACCCAGCTCTGGCTGGTGCCACTGCCACTACCCTGGTCATAGCTGCTTGAGCAATGGAAGGAGAAGCATGCAGGAAATTTGAAGAAGAATTTGAAATCTAGAAATTTTTATCATAGGCTGCATACGGAGCCAAAAAAGCTTTAGGCGGTGGCGATGGCAACTAGCTAAAATTTGAGAGAGAGAGAGAGAGTTTAATTACCTAAGGTTCTTGAAGTTTATCAGAACTTGTATTATTACCATAAAATTTCAAAATTTGCTACTTTTAACGCTTTCCGTTAGCTTTTTAACAAGCAGTGTCATATCCACTCCTAATTTTAAACTTTAGTGGCATATTCAGCTCATTTAAAATTAGTAGGAGATTGGGCAAAAAAAACCTATAGTTGCAAATTTGTGCCTCGGCCTAAACATTAACTACAAATTTGAGACTTGCCTAACTTTTTGAAACCTACATAGATTTGTTTTAATTTAGGTTGATGTAAATTAAAATAATTTATTTTATTTTTATATCTTTTTCACTCAAAACTAATTTTATTTAAAATTTAATATTATATAGGTTTAATAATTTATTGAAGGTAAATTATTTATGATACTATTAAAATTTTAATAACTTATTAAATTTAATATTATATAGGTGTAATAATTTATTGAATGTAAACTTAATATTAAATTTTTAATAATTTATTTAAAAAAATTCATAAAAATTTAGTAAAATTATAAAAATTTTATTTCAATCAATTATTACACCTATATAATATTGGTTTTAAAATATAAAAGATACAAATAATCAATTTTGAATTAAGTTGACTTAAATTAAAATGAATTTGCTACATTTTACTTTTTGACGGGGGCTTTTTTTTATAATACCAAGTAATTATTGTCAAATCCTAATTGAGATTGTACAGTATTTATCTTCCAATAAATTTGAACTGTTTAATAATAGTTTTGCAATAAGTTAACTAGTTAAATTTTCAACTTTCCATCTAATGTAAAATATTTTTTTAACCTCAATGTTTGGAGCAGAGTTTTAGTAGGGGAGAAAGTGTAATTATAACTGAAACTGAGGGTGGAACTGTTACAAATCTAATCATTTAGCTCCTACACTAGAAATAGTTGCCAACAACTCCTAAACTTTCAAAGTCATTCTAAAAGGTCCCTCATTGACCACAAACAATAATGTCTTAGTCCTAGATAAGCTTTCAACCCAAACCTTTATTTAACCTTGGCTTCATCATATCTGACTCCCATTTGTGTTTCATAACTTCAATTATATCATTTTGATCATTGTATGGGCAATTTAGTTATAGAGTAGCAATTAGATTATAAGACAATGAAGCTTTCAATCCATACCTCAAGTTGCACAAGATTCATATCTCAATGGCAATTAGAATGCAAAAATGTGTCGAAAAGGCATGGACGCCTTATGCCGCTTCTAGAGGCACATGATAAAAAATCAATAATAATTTGTCGTGATACATGCTAGAACATAAATATCAACTTATGTCAAAATATATTTTTAGGTTATCATTATTATTATTATTATTATTATTATTAATGCATAATATATTTATGTTTTCATCCCAAAATGACTGAAACATTTGAGTTTCACATGAAGATTAAGCAATGTAAAAGTTTGTGTGTTGTTTTCATTTTAGCCCTTAAGTTTTTGCACTTAAATCAAGAAAAATGAAAAAAATAAATATTCAAATGACAATCTGAAGGACGATATGGTAAAGTAATTTGTTGAATATGATATATTGCAAAAGTTTGGGGCAGGAAAAAAATAGAATATTAGCAAGTACTTTGGGACTAAGCTTGTAGTGTTTATTATTTTACCATTTAAGTTGAGTGAATAATAAACTGTTCAATGTAAACATGCAAGTAACTCCTTTTCATCATGAAAGAAATTTACTGAAGGAGAGAGCACAAGAAAGAACATACAAAAAAAAAAGGTGAGCTTGAGCGTTAGGGGCTATAAGATCAAGAGGAGAAATAGGGGTAAAACTAAGAACAATGATGGCATCAAAGATCTTATTCAAATACCAACTTCCTTATACTTCTGGAATTCCCATGAGGTCTAAAAGGCAAAGGATTTGCGGAAGGTATTTCAGAGATTTGCTATAGTTGTGGATATCTATGTTGCACGAAAACGTTCAAGAATTGGGCAAGGATTCATATTCATTTGATTCAAGAACACAAATAATCCAAGCCAGCTAGAAAAGAAATTAAATAGCATACATATTGGCACGTATAAATTGCGTGTACATCTACCAGTTTGAGCGAGGAACTGTACTTGGTTGTCAAAGTATCAAGGGTTAGAATCTAAAGAATAGAAGTCAAGATTATTAGGTCATGCCTACAGGAACAGATGGTTGAATTTTTTATGACATTGTCATAAAAAAGTGAGGAAGCAAAAAAAACTCTTCTATGGAATGAGGCAAATAAAGAACCATGGGCTAGTATTCAGTTATAGGTTGATGCAGAATAAGTATAATGGCTACAAAAGTGTGTTTTCAAGGACCTTAAGGAGCCAAAGACCTTGAATTATATCTAAAAATTGGTCGACATGGATAATATTAGGCCATGTGGCATAAAGTACATTAGAGGATTGTGCGTGATATTAGAATACTTATCAAAAAAATAAAGGGAGAAGATGTTAGCAAAATGCGACGAATCATTCCAGCAATGGTTTTCTTGGGATGCCCTGCGGCATAAGAAGTTGATTAAACGAACAGATTGATATGGAATTGATGATATAGATTATGTCACCCCCAAACCTTAAATAGCCCGCCCTTAAGTTGTTTGTAGCAAATAACTTGTTTAACATGCTTCTGTTAATGAAGTTAAGACAACATAGTCAAAGTAAGTGGTTTGTTTGTAAAGAAATAATAATTTTTTCTATTGGATCCTTAAAATCTTAAGGACTTGATTACATAAAACTTAATGGCTGAATTGGCTAAAATTTGTAGTTGATAGGTTAAATTAAGAAGAATTAGAAAGTTTATATTAAAATTTGCCTAAGAATACTGACATGCCTGAAACGTCAGGGACTTAATTATAACATGCAAAATGAATCAAGTATCGATCTTGGGGTTTGATCAGAATTTCAGACACTTGTCAAGCTACATCTTCTTGCATGTTTGACCAGTGTTGATCAACTCTAAACCTTTGTTCTTGACTGAAACTAGTTGGAAACTATTTTCTAGGAAAACCTAAGCTTGTTCTTGGAATAATTGAGCTTGGAGAAGGAAGCTTGGTCTAGGTAGCAAAGGTTTCCTTATTTCTTCATCAACAAGCCATTATTTTGTAAGTTATGAATCAGAGGTTGTTGTCTCAGTCTATAAAACATAATGGCTAGATTTTGACTCCATTATTATTCTTTGAGGTTTCATTCTTGAATCTGCTTACAATGGAGAGTTAAGGCTTTGGAGGATGGCTTGAACGCCAAGTGAACCCTTGAGCTATGTTTTTTGGGGCATATGTGTTGATGTCCAAATGACATCCTAACCTAAGAAGGGGAATTTATAGCTAGCTTCTATAATGTGGCAAGTATAAAAGCTAATAGTATGCTTGGCCAGCCTTATTAAGCATTAGAGATCTTTGGCTTAAATTAATTTCTAAAATAGGTAATCTGTGCACTTGTTGATACTTTAATGCCTAGTTTGTTAGAGATACGAATGCTTGTATATGTGTGTTTGCATGCTTTTATGATTGTTTGTGTGTGCTAACTGTTGGGTTTCGGGAGCCAAACAGCGCAGCGGAATTTAACCGAAACCCTCCAGGATCCAAGTGAAACGGGGTAAACCGGGTGTTCAAAAATTTCATACCTAATTTTCGGTTGAGATCTCTCACTCAACTGTAGAGTCGAATCACAAAACCTGAACAGTTGACGTGTTCAGGCTCTCTATGGTATCCACACGAGCCTCACGGGATCACCACGCTTCCACCACATCCCGGCAGATGCGTTTCTCTTGCGCTCGCAGTGCTAGCTTGCGTCCTCCAAGGAATTGCAAGAGAAGAGTGCGGCTGTCCTTTTGGGAGGCTAGGGCAAGGAGACCTGCGAATTTCTCACTAGAAGTTGTATTTATAGTGAGACTCAACTTCCAGGCCTAATGGGTTTCAAAGCCCTAATCCAATTAGGCTTTAATTTCGGGCTTAATAATGGCTCAACTATTGGGCCCATTATTAATACGAAATTAAAGTGAAACCATAACCCAAATAATTAGCCCATGCACTCTAATGATCCAAATAGCTCTATGTGTGCGACCCAATAGGCTCTTACCACGTTGGCAATGATCATAAATCACATTTATGATCATAAGCAATGAGCGGTGTCTAGCAACACATCATTGCTACCCAAGTGACAAGATTGTCGATGATTCGACTAAACCTTTATGATCATCACCGATATATGCCATTGTCCCTTTGTCCAAGATATCAAGACTAAGCACGAGACATGGAATGTGTCACTCTCGTATAGCCCAATCTTTGGTTTCTTGATTACCGAGTAGACCAACTTAAACTGATGACATTGATATCGTATATCAACTCATCCGAGCATGGCCATGCATTTTTCTAAGTCTCACTCTATCAAGGGGCCCGAAGATATCACTCCCGTTACATAGGAGGGACAAATCCCATCTTGATCATACAAATCCCTCCGCATGATATGTGACATACCCAATGACCTCCTTCAAGTTCACTCAGTTACGAGCAACAAAGGAAAGTATCAAAGTATGTGACTCACATGTAGGGAACCTTGATGATCTTAGGTCGAAGGACTACATATACCATGATCACTATGAGAATCACTTATGACACTCATATAACGATCCATGTAGTGTTCTCATGGTGGGTTGGTCCAGTACACAAGTTCTCCAACTTGTACCCATATGTAGACTACATATCTCATATTAGTCTCCACATATGCTAGTCATTATGTATTATTGCAACCCGCTCCACAATAATACTAGACTAGGGACGTTTAAGAATATCATTATTCTAGGGTTACAATTATGTTTATTACGTTACGCAGAAACAAAACAACAAACATAATTGCTGGATTAATGCCTCAATAAAATATCATGACTCAATGTGCAAAAATACAATCATCTCATGATTGGCCTTTTGGGCACAACACTAACAATCTCTCACTTGCACTAAAAGCCAATCATCCATGTATCTAATACCGATGGACCTAGAATGGCTATCATGCTTCTGCTGCGTAAGGGGCTTTGTCAGTGGATCAGCAATGTTGCTGTCTGTCGAAGTCCTGCATATCCTTACATCACCCCTCTCGATGATCTCCCTGATGAGATGATAGCGTCGGAGTATGTGTTTGGATCGCTGGTGAGATCGAGGTTCCTTAGCCTGTGCGATTGCTCCATTGTTGTCACAATAGAGCTCTATCGGGTCGGCAATGCTTGGAACCACTCCAAGTTCAGTGATGAACTTCTTGATCCAAACTGTCTCCTTCGCAGCATCAGAGGCGGCAATGTACTCAGATTCTGTTGTAGAGTCAGCTACTGTCTCTTGCTTTGAACTCTTCCAGCTCACAGCACCACCACCAATACAAAACACATAACCAGATTGCGATCTAAAATCATCCTTATCGGATTGGAAGCTTGCATCGGTGTAACCCCTTACAACGAGCTCATCTTCACCTCCAAAGACCAAGAATGCATCCTTAGTCCTTCGTAAGTACTTAAGGATGTTCTTAACAGCTGTCCAGTGACTCTCACCAGGGTTCGATTGGTACCTACTCGTCATGCTGAAGGCATATGAGACATCAGGACGAGTACATATCATGGCATACATGATAGATCCAATTGCTGAGGCATATGGAATCTTACTCATGCGCTCTCTCTCCTCGGGTGTACTCGGACACTGAGATCTAGAAAGAGTGATACCATGTGACATGGGCAAGAATCCTTTCTTGGAATCTTGCATGCTAAACCTCTTTAGCACCTTGTCAATATATGTACTTTGACTTAGGCCAAGAAGCTTTCTAGATCTATCTCTATAGATCCTGATGCCTAACACATAGGCTGCTTCACCCAAGTCCTTCATAGAGAAACATTTCCCTAGCCAAGTCTTCACAGACTGTAGCTCAGGAATGTCATTCCCGATGAGTAGTATGTCATCTACATACAACACCAAGAAGACAATAGCGCTCCCACTAACCTTCTTGTAGACACAAGGTTCATCTTCATTTTTGATAAAACCAAACTCTTTGATTGCTTCATCAAAACGAAGATTCCAACTTCGAGAAGCTTGCTTCAGTCCATAAATGGACCTTTGCAACTTGCACACTTTATTGGCATTCTCAGGAGTGACAAAACCCTCAGGTTGTGTCATGTACACATCCTCAAGTAGCTTTCCATTTAGGAATGCAGTTTTGACATCCATTTGCCATATCTCATAATCATAGTGTGCAGCAATAGCAAACAAAATTCAGATGGATTTAAGCATAGCAACTGGTGAAAAAGTTTCATCATAGTCAATACCATGAATTTGCTTGAAACCTTTTGCAACCAATCGTCCCTTAAAGGTAATCACATTACCATCCATGTCAGTTTTCTTCTTGAAAACCCATTTGCACCCTATGGGTTTTACCCCTTCAGGTGGGTCAACCAAAGTCCATACTTGGTTTTCATACATGGATTCCATCTCGGATTTCATGGCCACTAGCCACTTCTCAGAGTCAGGCCCCGACATAGCTTGTTGGTAGGTTGTGGGCTCATCCTGATCCATGAGCATCACATCACCAGTGTGAGTCACGAGAAATCCATATCTCTCGGGCTCACGCCGAATCCTACCAGACCTACGTGGGCTCTGTGCTACAGGAACAGACTCTTGAACCACAACATCTTGTGGTGTCTGTTCAGGTTCCATTTCAGGTTCGATGTCTCCTTGTTGTTCTTGAATTTCTTCAAGTTCTACTTTCCTCCCACTAGTTCCTTTAGAGATAAACTCTTTCTCTAAAAAGACACCAGTTCGAGCAACAAACACTTTTTGCTCAGAAGGATTGTAGAAATAGTAACCCTTTGTTTCTTTGGGATACCCAACAAAAAGGCATTTTTGAGATTTGGGCCCTAGTTTGTCAGAGGATTGACGTTTCACATAAGCGTCACAGCCCCAAATCTTCATAAAAGACAAATTGGGATGCCTCCCACTCCATATCTCATATGGTGTCTTTTGAACCGATTTAGATGGAACTCGGTTTAGTGTAAAAGCGGCTGTCTCTAGAGCATGTCCCCAAAAGGAGTTTGGAAGGTCAGCTTGACTCATCATAGAGCGAACCATGTCTAACAGAGTTCGATTTCTCCTTTCAGATACACCATTCCATTGAGGTGTACCTGGTGGAGTGAGTTGTGATACTATACCACACTCCTTCAGATAGTCAAGGAATTCTCGATCCAAGTACTCTCCACCTCGATCTGATTGAAGTACTTTGATACTCTTCCCGAGTTGATTCTCTACTTCATTCTTGAATTCTTTGAACTTTTCAAAGGATTCTGACTTGTGTCTCATAAGATACACATAGCCATATCTGCTGAAGTCATCAGTGAAAGTAATGAAGTATTGGAAACCTCCTCTAGCTTGTGTAGACATAGGGCCACATACATCACTATGTATGAGTCCTAGTAAGTCATTAGCCCTTTCACTTTGCCCTGTGAATGGGGCTTTGGTCATCTTGCCCAACAAACATGACTCACATGTCTCATATGATTCAAAATCAAATGAGTCCAAGAGTCCATCCTTATGGAGCTTGGATATGCGGGTCTCATTTATATGGCCCAAGCGACAGTGCCAGAGATAGGTCGGGTTTGAATCATTTAATCTGACTTTCTTGGTATTCACATTATAGATTGGATCTTTGAGGTCTAGAACATACAACCCATTGCTAAGTTGAGCACTACCATAAAAGATTTCATTCAAATAAATAGAACAACATTTGTCCTTTATTATAAATGAAAAACCTTTCTTGTCCAAACAAGAAACAGAAATCAAATTTCTACTAATAGTAGGCACAAAGTAGCAGTTGTCTAATTCTAAAACTAATCCACTAGGTAAAGTGAGAACATAAGTCCCTACGGCTAAGGCAGCAACCCTTGCTCCATTTCCAACACGTAGGTCCACTTCACCTCGGGCCAATCTTCTACTTCTACTTCTACTTAGATCCTGCACATTTGCACAAATGTGAGATCCACATCCAGTATCCAATACCCAAGATGAGGAAGTAGAAAAGTTAGCCTCTATAACAAAAATACCTGAAGTGGAAGTCTTACTTCCCTTTTCCTTAGCAAGTTCTTCAAGATAGAGCTTGCAATTGCGCTTCCAGTGTCCAGGTTGCTTACAATGGAAGCACTCCCCTTCCTTTGCCACACCACCCTTTGGTTTCAGTGCAGCTGAAGAAGAATTAGCATTGGACTTTCCATTAGCTTTATCCTTCTTCTTGTTGGCTTTTCCCTTTCCCTTGCCCTTTTGAACCATCAAAATGGGCTTAGCCTTCTTAAGGTTTTGCTCAGCAGTTCTCAACATGTTGAGCAATTCAGGGAGGGACTTGTCAAGGTCGTTCATGTTATAGTTCATGACAAACTGACTGTAGCTTTCAGGCAACGATTGCAAGACTACATCAATAGCCAACTCTTTCTGAAGAGCAAATCCCAAATTCTCAAGATTCTCAATGTACCCAATCATCTTGAGCACATGAGGACCCACGGGACTTCCCTCAGACATCTTGCACTGAAACAATGCCTTAGAGGTCTCAAACCTCTCATGCCTAGCTTGCTCTTGGAAAAGCATTTTGAGATGTTCGATCATATCGAACGCCCCCATGTTCTCATGTTGCTTCTGAAGCTCAGATTCCATGGTAATAAGCATGAGGCATGCAACATCCAAAGCATCATCAGAATGCCTCTTGTGAGCATCCCTTTCAGCTCTTGGAGCAGTGGCAGCAGGCTCATTCGGAATGGGCTGCTCTAGGACATAAGCCTTTCTCTCTTGTTTGAGGACTATCCTCAAGTTTCGGTACCATTTGAGAAAGTTGGTCCCATTCAGTTTTTCCTTCTCAAGGATCGATCGCAACGAAAGTGTCGATGTGTTTTGTGCCATGGTTATCTACAACAGTAAATATGCAGTGTAAGAGTCATGTATTTTAATTCATTTAATAAGGACTTTTATTAAACGATACTCCCACTATTTTCCTCAAAATAATAACCCTCGATATTATTTCGGAACACCTCGGCGCTAAGGTATTCTAGTGGGCCAAGATCCATATTTGACCACAACCTGAGTCAGCTTTGGCTTTTCTCTCAAGTTACAGCTATTTAGGTAGGCAACTCCTTGCCAATTGCATCTTATGCAACTCTTGGATAGTTGGGTGAACAACACTTGTCCAAGCTCATCTCATGAGCTTAAGCCCAACTCTATGCCTCTAAGTCCCTAATCCTATTAGGATGACTTAGTTAAGTCGAACCCAAAGTTAGCAGTTTGGATATCACTATTATCCCATCGCGCCTTACCAAGATGAACATAGGTGCTTTGCTTTGGCAAACCCACCTAATGTTGATCAAAGTCTTGACGAGTGCCAACATTTGGAAGGCATCACATTTAATGACTTAATATTTGTTTGAGGGATTTTTTTCTTTTGATCTCACCAATTTGTTATCTCCGGTTGTCTTATACATGCATCACATACAAATATAAAACATGCATCTCATGCTTACAAGAAAGTAAACATGACATGGTTATAGCCCAAACTATGCGATATTCTCAAGCCAATGAGAATATCATAAAAGCCTAAGAAAAGAAAAGGGTCTTCACAAGCTCCTTCTCTTCCTTTCTTGGTTGCCCTTTTGTTGTCACCTCCTTGGACATACCACCTTGGATGATCCTTGGACATACCACCTTGGATGATCCCATAATGCACCATTACATCAATAATAGAAACCTCGAGTTACATTCGAGGGGAGTAAGGTGAGAAGAGAATGTACAATGAGAGTGATAAGAAAAGGCACGACTCGCAGGCCGTATTTACAAGTACAACCAATCAAGGGCTATAACCATGCACCATGCTTCAAACACCAATCAGCATATCATGTCAAATCTCATTCAACAAAGATGCATGCCAATTTTCGTGTGTTGATTAACCAGTTTTTATTTATGTGGCGCTTCGCATACGGCGGTCCCGCTGGCCGGTCAGCGGGCGGTGGTTCCGCTGACCGGTCAGCGGACGAGGTCAAGGGGAGCCGCCCTTGCGGGGGGCGTGGGGGGCAGCGCCCCCCTGCGCAAAAAATTTTCTTACAATTGCTTAGCCCGAAATCTTCTATTTCGAGCAAGTAGGCACCCGAGACTCCTCTATTCGAGCCACCAAAAATACCTTACTTTCGGTGCCCGAACAGGCCGAATCCGAACAAAGCTAGGGTTTTTGCAACTATTGCAAGAATCCTAATCCATATAGGTATCTCATACCATTCAATTTCGGGTTAATCTCATTAACCAATTTGTGTCGTTTCTTCATATATCTCATATGTTCATTACGAATTCCAGTTTCATGCATCTTGAATCAATCTAATTAATCATGGCCGAAAAGCAACCGAACACATAGCATCATGCGATTCAACACTCAATCCCGATTTAGGGTTTCACCAGTAGCTCTGATACCACTGTTGGGTTTCGGGAGCCAAACAGCGCAGTGGAATTTAACCAAAACCCTCCAGGATCCAAGTGAAACGGGGTAAACCGGGTGTTCAAAAATTTTCATACCTAATTTTCGGTTGAGATCTCTCACTCAACTGTAGAGTTGAATCACAAAACCTGAACAGTTGACGTGTTCAGGCTCTCTATGGTATCCACACGAGCCTCTCGGGATCACCACGCTTCCACCACGTCCCGGCAGATGCGTTTCTCTTGCGCTCGCAGTGCTAGCTTGCGTCCTCCAAGGAATTGCAAGAGAAGAGTGCGGCTGTCCTTTTGGGAGGCTAGGGCAAGGAGACCTGCGAATTTCTCACTAAAAGTTGTATTTATAGTGAGACTCAACTTCCAGGCCTAATGGGTTTCAAAGCCCTAATCCAATTAGGATTTAATTTCGGGCTTAATAATGGCTCAACTCTTGGGCCCATTATTAATATGAAATTAAAGTGAAACCATAACCCAAATAATTAGCCCATGCACTCTAATGATCCAAATAGCTCTATGTGTGCGACCCAATAGGCTCTTGCCATGTTGGCAATGATCATAAATCACATTTATGATCATAAGCAATGAGCGGTGTCTAGCAACACATCATTGCTACCCAAGTGACAAGATTGTCGGTGAATCGACTAAACCTTTATGATCATCACCGATATATGCCATTGTCCCTTTGTCCAAGATATCAAGACTAAGCACGAGACATGGAATGTGTCACTCTCGTATAGCCCAATCTTTGGTTTCTTGATTACTGAGTAGACCAACTTAAACTGATGACATTGATATCGTATATCAACTCATCCGAGCATGGCCATGCATTTTCTAAGTCTCACTCTATCAAGGGGCCCGAAGATATCACTCCCGTTACATAGGAGGGACAAATCCCATCTTGATCATACAAATCCCTCCGCATGATATGTGACATACCCAATGACCTCCTTCAAGTTCACTCAGTTACGAGCAACAAAGGAAAGTATCAAAGTATGTGACTCACATGTAGGGAACCTTGATGATCTTAGGTCAAAGGACTACATATACCATGATCACTATGAGAATCACTTATGACACTCATATAACGATCCATGAAGTGTTCTCATGGTGGGTCGGTCCAGTACACAAGTTCTCCAACTTGTACCCATATGTAGACTACATATCTCATATTAGTCTCCACATATGCTAGTCATTATATATTATTACAACCCGCTCCACAATAATACTAGACTAGGAACGTTTAAGAATATCATTATTCTAGGGTTACAATTATGTTTATTACGTTACGCAGAAACAAGACAACAAACAAAATTGCTGGATTAATGCCTAAATAAAATATCATGACTCAATGTGCAAAAATACAATCATCTCATGATTGGCTTTTTGGGCACAACACTAACACTAACCCATCAATTAGTTATGGTTATGTGTTATTCTATTTGCTAAATGTTTTTCTGTCTTCTTTTAGTTATAGGTTAACATGGATAGGCTTATAGATATGATTTTTGGCTATATAGTTATGTCTTCCCTTATTGAGTTTTAGGAACTCATGCCCCTTCTACTTATCTTGTAAGGAATGGTTTGGCTAAGCAAGCTAATTGGTTTTAAGACTAACTAATGGTTTTATTTCACGTAATTACTCAATTTTAAGTAAATTTCTAATGCTGCTCAATTTTGTTAGCTAATTAAGCCTATGTTTGTTAATTAAGTATGGAAAAAGATGCTATGTCTAGGGGAAGAATGCTGGTCATGACGTGTTGCTAGGTAGTTTTTACAATGAGCAAGGAGGTTGGCTCTTATGTGTGGAAAAAACTGTTTCTATACATATGTAGTATGTTGGACCTGAACATGTATATCAGTAGATCTACTTGAATGTTTTTGTGTAGCTAGCTGTATAGCTTGGCATGTATGAGATTTAAACCTAAAACTGAGTTTCCTAAGCCTTATGGGTACAAATGTGGATATAATCTTAGGTATGACAATGCTTGATTCTATGTATCTATAAATTTGCATTTCTGGAATCCTAAACTACAAGTTAATGTCTAAACTAAGTTGAACCAAGAGTTTACTTTCTGTTTTATCAAGTATTGTGAGCCATTGGCATTTTTCTTGAATTCATAAAGCTAATGTGACTTGTATGCAAGATTTCAAGGCAAAGCATCAAGTATAACCCTTGAAATGAATTGATTGGCTAAAACAACAAATCCTACATTTCATTATTTCATTGAAACTGGCAGAACTTGTTGTTTTTCTATGCTACTACCTAAGCTACCAATGTGGTTGTGATTTGTGAACTAGATTGGTAAAAGAAGCCAAATTTACTAAACCATGGGTTGTAGTTTCCAATTAAATATACGACTAGCTACTCAGAAGGTTTAAACCCAAATTCAATTTCATAATTTTATTTCCCATGGAACAATTAATCAAACCACACTTAAAGATCACATTAACAACATGCTTCATAAGTAGTTCAAAGCATACTACTACATATCTAGGAACTATTCCACAGGTTTAAAATCCAAAAGAGTACAAATAAAACTTGCTTTTATAATCTTATTACAAGACTTCCTCCTGATATACAAGCATTTAATGACATGAAGTGAACTACAGCAAGTTGTAAACAAAATTCACATGCCTTCTCAACACTTGACCTAGAAGCTCTAGAAGTAACTCATTTAGACAACACATTGCCATTGAAATAATCACCATACATATTCACATATTCATATGTAGATTGAACCTTAAGACTTAGTGGTTCATACATAGTACTAGATACATAGAAAACACAAGTAAAGATCAATAATCCAATTCAATTAACTCTATCCCTTAGAATATGTAACTAGAATAGGGTGAGTTGCAGGGACTCAATAAAGGTCTAGGGTTTTTAGGATAAAGGCTCCTGCAAACAAAAATGATCAGTGTCAAACAATACACACTACAAGGAAATTCTGATAAACAAATAAAAGGATTGACTAAATGTCGATCACAAAGTGGATAAGTCTCACAATAGTCGCTCTAAAGTATGTCTCATTTTTTAAGTGATTAAAGAACAATTGAACTTTTTAGTCGCCACATGGAAAGTCATTCTTCAATCACCTTTAGTCAAGATTATAAAAATAAATCACCCTTCGGCCATTGTATCATGCTTAGTCTTTTTCTACTCCATCCTACAACAAAAAAGACACATATCTCATTCTTCCTCATTCTTTCCTTACCAAGCTTTGCATACCTGCCACTCCATCCTACTATTTTGCCATTCATAATCATCATTTTCTATTGTTTTGCTGTTACTTTTTCTTGTATAAGATAGATCATTTAAGTGTACAGGTAAATTTTATTTGATTTCATTATTTTGGTATGTTATAATAATTATCTTATGATGAGATAAATGAGTTTATGTACATTTACATATAGGTAAACCATAGAGTGTCTATCAATAATTTTCAATCTCATCAGGAATAGTATGTATGTATGTATGTATGATAACTTCAAGGATTTGTAGTTAATTTATATGCATACTATATCATTGTTTAGAATTCATTGATTTTGAAAGTTGTATAGTTAAAAAATGAAAGAATCTAGATCCTACATGAATGTTTGTTATTTATCTTGAAGGTAAATGTATTTCGGTTGTATTAAGCCCGTTTCTCGGATCTCAAATGTTATATTTGTGTTTGAAAAAAAAATGGTGCATTTCAAGGAACCAATGTAAGATATTGTCGAAATTTGTTCAAATAATTAAAATAAATGATAATCTAAAAGTATGATCTTGATTTTTCATTTTTGAATAAGCTAAGGCTATTACCTGTAAAGATTGTTTAAGGTATAGGTGGACACTTACCAATTTTATGAAAATTGTTAAAACTTTTCAAATGCTATTGGTCTATAATATTTGTTCTTTGTAATTGAATATGTATAAATTTCAATTATAGGAAATAAGAGCAAGGCAGAGGGACATGAATGGATGTATAAGCGATTAATGATGGATGGATACATGAACCTAGATTTCATAGTTGACGCAGAAAATTTTATAGCAATTGTATGTAGTAGTGTTGCTAAATTGATAAATTGTCAATGTGGCGATGTCAAAATAGACAATATTAAGATGAAAATGAAGTTAGGTTGCATTTATGTCAATATAGATTTGTAGATGACTATTATGTTTGGCATTGTCATGTCTAGTAACATAGTTTGTAATTTTATAATTTCCATATGGGTGAGATATCAAATACATCATCATCTAGAACAATCTCCAATAAAAGTGACTACTATAATGATAGATCTAGGTATGAGCAAATGATTATTAATTCAATGACCCCGAGTTTCAACAACTGAAACTGATGAAAACGATGATGATAATTGGGATGTAAGTTTTGAAAGGGATAAAGATGTCTATGTGCATGAAAATGACCATGATGGGGGCAATGTATTTAATTTCACAATGATGGAAGAAATGCCAAATCCAAATATTTAGAAATTTTATAAATTACTCAATGATGTATCAAAACCATTGTGGGATTGATGTACCAAACACTCAAAGCTATCAAGAGTATCATGGTTATTAAACAAGAAAAATAAGTATAATATTACTGATACTTGCTTTGATGAAATGTTGTTATTAGTGAAGAAATTGGTTCTAAAGGTTAATCATTCACCAATGATGTTATATCAGTCTAAGTGAATGATAAAGGGCTTGGGTCTCTCGCATATAAAAATAGATAGATTTCCAAAGAATTATATATCATTTAATGGTGAAAACTCATAGTTAACACATTGCACTGTTTGTAAAAAGTGTAAATATAAAGAAGGGTAAATGGACAAGGAGAAAAAAAACTAGTCCAAAAAAAGTATTGTAGTACTTACCAATCACCGACCAACAGAAATATTTATTCATGTCGACACGAAATGTTGAACATATAATATGACATGCAAGTAATTGACATACTTATAACAGTTCAGTGGGTCATCCATTCCAAATAGAGGCATGGAAGCATGTAGATTCAACTTTCCTTAACTTGGTACTAAAATAAGGAATGTATATTTTGGGCTATGCACAATTGGGTTCATGCCGAATTCAATAATGGGAGCGGCATATTCTATCTGATCGATATTCATAGTTGGGTACAAATTGTCACCTGAAATGTGTATGAAATAAAAAATACATATTTTCATCATTGTGCATTCCAGGTTTAAGATCTTTAGGATGGAATATTGATGTATTCTTAAGGCCGCTCATTGATGAGTTGAAAACGTGGGTGCATAGAGTTGAAATATGGGATGTATAGTGAACTCAAAATGTTAGGATGTAAACTTGTTTATTATGGACAATTATTGATTATATGGGATACTATTAGGGGGAGTTCATATTGGAGATTAACATGGTCATTCAAAGGAAACTCTGCTGGTGGGATTATCATAGGAAGTTTTTTATCAACAAATCATGCATTTTATGGGAATGTTAATGTATTTTGACTAGGATTAAAGGTAAGGGATACAACTGTGCCACCGGTGTCTAGCAAAGTTATCAATCAAGATCTGGATCAAAAGTAATACTCACTTCTAGGCTCAATGTGAGATAATTTATGTGCAAGTCAATTTGGTGCTACTTATAATTTGATAAAACAGTCGATTTTTTGGGACTTGCCATATTAGAAGTACCTGCTCATAAAACACAACCTTGATGTCATGCATATAGAGAAATTTTTATTTCAAAATATTTTTTTATACAGTGATGCACATTAAGGGTAAAACAAAGGACAACTTTAACGCTTGACTAGATATAAGGAATTGGAAATTTGATCAGAACTCCACATGGTAAACATTGGTACCAATTTCAAAATAAAATATAAAGTGATGCATGCTTTAAAGAGAGAAGAGGTATAGCAAACATGTGTATGACTGAGGGATTTTGAAATTCACAGATGGGTATGCATTTAATTTAGTATGTAACATTAATTAACACTTTGAACTATAGTTTTAAGAGTCACAATTGTCACATGTTTCTTCAATACCTTTTGCCTATCACATTAAGTAGATACTTATCTCCAAGAATGTAAGGCACTATATTTGAATATTCTTTATTTTTTCTTGACAACTAAGTTCATGGAAAAGAACAATAAATGACATTGACAAACTTGATAACCTCATCATTGTCACTATTTGTAAACTTAAGATAATCTTTCCTCTAGCCTTTTTTGATTGATGAAGCATCTACCTGTGCATCTAAGTCATAAGGCTAGTCTATGTGACATAGTACAGTTCTGGTGAATGTATCCTTTTGAGATGTATGACATAAGTATTGGCAGTTACTTGACATTCGTATTACTTTTCAATGCATTAAAATTATATTGTTCCCTCATGTATAGGCTTATGCGGTCTCTAAAATGAAAGGCACACAACAAAGCAAAAATACAGGGCTTAATTGTTTAGGCTTATTTGGTTTATGAAATGACAATATTTTTTTAAATATTATTTTAGATGGGATACATTGACGAAACTCAATCGAGCCCTACATAAAACAAGGGTGGATATGGAGGGTAATTCTACATCTCCTCTACCTTTGTTCTGCAATGAAAATAGAAATTTCCTAGAATGTGGTACGGAAGGTGCTATAGGAGGATGAATTTATGTCACATGCATTTTTACATTTTACAAAATTGTAAAGAGGTTGATCCAAATTGTCAGTTAATAATTAAGTTTATACATTTTGGTTTTTTTATGTTTTGAGCCTAAACCCAAAACTAACATTTAAATGCACTCATTTGTAGGGTTTTTAATGACATAATGAGATGAAATTTTCCTGATTGTAATGACAAAGCGATGGAAAAGTTATGCTTGTAAAATTTCATGCCATGGTTTAAAAAATGTGTGTTTTGCATCCACTATATATTTCATCAGGTGAACTCATATGCATGGTTTACTTATCATAGATGCTTGTTTTGTATTTGTAAGGTGAACTTCATCCAAACAGATCAAGTGATTGAGTTGTTGAATTATCTCATGGACCGCTATATTTAGGTACAAATTTTAATGACTACATGGTCAATGAATTTTGTTTTCATACCTGGACTTACAGATCAATAAAGTTGGCCAATTGCAGTGATTGTGTTGAGGGTGACACTAATGAATCTAGAAGGTATGATTTCTATGGTAGAAGTAATCATTGAACTATTCGATAAAAATCATACTCTCTAGATCTGGAATAGTTGACATCACCAGAAATTGCACACTCCAGATCTGGAATAGTTGATGTCAAGTTGAGATCGAGATTAAGTCCATCTAAACCTTGTATTTTTACCCACCAAGTGATACAAGTGTATTCATGCTTCACTTCAGCAATGGTAGGCAGTAATTAAGGTGAGACCACATTTTTTCACTGACAGTAATATCGTTGATCAAAAGCTGGATGCCCCAAACTTAAGTGTTGTGCCATCAATTAAAGAAGATGAGCTAACCTTAGATACAAAATGAAGCACTATTAACAAAATCTCATGGCATTGAAGCAGGGGTTATGTTGGTCAACATTAACACTAGTGGGGAAGTTCTTATAGACATAACTTTTACAGTTGTCAATCACACAAGACAACCCGAATTACCCAAGGATGAAGATGCTGGAACTAACCTATTGTCTAACAATGAAGAATAACTCATTTTTTTGATGTTTTATGTGTAATAATTTTGTTAGTTCAGATGTTAATAATGCAAACTTCATCTGAAATGTGCACAATAATAAATATACATAACATATATGTGTGTGAGCGCACGCGCGCACGCGCGCATGCATATATAATCTATGTATATGTTTATGTGTGTGTCAGTATAGTATAATGTACATATACTACACTTTTATGCAATATATACATACATATTTCATGCATATAAAGTTTTTCTTTTATAAAGACCTGCCAAAAATATAATGAGTGGATGATTGAATCCATGGGAATAACAATTAAATTCATATGTGAAATGAATAACACGTGATTGAATTCATGGTATTAGCGACTAATAAATAATAGCACCAATTCAAACGGTCGGTAGGCCAACTGAATAATTCAGTCGCTCTTCTGTAGGAACCACAAAAACGACTGACATTATAGTCACAAATTAGTCGCCCCTTGGGGGCAGTTTTAATTTTTCAAACCTAGCTACTAATCAATCAGTCTCACCTTAGTCACTCCTCTTCCCAGACATACATAAACTGTACCTCCCTCTATTCGTGCCATCACACAATAAAAAACTAGGAGGAAGGTGTTTCTTGGTGCTTTCACTTGGCTATAGGTGTTTTGTTCCATTTATGGTGTTCTCCTACCCTAAATCTTCTCATTTCTGTGAGTTTTGTTGTTCATATTGTCACTATTTTATCTTATCTATGATTTTTTTTTGTATAAATTTAGGCTTTTTTTGTTAATTGTTTAGATTTTTATCAACTAGATTTAAATGTGGTATGATTGCTGGTTATATATTTTTTTTTAGATATGGAATCTGGTGTGAATTTTGTGCTAAGTACCCAGAATTTCATGTTAGTCTTATGCTAATTTTTTGTTTATTTCTACTATTTTCTATGATTATTTTTCTAATGTTGGGTTAATTTTATGTTACTTTTGTGTTAATAAATGTTAATTAGAAACTTTTTTTTATCAATTTTGGGTTAATGAAAGTTAATTTAACAAAATTCTATGTTATTTTCTTTAAAACAAGTGTTAATATTTAGTTCAGAAATACTAATTAATTGGTCTTTAAATTTTAAGATATGGATCATGAGGAAGATGGATGTCGGTTGTCAGGTGGCCATGGTGACTCAACTCATCAGGATCAACAAACCACTTTCTCTGCCTTTTAGTGTAGTTCATGCAGAGTCAGAGGAAGCTGCAGTCACTATTTATAAAAGGTTGCTACCCAGTAGAGGGGTGGTCGCAATTTTGCCTAGCCCATCTAGTTTAGTTAGGTTGCGGACTTTTGACCTGCCTTCCATTGTTTCCCATTTGGAGCTTCCAAGTCTAGTTCTGAGAACTAGCAATCAGGACACTGTCACAGCACCCCAAAGCAGTTAGCAGCTGCAGGTCAAGAGAACCCACAAGAGAACCCATAGCCTTTTGTTGAACTCCTACCTCCCTTTTGTATTTACATTCTATTACTAATAGATTTTCCTAACCGTTCAAAAAAATATATCTTATGCAAACTTTTGCTTGTACATCTTTTTTTTTTTTAATATTTGAAAAAAAAAATTTCTTAGCCTATAAAAAAAAAGGGGGGGAAAAAAAGGAAATTTAAAAGGGAGACTTACAATTACTTCCTGAGATATGCCATAACCTACAATCTGCTCCCTCTATTTTTAGAAACCTACACTTTGCCCTTATATTTTTTATATTGTTTAATAATAACTTCTGAAACCGTATCTAAACTGTGCGATAGTTATCTTTTATTAAATTCAATCTCTCCAATATTTTTTTATAGTTAATAAACATTTTAAATTATCAGTTTTTTCTTTCTGTAAATATATTTTTCTATGTATAAATACATATCAGTATTTTTTAAAGGTCGGTTGGCTATAAAAAAATACCAAAAATCTTGAAATTACTGAAATATAATTATTAAATAGTTTAAATTAAGGTTTCAAAAGTTATTGTTAGACACTGTAAAGGAAACATGGGGTAAAGTGCAGGTATTGGAAATAGAGGAGACAAAGTGTAGTTAGACCAAACCATAGGGGTTTTTTTTGTAATTTTCTCAATTTAAAACGGTGCGGATAAAAGAGTAATTTCGACTTATTTTCTGGAATAAGATATGAATGAACATAGACAGGCCCAGAGCATAAGCGCAAGTGCAAGTGGGGAGGAGTTCTCCAACCACAGTCTCAGATCTGACACCAAATAAACAAGCTCCCAAGACCATAGCTTTCATTATTTTTGTGGCGCACCACTTTTTTTTTTTTTTTTAAATAGCCTATCTGTTCGACAACTGTCTCCTATCTATATAAAATTACAAACTAATATTTAAGAGTGGGTACGTGGAGATCAAGTTAAAGTTTAATGATGGGTGGAGGTTGTACTAGTAAATACTAATTCTTGGCCGGAGCAACGCTGTGCCTCGCCCATCAAGCAAATCATAATAAACAAAGAGTAAATCTTGCCAAGGAAGGTTGGCAGTTGTTAGATACTGATTCATATTTCTTCTTGCCAGTTTTGGAATTCGAGTCTTCACTCTGTTAAAGTTTGCATTCGTTGCTAAGTGATATGTAAATTTGTGGCTTGTCAATGAACGTTGGCCCGAGTTGTTAGCTGCTGACATTCGTCCTTGTCACGTTTGGAGTTCAAATCTTTAATTTGTTAAGTTTGAATTCGTTGGTTAGCGATATGTAAATCAACTGTAAATCCTCACTGAAATTTGTGATTTGCTTTAACCTTAAACTCGGTATATCAACCTTTATCTTAATTTTTTTTTAAAGAGTAAATCCCAAAGAGGTAATCTTCACATAACCTGTCTTTAATTCACATCTCATGTCCATTCTCTACAAAATAACTGCGCTTTAAAACGTTTTGTATTAGTCTTTAACTGACTGAAATCTCTTAAGTTAAAAGTAATTTTCTAATATAAAGTTCCAAAGTCGTAATTATGAAATTAGATAACAACTTTCTTTCAGTAAATTTTAAGATATCTTACACTTAATAAATTATTTAAACTAAAACTTTTCTCTCCTTGGAAATCGGGTTTTATGTGTTAAACCTGCTGCTACGTAGCAACTTCAATCCGGAACAATAGAATACCTCCTATGAGGCCTTTAAAAGATGTAGGACAAGAAAAACTAATAAACTGGATATAAAAATAACATTTGAATTAAAGGTTAACGAGCTCCCATAAATTAACCTGATCCTAAAAGTATATAAGGAAAAGAATACATGAGAGACAGTGATGCGAACAAAAATTGTGTGAGAACCTATTTAATTTTAGATCATCCAATAACAGAATAAACATAATAAACATAATAAACATAATAATAATAATAATAATAATAATAATAATAATAATACTCTCTTGTCCAAAAAAAGATGAAACTTATTCATTTTTGGACTATCTCAAAAATGATAAAGCACTTTCCATTTTAGAAAGTTTTTAATATTCAATTTAGTTTGCCGTCCTTATTTAAACTTTTACTACACAAAACTCAAAAGGAAGTTTTTTTTAATATTTATTAAAACTCTCACTATACAAAACCGAAAAAAGGAATATTTTTTTTAACTATCATTTAAACTCTCAAACACAAGTAAAAAATAATTATTTTTATTTTAACTTCAAAGGTAAAAATGTAAAAACCATAAAAAATTATACACACCTTAGTCTATGTACTGAGAGAAATATATCATTTTTTATAGGGCCAAGAGAGTAACAATACTAAAGTTCTTTAGATATAGGAGCACTAATAAATAAATAGTATCAAAAAACCCAATCATGTTAGATTAATGCCGTATAAAGCGAAGCCCTAGCAGGCTTGTTCCGGCAAACCTATGCCCACTCACTTGCCGGTTAAAAAGAAGCCATCCCTTAAATATTTTATGTGCTATATTATATAGTACAACCTTCAGTCGCACAATACCTGCTTATTGTTCTTTTTAAAAAATTTCAAATTAATTGTGCTCATTTTCTTAAAAGAAAAAAGTAAAACATTATCATTATTATTAATTTATCTGTTTTATAAATTAACAAAAAATAATTTTTTTTTAAAAATTCATGAAAGGTCAAAGAAGTCATCTCTGCAGAGTAGTATCTTCTTAGAAGCCGTCCACTAATCAAATATTCTTATTTTATTTTTTAGGAGTAGTATCTGTTTTTAGAACTTTCTTAATTAAATTTTATAAAAAAAAAATTAAAGAGTCATCCTTTATGACAAGGAGGAGTAATATTTTTCAGAAGCAACCCACTAAGCAGACATTTTATTTCATTTTTCAGCCACCAATTTTATTATATGTTGCACATTCTTATGTCTAATTAGTATATTGTGTGAGGCATATATTGTGCGAAGGGTCACTGCAACATTCACTAGGTAATGACCTAATTGCTCCAGAGAAAAGTTCACAATATTTTGAACTGTCGAATCCGGCCCCTTTGCAAGTGAAGCTATATCAATTATCAAGTGCCAAGTGCAACATGCTACATTCCTTGTTTTACTTTATTTATAAGAATATCATCACATCTTAAATAGCATTTTTTATAGAATAAGTAACACTTTTTTATAAGATTTTCATAATGTCTAAATCAGTATTTCTTACAAAATGAACCACAGCTTGCAGATATAGTAAATTTCTTTAAATGAAATAAATTTTTTTATTGAATAAAGTAATATTATTTATGAATATCATTTCTTACAAAATGACCAATATTTTGCAAAATATTAAATTTGTGTGAATGCAACTATATTTTTTAATAAATGAAACAAAAATATTTACAAATAATATTTCTTACGAAATAAATAATATTTTATATAGCAGCTCATTTATATAAATGAAACAAAATTTTTTAATGAATGAAAAAATATTATTTATGAAACAATATATCTTACAAAGTAAATAATATGTTATGAAACAACAAATTTATATGAATGAAACAATATTTTTTTAGTAAATGAAATAAACATTATTTATGAAACAACATTTCTTATGAAATAAATGTCAAAATAAGGTATTTATTTCAAGAACATTATTAAGTCATTTTAAAATAAATTTTAACACAAAGATATTTTTGAAATTAATTTGTATACATTTTAAAAAATAAAACAAGTGACAAACTAAAAGTGAATTACCTAGCATATATCGAATAACATAGCATTTTTTCAGTTTTCTTTTGAAAAAAATTAAACTCTTATGGTTTTCCTTCTTCCTCTTTGTTAATTTCCCAGACCAATTTTGGTCGATTCTGCATATAGGTTTTGCAGTTTTGCTTGCTTTATCTCCTCGAGCCAATTAACTAAACCATATGGAAGTGAATTACACGTATAGAGTTGTGGCAACGTCGGGTTTTCTGGAGTCGCCACCAATCGGTTTACCTAGGTCGATTGGACACCTAAAATATGGTCTGCGAGAGTTCGGGGGTTCGGGAGTACGGTTACGCTAAAACAACTTTGTTATAGCGCCCAAAATTGGCACCTTAGTTGATTTTAATTTTATTTTACTTTGCTTTTTAACAAGTTCAGTTAATTTTCAAAATTAAAAATTTTAACTGAATTATTTAGTCAGATGTGGATTTTTGGTAATTAATTTGTATAAAATTTGATACTTCCGAACCATGGACTCTGCCGAGTCACCCGGACACGGAATTTGATGAAATAATTTAATCCATATCGTAAATATGGATTTTTATCTTTTTATTTAATTTATTTATTTTAAAAGGTTGATATTTTTCAAGCCGTAGATCCTGCCGGATCATCAGATTATGGAAATTATTTTAATTTATTGTTAATTATTTAATGAATTAATTAATTATTAGTTTATGAAAATTTTGAATTTTTAATAATTTTAAAAATTATAAAGTATTTTATTATTCTTTTATTCTTTTTTTTGTTTATTCTTTTTATTTGATAAAAGTTAAGCCAAAAAGAAATTATTTAATCAAGGTTTTATTTATTTAATGAAGAAAACTAAAGATGTATATTTTAAAAATAAAAGTAAAGTCTTAATATTTTATTTATTTTCTTTTTTTAAGAAAAGATTAATCAAAAGTGATCATTTAAATAAAAAAAACTAAAAATTTATATGTATATTTCAAAAATAAAAGAAAAATCTTAATATTTCTTTTATTCATTTTATTTGGTAAAAGGTTAGCCAAAAAGTAGTTATTTAATTATTTAATGAAATTTTATTTACTAAAGAAAACAAAGAGTTATATATTTAAAAAAAATCTAAGTGAAAGAAAAGTCTTGATATTCATAAATTTTGTTTTTTTATTCTTGATAAAAGATCTTAAAGTAATTATGTAATTTATAAGTCTAAAATATTTAAGAGAAAATTTAATTTTTTTTATTACCTTTATTTGAAATTATTTGGGTAAAATTTTTATTTTTGTTTAATAAAGGAAACAAAAAGTTATATCTTTTTATTATTTTAAGAGAAATAAGTAAAATATTACTGGATAAAAAAAAATAATAAGTAAAATATTATCTCAAAGTTTTTCAATCAAAAAGTAAAATATTACTGAATAAAAATAAATAAGTAAAATATTATCCCAAAGTTTTTTTTTATTTTTTAATAATAAAAGGAAAATTTATTTATGTACTTTATTTAAAAAAATGATTTATATACTTTATTTAAAATATTTTCCAAGCCATGGATCCTGGCGGATCATTTGGTCATGGAATTTAATTTTTATTAAATTTTATTTAATTAATTATTAATAAAATCATAATTTTATTATTATTTTTCTTGAATTTTTTAAATTTTAAATATCATTACTTTAAAGACGTGTTTAAAAAAAATTGATTTGTATTTTTGGAATTATTTAATTATGTTTTTAATAAAAGGAAATAAAGGTTAACTTTTGATTACTTTAAAAGAAATAAAAATATGTGCCAAATAATAAAGGAGGGGGCTTTGTAAAAATTGGATTCTTGATTAGTCCTAATAAGTAAGCGGAATAAATGGTTAGTCCATAATAATAAAAGTTAGCGGTCAGTACAGTTAATTGTTAGTATAGCAAAAATTAAATTGTTAGTGATAACAATAAGGCTTTGTAAAAATTGGATTCTTGATTAGTCCTAATAAGTAAGCGGAATAAATGGTTAGTCCATAATAATGAAAGTTAGTGGTCAGTACAGTTAATTGTTAGTATAGCAAAAATTAAATGGTTAGTGATAATAATAATAATGAAAGTTAGTGGTTAGCACAGTTAATTGTTAGTATAGCAAAAATTAAATGGTTAGTGATAACAATAATAATGAAAGTTAGTGGTTAGCACAATTAATTGTTAGTATAACAAAAATAAAAGTTAGTGATAACAATAATAATAAAAGTTAGTGGTTAGCACAATTAATTGTTAGTATAACAAAAATAAAAGTTAGTGAAGTTAGTTAGTTAGAACACAATAATAATAAAAGTTAGTGAATAGTTGAGTTAGTTGTTGGTAACAACAATAATAAAAGTTAGTTATGTTAGTTGAGTTAGTTGTTAGTAACAATAAATATAAAAGTTAGTAAAGTTAGATTAATCAATTGTTAAGAACAATAAAACAAAAGGTTAGTAATAATAACAATTAATAATGAATAAACGAGTAAAACAAGTTAGGATTTTAGTTTTCTGCAAGGATAAAAGAAAAGTTAGTAACTCAAATGAACAATAATGAAACGATAGAGGATGAAAATAGAATTTTACCTATAGAAAGAAAATTTTGAATTTTCAGAAACGGGAAAACGCGACGGACGACCACGGCAGGGCTGGGGAGGAAGCGACGGGCGGCGTGCAGGGGTGAGGCGGAGGAGAGGGGGTCAGGCGGTGGCCGGCGGCGACGCGACGGCGGGGAGGGGGCACGGCGAGGGACGCGGCGGCTGGAAGGAAGAAGAGAAGAAGAAAAAAAAAGAAACGGCGAGGACGGTGAGCAGGGACGGCGGAGGAGCGACGGCGGCGTGGGGCGACGACGGCTGCGTGAAGGTGGGGGTGACGACGGCGTGAAGGTAGACGGCGGTGGCGGAGTAAAAGAGGAAGGGGCAGCGAGAGAAACGGAAGAAAGAGAAAGGAAGAAGATGGTCTGATCGTAAGAAAACAAAGCCTGGGACTCTCTGGGCAGAGGGAGGATAACCTAGGGAATAAGGCTGTAATTTTCGTTTTTTTTTTTAAACAGAGCTCTAAGCTTTCTCTGTATTTTTTTTCTGTGTTCAGCAACTGAATTTGGGGGGGTATTTATAGAAGGAGTTTGGCTGAACTGTGGACGGATTAAATTAATAAAAAATCTCAAACTTATCTTTTAAATTGATAAAATGACAGTTTCAGTCCTTTACGTTACTCCAGCTCTGGATAAGCTCAGAAGCTTCTGATTTTGACAATTTTAACGTTTTCTGTCAATTTGGGCCAGAAACGTCCGTTTAGGCCCAAAATTGACGCGAAAAATTACCCAAAACTCCTGAAACTTTCAGAATTTGTCAATTTTATCCGAAACTTCTCAATTTTGTCATTGTTACCTCAAACTTTTAATTTTTTGTCATTTTTTTCTGAAATTTTCTTTTTAGTTCAAACATACACATATTCACACATATATCATTTTAAATCAAATCTTCACAAAACAAAAATATATTTTAAACTAATAAAAAAAAATAGTAATAATAATAATAATAATAAAAATAATTTTTTTTAATTAATTTTTAATTTACTTTTTTAACGGATAATTTTTTAATGGTCGGACGAAATTGGGTGTCAACAAGAGTGCCGCTTGTTATTGAACAATTATATACTTCCTCCGTCCCATGTTTATTGAATTATTTCAGTTTAACACTGAGATAAGAAAAGTAGAAAAAGTTTATGTATTGTTTCATTTTTTTCTCTTGAGCTTTCTACACTTAGATTGAGAAAGTTGAAAAAATGAATATTTTAAATGATAGTATGAAAGGTGATATGATAAAATAATTTATTAAATATGAAAATATTGCAAAAATTTTGTAATATACTGCAATAATTTTTGGACGGAGGGGGTATATTGAAACCAAAATGTTATGAAATCATTTGCCATTGTAACAAACTCATCACAGCTTTCTAGTTATGGTGAATGACTTTACAGTCATCTGAGTGTTTAATATGATGTATTGTAAATGATAGTATGAAGGGTGATATGATAAAGTAATTTACTAAATGTGAAAAAATTGTAAAAATTTTGCAATATACTGCAATAGTTTTTGGACGGAGGGGGTATATTGAAACCAAAATGTTATGTGATCATTTGCCATTGTAACAAACTCATCACAGCTTTCTAGTTATGGTGAATGACTTTACAGGTTGTGTTAACATGTTGAATTCGTTTTAACTTAAGTCATCAAAATATTTTATTTTTATTTTTACAATTTTTTTTACCAGAGACCAATTTGATTGGAAAGTCAATATTATGTAAGTGGAACAATTCATTCAAAATAAAATTTTTTATAATGTTATTAAATTTTTATGAATTCTTCTTTTTTAATGACTAAAAAATCATAAAAATGTTGCAATCAACGGATTATTACACCTAAATAATATTAACTTTCAAATGAAATTAGTTTCAAGCTAAAAACATATAATAATAAAAATAAGTCATTTTAGATTAAATTAGCTTAAGTTAAAAATAAGTCAAATGTAAAATCTTATACATTGAAACCATGGACCCATTTGTACCCCTTGCTTGAAGCATCTACTATTGTTCTGCCATTTCTTAGGCCGTAAAGCACATCACAATCACATTCCACCAACCTTTTTAAGCTTGTTAATTAGGATCTTTCAGAATAAACTGGTTACTAACAACCTTGCGGGCAATATTTATCTAAACGTCCTACCTGAAAAGGAAAGGTCTCAATAATCAAAGGGTAATTCAATATCAAAGCTACAAGTTCTAGAGTATGAGTAGGAAAACATTTCAAAAATTAAGGCCAAATATTAGATAGACTGAAAAAGTGGTATAAAAATTGAATATATCCATTATTTTTTAAATGCATATAATCGAGTATAATAAACAAAGTTTTTATGCTTCCTCTCAAAGTTGTAAAACTTGAAATTTCAAGTGGAATTGTTTTTTATTTTCTGTGAATTGTCGTTGTAAAATCGCATCAGAATCAAATAAATTTTTTTTTCTATTTCATATAATAAAATTATAGGATTATGATATTAGAATTAATTGGGATTTTTACAGTCTTGGTTACCATAATATGTTTATGATTTTCTCGTTAAAACTCGTCCATGTAAAGAAAGAAGGGAAAAGAGAAAAAAAAAAAATGGAATGTACCACACATTTTCTCAGGTTTGATGCCATTTACACTAGTGGCTCTCACGTTTATGAATCCTATAGTTTTCCTCTACCTTACACTTACCCCCCCCCCCCCCCCCCCCCCCCCCCCCCCCCCCCCCCCCTAAATTATTGATAGGCGATTTTTGAAGTTATAATTAAAATTGTACAATTATTACATTCAAATAAATTCAAACTTTTATTAACAAAGTAAAAAATTATCACATTTTTTACTTAAATGCAAAATAATTCTCCAATAATTTTTGTAAAAGGAGAAAGTAATAAAGTTAGGCCTAGTTTGTTTTAGCTTAAATTAATTGGCTTTAAAATTACTTATTTTTATTCTTATATTTTTTTATCCGGAATTAATTTTAATTATAAGTCAATGTTATATAGTTGCAATAGTTCATACAAAATATAATTTTTGTAATGTTATTAAATTTTAATGAATTTTTTTAGTTTAAGGCATTAAAAAAATTCATAAAAATTTAACAATATTATGAAAATTTACTTTTAAATGGATTATTGCATCTATATAATATTGAATTTCAAATGAAATTGATTTAAAAAAAATATACAAATAAAAATAAGTCACTTGACTTAAATTAAAACAAATTCACTCTTAAACTTTAATAGCGTCATTGTAATTTAAGGGAATTTACCATATTTCAATGTTCCACGTTTGACCCATCAAAATGACGAAACATCTTACTATTAATTTTTCTCTCTTAAGTAAGATGTTAAATTTGAATTTTGTGAATGTAAAAACAGGTTTTGAGAGGATTTCGACCCTAAGATCAATGCAATTCAATCTAAATTAATTGAATCCGATATCATTACGAGCAAGGAGATCATAATCTTGATTCGAATCTTAAAATTTTATAATTTGATTAGACTCTGCGATTACAATCACTTATGATTATAACTTTAATTGATTACATGATTACAATTCACAAAAAACTAAAATTAATTTCACATGGAATTTCAATTTTGAGCTATGAGATACTGGAAACACTTAGCATGGTGAAAAGTAAAAACAATAATTCATCCGAAGAAACAGTGTCTCATTTGGGAGCAGTTTTAATAATTAGTATTAAAATTATAAATAATTTATTTAATAGATGAGATGAAAAATCTGAAATTAAAATCTAATTTCAAATACTAAAGTTAATTGCCGAAGTTAATAACAGAAAAAAAAACTAAGAGGAAAGAGAGAGAGGGAAAGAGAGGAGCAAACGACAGGTGTCAGAGGTTTTGGCAGGCTCGAGAGAGCGATAAAAGGAGAAGGAAGCACTGGCACGTGTCACGGTCTGAAGGTGATAGAGAAGAATTTTGGCAGGCTGACATCTCGATGTGAGAAGGACTCAAGGATTACAGCGTGCCAAAGGTTTTCTACCAATTAGATCAATAATAATAGTTTTAGGGAAATTTTCAAAAAATCCCTTAAGATTTAGTGAATACTTCATTTACCTTACTCAATTTGGGAATCCTCCACTTTACTTCCTGAAATTTAATAGATTCTTCACTTACACCTCGCATAATAATGAGAACTAAAATGTCATTTCCTTATCTCCTTAGATATTTGAATTGACCATAATTTTCCTAAGAGGCAATAATATTTTATTAAATTAATTAAAAACTTGTACAAAATTATATGTAACAAATTTTTTATTAGTAATACTAATAACAACAACAACAACAACAACAATAATGAAAAATAAACCAATTCAACAAAAAAAAAGAACAAAGAAATTTTTTTAAGATTTTAATAAAAAATGAGTTATGGAATACAAAAAGATGGGTCTACTAATGTTAGTGTCTGACTTTCTATCATCGTAACTAACACATCGCATCCATATGATAACATTCATCTTTTTATATTTCATAATTCATTTTTCATTGAAATCTTAAAAAAGTTTTCTTTGTTCTTATTCTTTCTTGAATGGGAAACTCGTATGTGACAAATAACAGACGTCACAGATGGATTTGAGCTGTTCATGACAGTTATGGACAGCCCAGATCCGTCTGTGACATTTGTCGTTTGTCACATAATCCAAACCCTTCTTGAATTGGTTTAGGTTATTATTACTGTTGTTGCTGCTACTACTACTATTGCTGCTACTGTACTCTTAACGGACAATTTACTTATAACTTAATGTAACAATTATTTTTCCATACACTTTTAGTTGTTTAAAAAATATATTTAATTGCTAATTTGTTCCGCACATTTCATATTCAATTACATACTGTGATTAGCTACTATATTTCAAATACTAAAATTGAAACACAATTATGAAAAAGCAATATTATTTATACTAAGTTTGACTAGCAAAGTTTTATTAATAATTGAAAAAATGATTTTTGTCACACATAATTTTATACAAGTTTTTAGTTAATTTAGAAAAGTTTTATTGCCTCCTAGAGCATTATGATCAATTTAGTCTATCTAAAGAGACAAAAAAAAGGACATTCTGGTCCTTAACATTATGGAAGGGGGATAAGTGAAGGATTTATTAAACCTCATTAAGTAAAGTGGAGGATTCCCAAACAGAATGGAGTAAGTAAAGTATTCACTAAACTTCAAAGGGCTTTTTAAAAATTAGCCTAATTTCAATCTGATTTTATAAATATTTTTTTGGTCCCACTTGTTTTGCTTCATTTTAGTTTTTTTATTTAAATTTATTTATATTTTTGTTTATTAAAAATTTATATTAGAAATTGTATGACTTATAGTTTTTAAATATATTTTTTTAAAAAAATTATCAAATAATGATATATATAAATTCAGTTAAATTTAAGTCCAAATACTGAAATAAAACAGAGAATTTGAGACAGTGTTTACTTCCCAAAAAAATATTGCACAAATTTAAGTTCTACTAATAATTGAAGTAGTTTTCTAATATCAAATAACCGTAGTACATAAAATCATTAGTACATTTATAAACTTTTAATTAGTTATTTTTACTTTTCACGTTAAAAATAAGGGTACAATCCATCATGGGTTACCTAGCTTATTTTTTTGTCCTATTCGGGTACCTTACCTTTATTTTGTCCTAGCAAGGTACCTTTCCTCTTATTGCGCATCCTGTTCCACTACTTTCCGTCAAATTAATTGTTAAATTGGATGGAAAATGATGATGTGACATAAAAAATACTAAAATAAATTGTAAAATAACACCTGTAGTTTTCTAACTTTTCCTATCAATAATTTTAAACCCTAAACTTTTTCTATGACCTCCCTTGTCACCCTCCTCCTTCTCCTGCTCTTCACCATCACTCCTTCTGTTGTCCAGCAACCACCATCATTGCAACTTGCATGTTGCACACAACTTCAACAAAAACATCATACCCATCGTCCCCCTCAAAAATCGGTGATGGAAGTAAGAGGAAGGGCTGGGTCATGGCTCGATTTACCCAGACCTGCAATTTCCCCACCATCCCCAATGAACTTAAAAAAAAAAAAAAAATCAACCAACCAAAAAATTGAACAACCCAGAAAGCTACTATTAAAAAATCAACAATCAACCACATGTAGCTTCCTAACAATTGAATAATCAGGGACTCAGTGATTGTTTTGGCAAAAATGCCGATAATTTGGCCCTTAACCGTAGATTGGTGGCGATGGCGGTGGTGGACTTCGTCATCTAGTGAGGCACTAATGATTCTTCTTCAGTGCTGCATAGGATAAATCGTTGAACTTGGTTGGAAACTAAGTGACCGATTCGATTCCAAAATTGAAACTTTGCGATGCGAGGTGAGGCTTGTAAACTAGCGCTAAACGGACCGCTATTGATGATAAGCTGATCTCCAAACCAACACCAATGTCGTCGACATCGAGGCTCTCTTTACTGGATGCGAGATGTCGGGGTTGACTGGAAATCAAATCAAATTAGGTGCGCGATCGAGATCGAGAATGGCTGGACATTGGATCGGGTGCGCGAGATCAAGAACGATTGGAAATTGGATCTTGATTTCTTCTCGTATGAGGCATCGCAGGTGCGAGGTCGGAGATGTGAGGCCATGGGCAGTGGGTCATGAGCTTGCTGGTGGTGGTGGCGATGATGGGGAGGGATGAGGATAAATCGGCGGCGGCGGAGAGGTTGGGTCAGGTGGTTCTGGGTTTTTCTAGATTTGTTTTGATTTTTTCGTGCAAGTGGTGTGAGGTAGATTCAGAACTTGAAGATGTTGCAAATTGAAGATGTAAAATGATTGGTTTAGAAAGTTAGAGGATCAAAAGTGCTATTTTATAATTTATTTTAATCTTTATTCATGCCACATCAGCATTTTCTGTCTAGGTTAACGTTGGAATTAATGGAATGTAGTTGATTAGGTAGCGTAATAGAAATAAAGATACTTCGCTACGACAATCTGAAGGTAAGGTACCCATTTAGGACAAAAAAATAAGCTAGGTGACCCCCGGTGGATTTTACCCTTAAAAATAACTCATCATTGCCAAACATGATAAACTTTTGTTGAATAGAGATAATACAGTCGGATTGGACATTGCAACTTAAGCATGCTTAAGCAGTGGTACTTGAATTTGTGTTACCAAAAAATTATTGCCACTTAAATTCCTTTTTACTTTCTTAGAATTCGATTTTATTATAAGTAATCTTACATTGCTTTACACATGTAAAATTTTATGGCGGATAAATTACCCAAAATATCTCTGTAACTTATCAGAAGCTAAAAACTATTCTCGATCTATCACTACTAAAAAAAGGTGATTTAACAATGGCAAATTTAGCGACAACTAAAAATAGTTACTAATTAAAAATGACAAATAGTCGCCAAAAGTCGGGTGAAAGTTTAATGAAAGCTGTCTATCGCTAAAATTTAATGACGACTTGCCTTCGCTCTCTAATTTAGCCACGGCTAATCATTGCTAAATTTAGCAACGGTTTACCCTTACTAATTTAGTGACAGTTAGTCATCACTAAATTTAGTGAAAACTTGCCTTTACTAAAATCCTAAAAATTTTTGTGACGCGTATCCCTCGCTAAAGGTTGATGAAGTAGCCACACCAAGCTTTTACTAATGTATGCCCCAATTAAAAACGACTTGCCCTTGCTAGCCGTGTAGGAACTTTTTTTAGTTAGTCATTTTTTTTTGTGATAACATTTTTTTTTATTTTTCATTATTTTGAAGGAAATAGTAACAAGAGCTATAGCTGCATCTCTTGGGAGAGAAGAGCAAATGCACAAAAGTAGAGAGGAAAAATACCATGCTTTAGGAGCAGGTGAGTTTGCTGATGAACATTAATCGGCCTGAATTGTACTTGTAAGTTGGTATCATTACTGTAAATAATTGTAGAGCCTGAACGAGTTCTGGATTTTGTTAAGGCTATATTTTATCAAGGTTGGAGCAGCTATAGTCAATATCTGCTGAGCAATCTTTTACATCAAGGTTTAATGCAACCTGTGGAAATACTACATATCTGATCATTGGATTTGTTGCTCAAGCTAAGCACAAAATAGCTTTATTTAAGTATTCCCTCCTAGGCTTGTCCTTTAAACTTGTTCCTGGTTCTTAGGACCTCTGTTTTGGTAGAATGGTCAATGTAGGAAAGGAAGGAAAATGTATATATATGATCTCTTGTATATGACTTAACTTTTAAATGACATTTGAGATGTACTTTATATTTGTGGATATATCTAATCTACCTCTATTTTATAATTGTTGCAATTGTAGGAACATGACAACATGGTAATGTTTGTAATAATAATAATAATAATAATAATAATAATAATAATAATAGCCATTAACTAGTAAAGGGCAAACGTTGCTAAATTAGTAACGGCTTGCCTTCTCAACCGTCACTAAATTAGTGACGATTAGCCATTGTTAACTTAGTGATGGCTTGCATTCACTAAACTTAGCGATGACTTGCATTAACTAAACTTAGCGATGACTAGCCTTTACTAATGTTAGTTACGGTTAGCCTTTGTTAAATTAGTGATGGCTAACTATTACTAATTAATTAGTAATAAGCTGCGCCAAAAAATTAGTGACTATAGGTTTTGCGAAGGCTGATTGTCGCTATGTAATGATAGTTGCTATCGCCATATTATTAGCGGCGAATGAATTATCACTGGTGACTTTGGCAATGACTAGCCATAACCATATTTGATTTAGTGATGACTAACTATCGCTAAATTCTTTTTTTTTTTTGTTAGGAAAAATGGTGAGAACACGACGCCACCTCATAGACCACCCAAATTCGAGGCATTTTACCTTCTGAGTAACCCCACTCCCTTTTATCCCTCACTCCTAGATACTTATATCTATACTTTACTTCTAAGTACAAAGAAAAAAAAGAAAAAAAATAAGCTAAAAACTTATGTCCATCCTTTAATCAAATCGCGGATTGCAGAATAAGGATGGGGAAGTGGGCTTTGCATGGTATTAGTCATACTTTGAGAGAAGAGAATGCTTTTGTGGATTATATGGTCAACTTGAAAACCAATTCAGCCATATTCTGATCACAAAATAAATAAATAAATAAATAAAATAAAATAAAATCAGCCATATTCCTCTATACTGGATGGATATTACAGTAGTTTGTTGTTGGCTAATTGCATTTCTTTTACGGTCACGTTAGCTGACGGACAACAGATGCATTTGTCGCGTTTGTCGTACATGACCTAAGGGTTTCGCTCGCTTTTATTAGACATTAGTTTATTCTTTGTTATAACTACCGTACCCACAAAAAAGGAAAACTTATTTCCATAATTTTTTAATCGGCGCAATTACAATTTTATTCTCAATAAATTTAAAAAATTCATTTTGAAAGAAAAATTTTTGAACTGGAGAACTCACTTAAGCTGAGAGTTTTTTGAGAGCCAATTCATTTTACACTAATAATAATATATTATTTTAAATTATTTTTATTTCTATTTTTTCTTGAATCAATATTATTTGAAAGTTGATACTACTATATAAGGATAATGATTACTTCAATAACATTCTTTTACAAAGTAACTAAATTTTAATAAATTTTGACTTACCTAGCCCAAGAAAAAAAAAATAAAATATTTACCTTTTACAAAATTGTTTTAAACGTATGTACTCTTCAGGTTTTTTTTTTTAAATGTAAAGTTTCAATAATCATATAATTTTGAGAAATATTCAGACATAAGTACTACTGATACGTCATCTATTATATACTCCATCTTTCCTATTTTTGATGAAATATTTGGGTTTGACATGAAGATTAAAAAATAGGAAAAATTTTATATTTTTCACATTTTTATCCTTTATTTTTTACACGTAAATCAAGAAAAATAAAAAAGTAAACTTGACAATGATAGTTTTAAAGGTAATATGATAAACTGATTTACTAAATATGGAGATGTTATAGAGTTTTGGGAGTCTTGGGGGCATAAAATAGAATATGATACATACTTTTTAAGATAGATGAAGTATTTCATAAGGTAGAAATTGGGGGTGATTTAGTAATTACTGAGTGAATTAATATGCTAATTAAGTGCCACTACAAACTTTTATATGAAACCTCAACTTACGCCTCAATCTGTTGACTCAATTTTGACTACTTTCCAAATTTATATTTTGACCACCAAACAATAATTCTAAAATGAGTGACAAAATTTCAGGTTCCTCCTAATCTTTTTTTGCAGCCAGTTTCCTCATTTCAATTGTCAAATATATAATTACTTATCTACCTCGTTGATTATCGTATATATAGAAAGTTCACTGATAGCATAATTCAAATCAATTGCATTATTAATTGTAAATTTTATTTAATATGTTGGTGATTTATTAACTTTTTAAATAATTAAAAAATTTAATTTTCTTTAAAGTATTTGATTAATACGTTTCAATGAGTAAATGTAAAATAAACAAATTATTTTATTACTTTTTGTTGGTGAGAAATTGAAAATTTAACTATATATAGTACAAGCACATACAATTATAGCTTAGTTTGACAATATGGTGCATGTGTGCATGTGAGAAATAGTTGTCAAACTTAGTGTTTAAACACAATGATTAAACACAATTGTTAACCACACACAAATGATGTTTGAAAAAGTTCACAATGAAAAGTCTAGTTGATTGGGTTTTATTTGAAGCTGTCGAAAAAGTATATTAAATAATAATAATAATAATAATAATAATAATAATAATAAATTAATTATTAGCTTTGAGTTATCATCGGTAAAGCTAGTTCATATGTATGCAATCTATTGTTGTATTTTAATACTAAAAAAACATTACAAAAAAAATTGGCTTGATATTTCATACACAATTTGCAACTAAAAAGGAAAATTACTAGTATGGATAAAATTATAATATCAGTTTCTAATCTTTGCTTAACTTTTCAACTGATGGCTCATATTACCATCATGTTACATTGAAATATAACTAAGATGCCAAATAGATTTTGTTAAAACGGTGTTTGCTTGAATTAGTCAAATGACATCATCATGATTTACATACAAAGAAATGAAGTTTTGAAGTTTTTAACCACAATATTAAACTAGGACTATGTTCACGAGGATATGAATTTGAATGTCAATAAAAAGAGATGGTAGGTTCATGGCTTTTATTTGTATTTATGTATGTACAATCATAATGAAGATGATTGCATGGAATGATATTGGGGGTAGTTTTTTCTTTTGTACCATTCATATGCTATGTGTATCAATATTTTGTTAATAAATTATACTTCAAATATCCGAATAAAGAATTAAAATATAAATCTTGTAATTTTTTATATATAAATTAACATTAAAATTAAAATTGACTTCATTTACGTTGATTCAATTTCCATTTATAGAATTATTTTAATTTTTTAGCAAAAAATTCTGTCATAGAACAGGTGTGGAACTAGTTATTACTCTAAAACGATGGGGAACTCAATTTCAAGTCCATGCAAGAAAAAAGAATAATTACAAATTAACGCGATCAAATTAAGAATGGAAATTTGGGTTTGGACTTTGGATTTTATCAAAATAGCCAACCCATTGACCCACTGGCTACGGGCTTACAGCTCAATTGACCATTATTACCAATTTTCAAGTCATAACTCATAGCACCATTTTTCCTTGGAATACTTACAACAATTACACTAAGGTTTAACTGAAATACAGTTTGCTTACTATTGTGAAGGATAATGCTTTGCTCCTAAATGTAACACCTTTAAGTTCTTGTTAGTTCTTGACATCGACATTTCAAATTCTACTTTAAATTATCTACTGCCTGCCTTTCATCAAATTTAAAATAGCTAAAAATAATTTAATAGTTAGTAAAGTTCATATTATCAATTTATCTTTTATTAAATGTAAGATATCTTTTTTTTGTTTCCTCAAAGTTCTGTGGAGCAAAGGTGTGGGTTTTAGGAACAAAATGGGCATATTATCCTTTTACCCAAACCATAAGGGTTTTTAGTAATTTACCCTTTTCCCATGCGAACAAAATCCCTTTCTTCCCAAATTTGGTTGCTCCGCCAACTACTAAATCTTTTCCACTCTGTTTACAATTAAATAAATCTAATTAGATTCCTCAACGTTATATTACTGTAACTTCAACGAATTATTAAAAATTAGACATGAAGTCAAAACAAGGACCACATTTTGACATGAAAAATATTTACAAGGACCACAGCAGCAAGAGGATAAATAACAGTTTGTTGAGTTTCATATCTCTTTCAACCTCAAGGACGTTTCCCTTTTGCACAAAACATGCTAATAAATCTTTCCAATTTAAGAAAGAGGTCCAGCAACGTAAAAATAAATACTCATTATTATATATTATTACCCCTTAGCTGCAACTACTGATTAATTTGTTCACTGAACCACCACCCTATACAACCAAGTGCCTAATCCCAGCAGCAATTTTGACTGCCAATAGGGTCTTGCTTTTGCTGCTGTCAAGTGTCAATGCCAGGAATAATATAAAAATCCAATCTTTTGTTTGTGCGCATAGAAAATTTATTGCTTTTGGGGACGAGTTAGAATCCAACTTGGGCAAGCAAGGATTTCATGCTTTGTGGCTTGAAATATAAAAAAGAATTGCTGGTGAGATTCCTTTGAAAACTTTTGCCCCCACAAAGGTTTGAACTTGGATGACATTTATGCCAACTTATCTCCATTGTAACTAACTTGCCTTTTATGCATATCTTGAGAAGGTTTGATTCTTCCAGCACATTTCCATATTTACTTTTGGGTATGTTAAAACATCTATGGCCCCTGACGTATCTTTTCTGTGTCATTTTCGTCCCTAACCTCAAAAGTATTCCATATTAGTCCTTAACCTTGACAAATTATTTCATTTTTATCAATTTTTTTTTCAGTAGAAATCATTAATTGGTCAAACGGAGAAGGACAAAATTCCAGAAAGACTTAATGACACATTCAGTCCCTTATCATAGTTGATAAGAACAATTAATGCCTCGAACTTTAATTTGGATCTATCCTAGATCTCCACAAGCAGCGGAAAATTCTGCAGTAAAGAGGCTAAAAAATTATATGACAGGTACCACCTCTGTTTCTTGCAGCTGAATTCGGTGAAAGAGAAGTTGGAATTTTGAATTTCATGAGCAATAAATTAGAGATTAATTTTTCCATCTGTATTTTTAACCAAAACAGGCCATTTTACCATTAATTATAGACGAACTTTATGTCTTAAAGCCGCCCCAGAATAACTGTTCTTTTTAAAAATATTTTTTTCCAATTCTTTTCTTTTTCAATAAAATATGCAATCTTATAAGTCCAATCTATAAATTTGTACTTAAATTTGTTTTTAATTAAAAACATGCATTACACACACACACATGTATGTATGTATGTATGTATGTATGTATCATGTTCATTTCTTTTACTTCTTTATCCTAAAATAGCAAGACTTGTCATGCTAATTTTTTTTTTTTTACTTCTTTACATCAAAATTCTCTATTGCATGCCAACATCCGGGAGTTAATTAAATCGAGGTTGGGCACATTGATTTCATGTGGAAGTCAAAGGGACTGATTGTAACATCGTGTAAAGTTTGGAGATTAATTGATCAAATTAAAGTTACGTTTAAGGGGTTTAATGACCTTATCAACCAAGCTCAAGGGCTAAATATGCATTTAAGCCATTTTTAACAATTTCATTGAAAATAAAAGAGACAAAAATTAAATGATTTATTAAGGTTATATATCAATCTAAGCCTTGAAGTCTTAACCTAAGTAATTGAGGTTTAAAATACCAAGGTGAAGGTCAGAGGTTCAAATCCCGCCTTTATTAAACTTCATATAAAATACTAGTTGTGCTAGTTCCATGGTCCTTTGGGTACTGGAAAAGCAGGAAAAATTAATTTTATTTAAAAGTTTGCATTAAGTGGGTGTAGTAAACCATTAAAAAATAAAAAGTTTGTAAAAAATTAATATTATAAAAAATTAATTTTCAATGACTTATTATATTTATATAATATTGACTTTTAAATGAAATTAGTTCTATATAAAAAATTTAAATATAAAAATAAATTATTTTAAATTAAGTTATTTTAAATTAAACGAATTTGGTGGAAAACTTTCTTCAAATGATCATGTCGGTAGGCCTTAATAGTGTTAATTTCATCTGTCTTGGTAGTGTAAGGTGAAATCCCAAAAGATCCTGACCTTTATTCTACTTCATTTTAATTTCTGTACATATACTGTTCCATGATCTTGTAATCCCACTGCATCTGTTGCTCTAGTGACCGACTAACCTAGACAATTCGTGACCCATTCCGGCTATCCAACTAGTCAAACAACATAAAAAAAATTAATAGATTCGGGCCACAAGCCCATTGGGTCCTTAACCAAGGTTGTCCAAGCCTCAATTTATAGCTTTGAAATCTTTGGTTTTCTGTGAAATTGGATTGGGTTTCTTGATGAATCACAAGAACTCTAAAAGACAAGGATATAATTTGATTTCTGTGAAAAGCAATTGATGCCTAAAATTATGAGGCTATTGACGAAAACCTTTAACTCTAGAAAGCCAAGTATCTCCGATCATTAGAGTTGAGTTTGGAATCAATTCTAGTATAAGTCACAGAAAAAAAAAAGTTCGGTAGTACCAAATAAGCAAGGTAGGGGACCAAAGGTGAGATTTTATCCTATAAATGCCTAGACAAATGAAACTAATACAACTAGTTTCGTAACCCCTCAAATGCATGGTTAGTTGTTTGAAAATAAAATTGTATTATATGATGTGTCAAAGACTCAAAGAATGATGTCATAGTGACAAGGTAGTCTATTTTTGGGAACTCAGCTATAACGTCATTTTCTTTCAGAAGGTATAGCCTATCAAAATAGCAAATATCTGTGAGTTAACTATGTAATAGTTAAGTATTAGTGGGAGATAAAATTCTAAAATATGTATATTGACTATTGTCAAGCAAAAGGTAAAAGGAATAAGGATTAGATTTCATGTGCCACGAGTAATTGTGTCAATTGGAAAATATGAATGTGTAGCACGCAAAAGTCAGGTTGTCACTGTAGGACCCTATTTAGTAGCGAGTTATGGTAAACATGCGAGTAATCTAGCTAAGAAACTTGCGTAGATAATTTTTAGTTCAAGGACTTGGTGGACTATGTAGAGAAATTAATTATTCGATGGGGTAATTTAGCAACGAAGAAAGGTTAGGGTCAGATTGAAAATGCAAAAGTAATACTGAAATTGGGAAGGAAATAAAGAATTAAGAGCATTCAATTGTATGGTACTAGAAACTTGAAGGACTTAGGTGAAAATCATCTAAAAAGTTAAGGCGGAAGTAATTTAGTGGCTAAGTTGGTATCGGGTTTAAGTTCTGGGACCTTAATTGTTACAGCCCTTTAGGCAATGGATCTTTCACAGTCAGGTGAGACTTATTTAATATTAAAAATCCTTAGTTTAAATGTCTCAATTAGTATGATTTAACAAGTTAAGTGGTGAGATGGTTCCTAGGATGTTTTGGCACCTAAGTGTCATCAGGGACAAAATGGTCATTTGTACCAAAATGTGATAGGTTCAGTTTTTAAGCTCATAAGCAGTCCTTTTGGACCCAAGTGACAAGAAACCAAAATGTGGGACTAAAATGCCAAAGGCTCCTAGAACTATTTGGGTATAGGGTTTATTTGCAAAAAATGAGAACGTTGTGGGAAGTTTTGGAGGGAGGTGGGTTTTAAACCAAATTGGGGAGGCTTCTCATCATTATTCATCAACCTTTGAATCTTGATTTCGTAGCTCTATCCCTCATTCACAAATTCATGCCTAAATCTCTTCCATTTCATCAATTCTTGGTAGAACTCAAAGGGCCATAAGGTACCCAAGCAAAATGAAGCTTGCTTTTACTTAGTTTTGTTGCTGTGAGCTTGGAAGGCTGTTTTTCATGCTTGGGAGCATATGTTAGAAACGATTGAGTGATGCCAAAGAAGGGAAGGCTTTGCCTAGACCCTTAGGGGTATTCTTGAGTAACATGTGAGAAAGAGTATACTATAATCAGTCAAAAGATGACTTGAAATAGCCACAGTGTGAAGTAATCTCCTACCTTACTAAATGATTCACTTAGTAGTTGCTTGTGTTGAGTTGAGCATAGGCAGAGTTGTCCTCTAGTGTGGTGTTGTGACTCCGGTAATAGTTGATGTTCACCTGAGTAGAGAGAAGTTGAAGGTTAAGAACCTAGTCGGAGAGGGTCATTAGAGCCTAGTGCCTTGTAAAAGAAGGGCTGGTGACTTGTAAGATTGGTTAAGGGCTAGCGGATAAGGCTTACAACTACAAAGGATTGATCTTGTCCCTAGGGGCATAGCATGATGCATTAAATGGAGTTAGTGGATGAACTATCTGAGAGGTTTTTACATAGCTAACCATTTTCCAATAGTGGACTGAATCAAGTGATGAACTTGGTTTTTCCACAAAGGGCAATTAGTTTATATGCTATAGGTTGTAGTCGTGCATAGTCTTAATGAAAGGTTAGCATGATGTAGTTAATGGTATGGTAGTTGAACATAGAAGCAAAGACAATCCTTCTATGATCTTAGTTAGATCAAGTAGTTAATGATTACTAGAAGGCATCAAGATGCTTTGCAGTACCAAGGGGCTAGGAGGCCTAGGGAGGAAGATAGAATTGGAGGCACGTTGTGGTCCAATGAAAGGGGTCGAGGTGGCTAGTCCTAGGCTGGCTTAGGTTAGAATGGCACATTGTAACTTCGTTGAGAACCACTTAGGTGCTTTAGGCACAGGGTAAGCATTGGTGACCAAATGGTATATATGCTAGGACACATTCGGGGAGTTAATTTGGTGTATATGGTAAGCAAGGCATTGAGTGTAGAACGTTAAAGACTCGTACTCCAGAGTGTGCAATAAATCACTTATTTGGAAGAGCCTAGAGTATAGTGGAGCTTGAAGTAGAGCATGCCTTGGGGTATTAGGGGTGTATGATGCTGAGGCCATGGTACACTAGTTATGCACTTTATTTAGTGGTCAATAGGACTTGTCAAGTACCAAACATACAATGATGGACTATCAATGTAAGGGATAGTGGACAAGTTTTATACTTGTTAACCTAGCTTGTACTAAAGGGTTTTGATTACAAGGATGTTGGGTGCCCAGCTTATGGTAGAGACTTTTCGGGTGTAAGTGTTGGCGAACAAGTTCACACCTATTAAGTTAACTTACATTAGGAGGTTCTGACATGAGAAGAGGTGTGAAGGAGTTGTTGGTTGTTGAACTTATCAGAGCAAGTTTAGTCAATTGGAGATCCTTCATTAGCGTCTATATATTGAGGATGGTGCAAAACCATGCCATAATCTTCAAAAAGGAGGTTGCATTAAGGTGCATATGGCCTTGCAAAGCCAGGTTAAGGTTGATAGAATAATGAGTTGTTATTAGTATGCCGTTGGGCATGAGCATGAAGTATATCATTAGATATAGTACTTATGCAAGTGAGAACCCGAGTTGAATGTTGAAGGGCATTAGTCGAGCAAGTTGGGTAGGTGAACACCAACTGGGTTGTTGTGTAGTCGACACTCTTTGGTAGGGTTTGTAAGGATATATTGCCACCATATCCCAAGTTTTTTCTCAGGGTAGGGAGGTTCAATTTAGAGGACCAAATTATCCAAGGTAAGGGAGAATGTTATCGCCCTCTAGGTAGCAGACCTTCCACGATCAGGTTAGACTTATTTAATAAGTCAAAATCCATAGCTTAAATTCCTGAATTAGTGTTAATTAACAAGTCAAGTAAGTTACAAGAGGGTGAGATAATTCCTAGGACGTTTTGGTACCTAAGTGTCACCATGGGAAAAATGGTCATTTTATGCCTTGAGGTGATAGGTTCTGTTGGATTTGTTCTACTCATGACTTATATTTATTTAATTTTGATGATAACAAAACATATTTGTTTTATGTGTTTCAAGGCTTTATTTAAAGATTTATACTTTGGTCGCTTATTCATAAAGTCTTGATATTTGATAGAAAAATTGTTTTCTCAAGTATATATCAAGTATTTTTTGTGATTCAAGCATTACTTGTGAATGAAGAAATTTCCTTGGTAAAAATTTTTGTTGAAGTTTTGAAGTCTGGAAGCAAGAAAATCCTGAGGCTATAGTTTCAACAGGGTGAAAATGTTTCAATGTGTTGAAACTGGAGTCAGTTTTCGAACCCGAGAGCATTTTGCGTCTGGACAAGAAAATCATTCGAGTGAAAAGCTTTCAACATGTTGAAACTGAAGCGATTTTTTGAATCCGAAAACATTTTTGTTCTGGACAAAAATTTCATTCGAATGAAAACTTTTCAACCGGGTGAAACGTGGACTCCAGACCTGCGCACGAGTTCCTGATTCGATTTTTTTTTGCAAATTCATTATAAATTCATGCCACGTCAGATTTCCACTTGTGTTAAGCGCTGACAACTTATTAATTACCAATATAGCCGTTGGAGGTCAAACCTTGGATTTCATTATCAGACTGAATTTTCAACTGAGTGAAAGTATTTCACTCGGGTGAAACTGGGCGACAGAAGCAATTCTCTGTCAAAATTGACAGCAACGTTCACCAGATTTCAAGGGGACTTTTCTGATCATTCCAACGGTCCTCAACTTGTTTTTTGCATCCATTGGAGTATAAAAACATCAAGAATCACCAATGAAAAATCTCTTGGCAACTAAGAAAGAAAATCCATCATCAAGAGCCAAACTTGATATTTGCCAAGAACTTGTGTTTTCATTTGCTTATTTAGCCTTGAGAGGTCCCATTGTTCTTACCACATTGTAACCACGAAATTACTGAGTTTATCTAAAGTGATTGAGTGATTTCCTTGTAAGAGAAAGGGAGTGAGAAAGGTTTCTAGTTAGCCTTTGGCAAAACTAGTGAGAGGTTGAGGTAGAAGGAACTACCAAAGGGTTGTGTGCCCTTGTATGCAATTGTGTATTCTTGTGTTTCATAGTGGAAAAGAAAACTCTCAAGTGGTGAACTTGAGGAGAGGAGTAGGCTCTCAAGAGGAGAGACCGAACCTCTATAAAAATTCTTTTGTGCAAGCTTTTTTTTTTCTCTCTCTCTCCATACTTGATCTTTAGTTGGTGTTTTATGCTACCTATCTTGGTTGAACTTGTTTGTTTTCAAAAATACTTCAAAGGTAGTTTTCAAAGCAAAGTTTAGGTGGATTGTGGTAGTCATTTTTTGGTTATATTATGGTTAATTATTGTTCCTTGAATTACATTTGAGTTTGAGGGTTTAAGAACCCATTTTTTGTTTGCTTTGGAATTCAACCAATTCACCCCCCTCTTGGTTGCACTTGGGACAACAATTGATATCAGAGCTAGTGGCTGTGTTTTGATAAAATCTAGCGATTTTTATGCTTAAAGATCCATGGCAACCACTAGTATGCATCTTGAGGGGCAAAATCCATCTAGGCCACCTTTGTTTGACTCTACAAACTTTAATTGGTGGAAGACTAGAATGGAAATTCATATCCAAGCTATGATCATGCTCTTTGGAGGATAATTAAGGATGGTCATAGGATAGCTATAAAAATGGTTGATGGAAACCAAGTACCAAAAGATCGAATGAAATATGAACTGGAGGATGATTTCATATGCACTATGAATGCAAAGACAATGAATATCATATATTGTGCACTAACCCCCGATGTATTCAATTTGGTTTCTTCTTGTGGAAATGTTAGGGATATATGGAACAAGCTATTGGTGACTTATGAAGGAACCACACAAGTAAAGGACACCAAGATGCATATGCTTGTGAGGGCATATGAGTTGTTTACCATGGAGCCAAATGAAAGCATTTAAGAAATGTTTAGAAGGTTCAATGAGATCCTTACACCACTTAAGTTGCTTGGGAAGGAGTATATAAATGAGGAGTTGGTGAGGAAGATCTTGTGGAGCTTACCTCCATCATGGAAGAGTATAGTTGAAGCCATCAATGAAGGAGGAAGCATTAAAACAATGCATGTGGATGAGCTCTTTGAAAAGTTGTTGACATATGAGATGAAGGAACAAGTTAAGGAAAGATACATCAAGAAGAACAAGTCAATGGCTTTCAAGACTTAATAGGACCACACATCATCAAGTGAAGATGGAGAAATTGATGTGGCTCTCTTGGTAAGAAAATTTAGTAAGATGTTCAAGAAATCAAGAAGCAAAAAATTTCAAAAAGGAGAAGCATGAAAAGAGTAAGAGAGAACATTCTAAAAAGAGGGATGAAGTTATTTGCTACAATTGCAAGGAGCCCGGACATCTCTAATTCAATTGTCCATTGAAGAAGAAGAAGAAACCCAACAAGCACAAGAAATTCTCCAAGAAAAAGGAATGGAAAAGCTATGGCGGCTTGGAGTGCAAGTAAATCATCCTCAAGTGAAGGCTCATATTCATTCAATAGCACAAGTGATCAAGCAAATCTCTGCTTGATGATAGATGATGATGTAGCCTCCTCATCAAGCCAAAGTCGCTCTAACCTATGTCTCATGGCAAAGGAGGAAGATGAGGTAAACAACTATTCAAGTGATTCATCTAGCTTATACATATCTATAGGTAGTGAGTATTTAGAGTTGCAAAATGCTTTTAATGCTCTTTACAAGGATTCCCAAAAGCTTGCTAAACAAGTAGGAGAATTAAAAACTTTGAATGCATCCTTGACCAAAGAAAGAGATGAGCTAAAAAAAGAGAACTTTGATCTCACACAATCTTTAGCTAGATTTGTCAAGGGAAAAGAGAAACTTGACTTGTTACTTGGAGCACAAAAAGGTGTTTATGATAAGGCCGGAATAGGTTACAATCCTTTAGTTAAAGAAAAAAAATTTGGGAATAGATTTGTTGGTGCATCATCTACTATGTATAGCCCATTCATAACTTGTCATGCAAGTGGTAGAAAGGTCATTATGCATATGATTGCATGACCAAGAAACCAAATGCACAAATTGGCTATAAGATGATTTGTGTTCCTAATGGAACTAAGATTGTGGCTAACATTGAAGGACCTAAGAAAATTTGGGTACCAAAATCCAACGAGTGATTGTTCATTTGTAGGGGGCAAGAAAAGAGACTTGGTACTTGGATAGTGGATGCTCAAGACATATGACCGGTGAGAAGTCTTACTTCATAAGCCTCAAGTCAAAAGAAGGAGGAACCGTCTCATTTGAAGATAATAGCAAAGGTACCATCATTGGTATGGGTAAAGTTGGTAAGGAAAATTCCTCCTCAATTGAAAATGTGTTGCTTGTTGATGGATTGAAGCATAACTTGCTTAGTATTAGTCAATTGTGTGATAAAGTTATACAGTTATATTTGAAGCTCTTGTATGTCAAGTGATTGATATTGTTTCAAATTAAACTAAGTTCATTGGTAGAAGACAAGGAAATGTTTATGTGATTGATTTGAATGACTTGTCTTCTTTCAATGTGAAATGTCTAATGGCAACAAACAAAGATGATAGTTGGTTATGGCATAGAAGACTTGGTCATGCTAGTATGCACATAATTTCAAAACTAGTAAAAGGTGATTTGGTTAGAGGTTTACCTAAAATGAAGTTTGAAAAAGACATAGTGTGTGATGCTTGCATGAAGAGAAAGCAAACTAAGGTTTCCTTTAAATCAAAAAATTGTGTTTCAACTTCTAGGCCTCTTCAATTACTTCATATGGACTTGTTTGGACCTATTAGAACCAGAAGTTTGGGTGGAAAGCAATATTGTTTCGTGATTGTTGATGACTACTCTAGATTTACTTGGGTATTTTTTCTTGCTCATAAAAGTGACACTTGTGATGTGTTCATTTCATTTGCACATAGGGTTCAAAAAGAAAAAGGTTCATGCATTAGTTTAATTCGTAGTGATTGTGGTAAAGAGTTCATTAATCATGACATGATTTCATTTTGTGAATCTAGTGGCATATATGATGGAATTTTTTTGGAACCATAAGAACTACTCTAGATGAGCCATTTTGTTTGGATATGCTTGATGCTTGCCTGTTCTTTTCAGTTAAGGTACGGGATTTAGTTATTTTAGTCATTTGATACATGTCATAATTGCTTGCATTGTTTAGAAGATATGCATTGTTATGTTGAGAAATGGCTTGTCAGGGACTAGTGGAAAACCATGGTCTAGTGTGGTATGTTTGAGGCCATAGGACTTGGTTAGGTTGGACTGAAATGGCTCTATTGTAACATAGATAATGATCTGGAGCTTATGAATGCAAGTCATGAACATTTAGGAGGCTTAAGAAAGCCTTCATAAGGTTATGGAAACATGTCCCCTACATTTGTCATTATTGCCTGCAACGGCTCAGAGGAAAGAAAAGTGCCTGAGCCAGTCACCATAATAATGCACATTGCTCTAGTGGGTCAATCTAGACACTCTCTTACCACGTGATCAATTTTACCATAAAAATAATGAAAGTCCGGCAGACATTAAACCAGTGCTTACCATCTTCATTGTCCACTATTAAACCTTGACAGAGATGCCAAGATATATCCATAAGAACCTAAATCCTTAGTGAAGGGTATGCTTAAACCAAAAGCTTAACCTACTCCTCAAGGTTTGCATGACCTTCAACTTGAACCATTCAAACCGGGTGTTGATGATATGGATCAGAAAAGTTGCTAGATTAAATTGAGGGGGAGAGGGCCCATCCTCTTTCTATAGTTGTTGCATTACATTGTGCAATTATTTAAAGACCAAGGCCTATTCTTGAACACAGTGCTCTTATCCTCCTCGCGCTTGAAGTTTGCAATGAACATGTTTAGGTTACGGTTAGGGCTTGCAGCTTGTAAAGTGAAAGGAATCTCATACCTCCAAGCTATCCTTAGTGCCTCCATCAGTTCTCTAGTTGGACAACCATATTAGGTAAGAGTGTCATGGCAACCATCAAGTATGAGAACTCTTAACATGATTTATCCATTAAAACTAATAGGTAAGTTATTTCCTCCTTCATAGTCAAGCTCATACTGGTAAAAATGCCACCAATGACACATCATTTCCTTGAAACACAAGAGGGAATAGCCTAGTTGGAGTAAGATGACTTGAGCAACAAGTTATTTAAGAAGTTTAAAACAATAGATGTGAAACTTAAGTAACTTGTTTGCAAATTCAGGCTAGGACAATCTCTTGGGTGTTTAGAACATTAGGTCTTTAGTTGGATCAATTGAGAAAGTTATTAGACAAATTTGTAGACAATTGGATTAAGAAGACTTAATTGAAACATTAGAAGAGATGTGAGTATAAATTGAAAGGTTTGAGAGGAATTCTTGTGAAAGACTGTATACAAATGATCCATGCAAGAAAAAACAAGTGTTGAAGTTGGCATTAGCCTACTTTTTAAACACCTGTCCTTACCTAGCTAACCTTCATGCAAAATTGGAAGGAGATTGTCAAGGGAGGCTTTTTGGTTGACCAGAATCAAAGTGTAAGTGAGTTTTGAGCCAAATTAGGCCATAAATAAGAAGATTCTAGCATGAAACTAGTGATCAAAGCTCAGGTGGTGGTGAAATTATGGCTTCTTCCATCACAAGCTTGTGAAAGAGGTTTAATTAGCTTGGCATTGCTCTTTCCTTAGATCAACTGAGAGGTAAGAATTAAGTTCAGTTAATTTTAGCTTAAAATGGTAGAAATCTAGTAGAATGAATGATGCGTTCCTAGAAAGCACCAACATAAGTATTTTGAAGGGTTTTAAGGGACTCAAAGTTAAGGAGCTCAAATTGCCTTATTCACGGGTCTTTTGGAGCTCAAGCATGCTAGTTTCGGTAGAAATTAAGGGATTAGCAACTAAAGATGACAAAAGGATGATTTAAAAAAAATGGGATGCCTTGGTTTACGCTACAGCAAAACCACCTTGGGTTGTCCCCTGGGACACACAACGGCGCACCCGAGAGCCCACATGGAGCTCCCATGCCAATGTTCAAGAAAAAGAGGCTTTGATCATGTTATTGTCCCTACAAGTGACTTCATCCATCAAATTCCAGCCTTTTCATGAAATACAAGCAACTTATGTTTCAAGGAAAGGCCATGACATCAATGGAAGCCTCAAAGTGAACCTACAAGCCCTAATGGTGCGAGTTCAAGCTAAAAGGATATATGTCCATTCCAAAGGAGATATTTCAAGTCACTATGCATTTCTAATGTTATTTCCTAGCTATTTAGGCCAGGAAAGGGCATTTTACTTGAAGAGAAGTCTAATGGCTAAGTTCCTATTCCATTATGCACAATTAAAGCCTAAAGGAGCTAAAAAAATGGAGCAATGACCTTAGCCGCATCTAAGGGTTGTGAGTATGTAATCCTAGCATTTTTGAAGATGGAATAATTCAAAAATATGGTTTACAACAGTTTGGATATGCAAGGAATCGTTTTTCCACCTAAAAAATGCTAAAGGCACAATTTGAGTTTTTGTATGTGTAATGCATGTTTCCGATGCTTTGTTTGACTTGGATTTATGTCTTGCAACTTGATGTGCATCCTTTAGTTCAAGTCTAGTTAGGAATTATGTTTATTTTATTATTTCTTTTATGTTAGCACTAGAACTCTCAGTTATTTTAATAATTTTACAACTAGGACTTCTAGTTTAATTGGACTTAGTGCTTTTGAGTGTTTTGTGTGCACCTATTGGTCTTCTGAAAAGGACACACCATTGCTTGTAACACACACCAAATCATTCAGATTTCCTTAATGAAAAATAGTGAGACTCTGTCCATAAACTTAAGTTCTTTGTGAGCTTAATTACCCGGGAGAAACTAAGATGGATTCCTTAGTGTAGTTCATCCTATGTCTTTTGTTTCAAGCCACAGGTTGACTTAGGGTGAGGATTTTTCATTTTTAATAGATGTTCCTGGACTTGTGCAACTTTTTTCATGAATTTCTTGCTTATATACCAACGGGATTCGCATCAAATGACATTCGAGCTATGGCATTTATTCAGATTACCTATCTTTATTGTCATTTCAATTGTTTATGGGTTTGTTCTTTTGATTTCTATCCTATGTGCCTAATAAGTAGCTTTTCATTTCATTCCTTTTGTCCTTATTTTTGTTTCTAATTTGTCTTGCCAGTTTGTTTCAGATTCAATAGTTGGCCGAGCCCTTGTCTTCTTGCTTGCTGCGTCTTGTCCAACTCATTCTTGTCCTTTTCCAATTTGTCTTTTGTCATCCTAATTGTTTATGTTTCATTTGTTTTTATCTATTCGTCATTCTGTTTCTTGTTGTTGCAAATTAATTCATCCTTGTTTTGTTTCTTTGCAGCAAGTTTGTGTCTTGCGTTCTTGATTCAGAATTTGTTTGTGTTTTTTAAGCTACAAGAATTGTTGCTTGTTGCCTTTGCAATGAGTTATATAAAGAGAGAGAGAGAGAGAGAGAGAGAGAGAGAGAGAGAGAGAGAGAGAGAGAGAGAGAGAGAGAGAGAGAGAGAGAGAGAACTATTCAAGAATCATCCTTTGATTCGATATTCATTCTTTACTAATCTTTTATTGCAAGAAACTAAATCTTTTTAATTCTTTTGCAGCTAGAAAATCATTCTTGAATCTTGAAGTTTTTTGTGCTTAGCAAGAAAGCCAAAAGAAGGTTTCATTTACTATTTAAAACTCATATATCCTTCCCCAAATATTTTGTTCCCAACAAATAAAATCTTTAAGTTAATTTGTGTGGTTCTAGAATTGTTTTATAAGTTCTTAATTTCAGTACCATCCTAAAACCTTCAAATTCCATGTATTCTTTGTTCTAATTTTGAAATTCCAAGAAATTTGTTGGTTATCTCTTACTTCCAACCCTATTCAAATCCTAAATCTTGTCTGTTTTTCATTGCTAAATAGCCCAAATTTCTTGTTCTTAAAACTAAGGATTTGAAATTGGTTTTGTTTAGGTGATTGAGTTCTAAAGGATTTAAGAAATTGGATTCCCTCACAAGTTTTTAAAGTTTTACACTAATCTAAGTGAGAGTGTTTTGTTCTTCCTTGAGAGTAAATACACAAGAGAGTGTTGTGAGGTCTTTGTTTCTAGGTACAATGACAAGGAGAAATATATATGTTGAGATGAAGGTGCCCACAGTAGGATCTTTTTTGTTCAAAGGGTAAGGTTTAAGTAAAAGTTTGTAGTTTGATCATTGATGGAGAAAGTTATGCAGACTTGGCAAGCACATGCATGGTGAAAAAGCTTCAATTGCCAACCTTCCTACGTTCACGACCATACAAGCTGCATTGGCTCAATCATGATGAAGTGGAGGTAATTGAGTGAGTATTTCTTCCTTGTATTTTACACAAATATAAGGATGGCATATTTTGTGATATAGTGCCTATGACGGTTAAACATGTTATTCTTGGGCAATCATGTTGTAAAGAAAATGAGGTTATTTATGATACATGCACAAAAAAAGTTCCTTTTGTACATCGTGGTCAAAGCATTATAGTTGTACCTTTGAATTTTACTGAAGTGGCTAAAGATCACAAGTATTTTGGTGAGCTTGAGAGAAAAAGAATTGAGAAGAAAGTTGAGTGCTTGAGAGAAAGTTAAAAAATGGAAAAATGAGAGAAAATTAGAGTGTCATTAGAAGAGTGAAATTAAGCAAGAAGTGAATGTTGGAGAGTTCCTGCGAGAAGAAATTGAGTGGAAAGTTGGGAAAAGACAAGAGTGCAATGAACCCAAGTTGAGTGAATAGAGAAAGGCCTACAGAGAAGCTTTTCTTTCAACTAACATAACATAGTCTTTTTCTAGTGTTATCTTGTTTTTTTCTTTTTTAGGAATCAAGTGGAGATGAGCTACACGAATCAAGTGAGTTGTTGCCCATTCAAGAAGTTGATGTTTGCAAAATTTCAAGTCATGTTCTATGCATCAAACCAACTAAGGAGCTTGAAAAGGAACAATCTGAGATAAGTCCTAGTGATTTCATATGTAAAAGTGTGTCAACATTGTTTGCTACCCTTTGGTTCAAAGAGAAGAAGTTGTTGTAACTCCAAATGAACTTGTGTGCAAAAGTGAGAATTTTGTGGTTCCTACACCTAAGGAAGGCACTTGGAGACTAAGTATAGCCACTGTAATGTATTTCTTCCTTGCACCTAGGTTTGATGTGGTTTTGCATGAAAATCTCAAACAATGTGTATTTTCTAACAATGTTGTTTTGAAGAATGGTTTTCATGAAACTAGATTGAGAGAAGAAGCAAGCATTAAATTTTGACAAAATCTGGTTTTAATTCTTCTAATTCTTTAGTTTTGTCAAATTCCATTTTGAATCCATAAGTTTTTCTAAAGAGAAATCTGTCTTCGAATCCATTGTTTCTAAGTTTGTTTCTTTTGCATTCTCACCACATTGTTTTGTTCAACCTCAAATTAAATATTCTTCTTTGGAATTTTTCATGCATAAATCAGTTTTTATGCATGCATTATCAAACAATTTTTGTGCATTAGTCTTTAAATTCCAGTAAGCATTCTTTTTGTATTGACACATGCATTACACAAATTTTTGAGCCTTGTCAATTTTGTGCATGAACTTAACAAGTATTTATTCTAAGTGAAAATTTTGGTTTTAAGTTTAGTATTTTGAGAAAATATGTTGATTCCATTGTTTTGTGTCACATTCCATGCAAATTTATGAGTTTCATGCATTATAGTGCATATGAATGCAAAAACAAGTTTGCGTTTGAATCGGTTTCACTTAATCCTATCTATTTTTGTCTTGTTTTGATGAAAATGCCCAGGATTTTATCAAAGGCCATGTTACATAATTTTGGTGCAAAGTTTGAATTTTTTTTTTTGCAATTTAATTTTAGATGGCTTTTTTTTCTCTTCAGGATGGTTTTTGAATGGGCTTGTTAATACCAATTTTGGCCATTTGAGTGTTATTATGTGCATTTAACTAGCCATGAATTAAATTTGCCTATGGTATTCAATTTTTTGAGTTGTTATTTCCATGTGTATCAAGCAAACATTTTAACAACAATTTCAAGCAACCGAAGCACCTAAGTAAACCCAATCCCATGCTTTTCAAATTTTCTTGAGAGTCTTGTTGAGTTAGTACAATTTGCCTTATGTTATATACTTGCTGCCACTAATAAATCTTTGTGTTTATATGAAAAAGCAACTATATTTGGTGTGTACAAGATTGTGCAGAAGAATGCCAAATTGATGGATGCCAAATTAATAGAGTACTTACCAAGAATAAAAATGAAAGGAGAGAGGATGTCTGAAATGCTTAACATTCATGGTGAGTACAGTGTTGGAATTCTTGGACATGTTTTTGGCGAGTACAAGATTCTACATAAGAATGCCAAATTGATGGATGCCAAGTTAACGGAGCACTTACCAAGAGCAAAGATGAAAGGAGAGAGGATGTCTAAAATGCTTGACAATCAAGGTGAGTACAATGTTGAAATTCTTGGACATGTTTCCTATCTTGATTTTCTCTTAGGTCCTCAACATTTCTTGAAATTATTTTTCCTCCAAGCTCAGCAAAATACTTGTGATCTTTAGCCACTTTAGTAGAATTCAAAGTTATAAGTGTAATGCTTTGCCCACGATGTACAAGAGAAACTTCTTTTGTGTGTGTATCATAAATAACCTTCTTCTCTTTACACCATGGTTGTCCAAGAATAACACGTCCAATCGGCATAGACATTACATCACAACATATGCCATCCTCGTATTTGTGCAGGTAAAAGAAAGAAATACTCGCTTGGTTACCTCCACTTCATCATGATTGAGCCAATGTAGCTTGTATGGTTGTGAACATGGGAAGATTGGCAATTAAAACTTTTCCACCATGTATGTGCTTGCCAATTTTGCGCAACTCTCTCCATCAATGATTAGAGTACAAACTTTTCCTCGAACCTTACCCTTTAAATGGAAAAGATCCTGGTGTGGCACCTCCATCTCAACATATTTATTTCTCCTTGCCATTGTACTTGGAAACAAAGGCCTCACAACACTCCCTTACGTATTTATTCTCAAGGAAGAACAAAACATTCTCATTTGGATTAGTGTAAACCTTTAAAAACTTATGAGAGAATCCAACTTCTTAAATCCTTTAGAATTAAATCAGCCAAACAAAACCAATTTAAAATCCTTAGTTTTAAGAACAAGAAATTGAGGTTGTTTAGGAATGAAAAACATACAAGATTTAGGATTTAAATAGAGCTGGAAGCACGAGATAACCAACGAATTTCCTACAATTTTAGAATTGGAACAAAGAATGCAGGGAATTTGAAGGTTTTAGAATGACACTGAAATTAAAAACTTGTAAAACAATTTTGGAACCACACAAATTAGCTTTAAAATTTTATTCATCGGAAACAAAAGATTTGGGGAAGGATATAAGAGTTCTGGATAGTAAAAGAAACCTCATTTTGGCTTTCTTGCTGAGCATGAAAACTTTAAGATCCAAGAATAATTTTCTTACTGCAAAAGAATTAAAAAGAGTTAGCTTTTTGCATCAAAAGATTAGCAAAGAATGAATCTTGAATCAAATAGTGAATTCTGAACAATCTTCTCTCTCTTATATAACTCTCTGCAAAGAGAACAAGCAATAATTCTTGTAGTTTAAGAAACATGAAAAAATTCTAAATCAAGAAAGTAAGAGACGAACTTGCTACAAGGAAACATGATAAGGATAAATTAATTTCTAGCAACAAGAGACAGAATGAGGAATAAAAAAAAAAAATGAAATGAAAGCAATTAGGATGGCAAGGGACAAATTGAAAAAGGACAAGAATAAGTTAGACAAGACATAGCGAGCAAGATGACAAGGGCTGCATTGACTATTGAATATAAAACAAACAGATAAGACAAATTAGAAACAAAAGAAAGAACAAAAGGAATGAAATAAGACGCTGCTTGCTAGGCACATAGGATAGAAATCAAAAGAACAAATCTAGAAATAATTGAAATGACAATAAAGATAGGTAATCTGAATAGATGCCTTAGCTTTGATGCCACTTATTACAAACCTTGTTTGTATATGACCAAGAAACTCACAAACAAAGTTGCACAAGTCTAGGAACATATATTACAGATAAAAAATCCCCACCCTAAGTCATCTTGTGTCTTGAAATGAAAGTTATAGGATGAAGTACACTAAGGAATCTACCTTAGTCTTGCCTAGATAATTAAGCTCACAAAGAACTTAAGTTTGTGGACAAAGTCCCCCCATATTTTTAATTGAAGAAATCTGAATAATCTGCTGTGTATTACAAACAATGGTGCATCCATTTAAGAAGACCAGTAGTTATGCACAAAACACTTAAAAACATTAAGTTTAATTGAACTAGGAGTCCTAGTTGTAAAATTCTTAGAATAACTAAGATTTCTACTGCTAACATAATATGAATAACAAAACAAACATAATTCCTAACTAGATTGGAACTAAAGGACGCACATCAAGATGAAGACATAAATTCAAGTCAAACAAAGCTTGGGAAACACATATTACACACACAAAAACTCAAATTATGCCTTTAGCATATTTTAGGTGGAAAAATGCTTCCTTGTGTATCCAAGCTACTGTAAATCATATTTGTGACTTATGCCATCTTTAAAAAATGTTGGCATTATGTCCTTTAGATGCTGCAAAGGTCATTGCTTCATTTTTTTAGCTTCTTTAGGCTTTAATGGTGCTTGATGGAATAAGAACTTAGCCAATTGATTTCCCTTCAAGTAGACTGCCCTTTCCTGGACTAAATAGCTAGGAAATAATATTAGAAATGCATATTAGCTTGGAATATCTCCTTTTGAATGGCCATAGTTTCGTGTAGCTTGAACTTGAACTATTATGGCTTTTAGGTGTACTTTGAGGCTTCCGTTGGTGTCACGACCTTCCCTTCAAATATAAGTTTCTTATCTTGCATGAAAAGGCTGGAACTTGATGGATGAAGTCACTTGTAGGGCAGAGAACATGATCAAATCCTCTTTTATTTGAACATTGGCATGGGAGCTCAATGTGGGCTGTCGGGTGCAGTATTGTGTATCCCAGGTGATACCCTTTTAGCATGTGGTGAACCAAGGCACCCCTTATTTTTCCAAAATCCTCCTCATTGTCATCCTTAGTGATGGTCCCTTATTTTCTCCCAAAAATTACATGCTTGAGCTCCAAAAGATTCTTGAATATGGCAATTTGAGCTTTTTAGCTTTGAGTTCCTTAGAACCCTTCAAAATACTTATGTTGGTGCTACCTAGGATCACATTAATGTAGTTAAGGATTTGCTTGGAACATAAGCATGATGGCAAGTTTGCTAGATGAACTCTTGTGTTGAATGATTAAGGTTGTTAGTCTTTGGTACAAGTAGGTGCCCTGGTTCCTTGAGTGCTTGATGCATTGTGTTAATAGAAGCTTGCTTGAGTTAATTGAGGCCTAGGGTGGCTAGGGCCCCAGTGCTTGGCCAATACTATGATGTTCTATGAACATATTTTAGGGCTTGAGCTCATTGACTAAGTTATGGTTGGTTGTGGGGTTCTTTGCTGGGCCATGTGTGTTATAGCCCTTAAGGCAGCAGACCTTTAATGGTCAAGTGAGACTTATTAAAAAAGTCAAAATCCATAGTTTAGTGCCTCAATTAGTTTGAATAAGCAAGTCAAGCAAGTGTTTAAAAGGGTAGATGGTTCTTAGTTCAATTTGACACCTAAGTGTCACCAGGGGCAAAATGTGTTGGGTTTCGGGAGCCAAACAGCGCAGCGGAATTTAACCGAAACCCTCCAGGATCCAAGTGAAACGGGGTAAACCGGGTGTTCCAAAATTTTCATACCTAATTTTCGGTTGAGATCTCTCACTCAACTGTAGAGTCGAATCACAAAACCTGAACAGTTGACGTGTTCAAGCTCTCTATGGTATCCACACGAGCCTTTCGGGATCACCACGCTTCCACCACGTCCCGATGGATGCGTTTCTCTTGCGCTCGCAGTGCTAGCTTGCGTCCTCCAAGGAATTGTAAGAGAAGAGTGCGACTGTCCTTTTGGGAGGCTAGGGCAAGGAGACCTGCGAATTTCTCACTTAAAAGTTGAATTTATAGTGAGACTCAACTTCCAGGCCTATTGGGTTTCAAAGCCCTAATCCAATTAGGATTTAATTTCGGGCTTAATAATGGCTCAACTCTTGGGCCCATTATTAATACGAAATTAAAGTGAAACCATAACCCAAATAATTAGCCTATGCACTCTAATGATCCAAATTGCTCTATGTGTGTGACCCAATAGGCTCTTATCACATTGGCAATGATCATAAATCACATTAATGATCATAAGCAATGAGCGGTGTCTAGCAACACATCATTGCTACCCAAGTGACAAGATTGTCGATGATTCGACTATACCTTTATGATCATCACCGATATATGCCATTGTCCCTTTGTCCAAGATATCAGGACTAAGCACGAGACATGGAATGTGTCACTCTTGTATAGCCCAATCTTTGGTTTCTTGATTACCGAGTAGACTAACTTAAACTGATGACATTGATATCGCATATCAACTCATCCGAGCATGGCCATGCATTTTCTAAGTCTCACTCTATCAAGGGGCCCGAAGATATTGCTCCCGTTACATAAGAGGGACAAATCCCATCTTGATCATACAAATCCCTCCGCATGATATGTGACATACCCAATGACCTCCTTCAAGTTCACTCAATTACGAGCAACAAAGGAAAGTATCAAAGTATGTGACTCACATGTAGGGAACCTTGATGATCTTAGGTCGAAGGACTACATATACCCTGATCACTATGGGAATCACTTATGACACTCATATAACGATCCATGTAGTGTTCTCATGGTGGGTCGGTCCAGTACACAAGTTCTCCAACTTGTACCCATATGTAGACTACATATCTCATATTAGTCTCCACATATGCTAGTCGTTATGTATTATTGCAACCCGCTCCACAATAATACTAGACCAGGGACTTTTAAGAATATCATTATTCTAGGGTTACAATTATGTTTGTTAAGTTACGCAGGAACAAAACAACAAACATAATTGCTGGATTAATGCCTTAATAAAATATCATGACTCAATGTGCAAAAATACAATAATCTCATGATTGGCTTTTGGGCACAACACTAACAAAATGGTCATTTTGTACATTGAGGTGATAGGTTTGGTATTTAAGCTCATAAGTTATTTTTTTAGACCTAAGTGACAAGAAACCAAATAGTTAGACTAAATTGCCAAGTCTTATGGCACTATTTGAGCATGGGGTCTTTTTGGCAAAAGTAACGAAGTTGAATGGCTAAAGTGAGAAGATGGTTATTTAAACCATTTTCAAGGATTTGGTAGTTATTATTCATCATCTTCAACCTTCCAAAATCGTAGCTCTCCCTTTCATCTTTAATTCCATAGCCAAAACTTCAATTTCTCTTCAATTCTTTGTGGAAATCAAAGCCCCATGAGGTATATATGCATGAAAGGGCTTCTTCTTGCAAGGATTTTGTATGGTGAGCTTGGATTGGCATTCTTGGTGCTTATGAGCTATAGGTATGTGTTAAGCTTGTTGATTCCTTGATGTTCTTGGTGAGGAAACAGGGCACGTCTAGAACCCGAGCAATGATACTGTTGGTGACGCGTCGCCACTGTGTCGCCGTTCCTGATGACGTGTCTCCAAGACCCCGACAGCATTGACATGCTGTAGTATTTTTGGCATAAATTTTCACACGGGCATCCTATTAAGGTGATTCAAGATTCTATGTGAAGATGAGAGAAAGATCTACAATTTCATGAATTTTACTAGGCCAAAATAAGCCCATATAAGGTGGCAATTTCAGTTGGAAGTGAGAGCATTATGACAAGGGAAAATGAGTTTGGTTGGATAAGTAGCATTGGTGAACTATTATGACTACAATAGCATGCCATTAGTGTGAGTGAAGGATGGAATATAGTTTGGAAGATGTTTCATGTACTATAATAGGGCCATTAGGATGGTTAAGGGGTTTTAGTATAGTGGTCTAGTTGAAGACTTAAGGCTTGGGACACCAATGAGAAACCCTAGTGTCTATGTTGAGTCCATCCATAGGAAGTTTTACCATAATAGATTAAACCAAGTAATGGTGGATAGTGGAGCACCATGGATGAAGGCTTAGTGCACTTATGGCCTAGCCAAGTTATGCCTTGAGGCACGGGTGAAAGCTTAGTGCATCATTGGTAGGTTAAATGGCAAGGTGTAGTACCTTGTTGGTCTAGGTGACCTTTTTAGCTTAAGACACCAAGTGGGAGCCTAAGGCGCTTAGTTTGGTGGAGGCTTAGTACCATAGTGGCTTAGACAAGCCAATGGCTTGAGGCGTCATGCAGGAGCCTAGAACACATAGTGAATTTCTTTGAACTTAAGCAAGGAGCATCCACCATGTTCACCTGTATAACAACAAAGGGAAGACTACTTAGTGAGCTTAGCTCACTAGGATGTCAGCAAGCCAAGGCTTTCTAGGAGCAAGTTAGTTGCTAGAACTAGCTTGGCACAGAGTGACGCTCGTGGGAGGACTAGGAGGAGGAGTCCTAAGGGACTTAGATATATGTGCATATATTAGCCCTTAGATTGCATTAGGCCCATAGTAGATTTCATATATTCTATATATATAAGTGTCCTCAGGTTTTTGTTGCAGGTTTTAACATTTCTTTGTAGGTACCCAAATCCTTTATTGGGAATCTTCGGATTCTCACTCTCTTTATTATTGTTGTGTAGATTTTATCTATTTAGAGCCGGTGACCATAGGGGGGTTGCTGAGCTAGTGTTTTACATGCAGGTAAACCACCTAGTGAATTGTTATTGATTCTAGTTTTATTGGTTAAGCTATTTGTGCTAACTATAGTTTTCTTGCAGCCTTGCAGAGGCTAGTGACACAAGGATGGACATAGTTAACCATGGATCTCAGTAGTAGTCCTTTAGTATACGTATGTATGCTAGTTTGGCCTCAAATTTCTTTAGGTCGAGTAGATTTTCCGTTGCTTTTGGGCATGTGCATAGTCTTTACTTATGTAATGATGCACATGCACGGTTATTACTTGTAGTAAATACACTTATGTTTTATACTTTGGCTTGTGTTTTAAATATGTTTTAATAAAAATTGTGCAATATTTTAGTTTCTTTTCATGTTTGTTAATTAAAGTCGAAGCTAGCCCATGCATGCTGCATTTTAGGTTAATAACTAGAGGGCATGAAAGGTTTTAAATTGGGCCTCATTCGGGGTAGGCGACATTACAGTGTGAGGATATAGGAACCTTGTAAGGGGTATGTTTTTTATTGGATGTTCCTGTTGACCCTTTAGATTATTAGTTTGTATGCTATATGTGTATATATGTTGGTGTTGTTTTGTTGTTATCTTTTGTTTTGCAGGTTGCTAAAGTTCGTATGCATTTGATCCTTACTGAGTTCAAGTAGAACTTACACCTTTGTGTTGTTGCTATGCAAGAAAGGGCATAGTTGATTAGTACAAGTACTTGCTTTGTGACTAAGACTTATGTGTGTGTGCAGGTACTCTTGGGTAATATTACTTGTTGTGTTCTTACTTGTTTTTGTGAATAACTTTAGAACTTGGCTAACAAGAAGGGTGGCTTGTCTATGTAGCTACTGAGGTGGGAGGACGCTGTTCCTAAGGTTTAGGAAGCTAGCTTAGAGTAAGAAATGGGCTGCATTATGCCTATTTTGTAAATAAGCAACCAAGCTTAGTGTGCAAGGTAGTTTGTTTTGTAACTAGTACTTGTATTTCTTAAGCTAGCTTTGGAACTCATGTGTGGATGTTGATATTCTAACTTTGAGCTGGGAAATGTATCTAAAGTTCATATAGTTATTTTTGTTTCATAAGCTAGTATTTTTGCTTAAGTGTTATACTTATGTGCCTAGTTTGAAGTATGTTCTGGAAATAATTTTGACAGCAGGAATCTTCATATTTGTTTAGCAAATTACTTATTGTTTATTTTTTATTGATTCTTTGGTTTTTAAAGAACTAAAATATAAAATTTCATGCAAAACAGTCAAGTATATGGCTAGTTGTTCGAATATTTTGGAGATCGTGATTTGATGCTCTTTATTACGAAAATATGTGTACAATTAGGAGATATTCTGTAATCTTTTTATTTTTAGGATATTAGGATCTGTTTCTTTATTTCCTGATTTTCTTACTGTAAAATAGAAAACCATCCTAATTTAGACTCACACAGCCTTGTATTTAACCATGTAATTCTCTACAAAAAATATATACAAGTCCTTACCATTTCTACATGGTATTAGAGCAAACCCTAATTTTCTAGTTGTCCCCCTGCAATTTTTGCTGCCCAACATGTCTAAAATCTCGTCTAAATCTTCACCCTCCACCAACAATCAGCCAAACAATACTACAACCCTAACTCAAGCCCCAAACATTGACTCTCAATCTGTTCAGATCACTACTATTCACTTTAATGGTGATAATTTTTTATGATGGTCTCAATCTGTTTGAATGTATATTTGAGGGTGAGGGAAAATTGGCTACCTTACTAGAGATAAAAAGGCACCAGTACCTGAGGACCCAACATATGCAACATGGGATGCAGAGAACTCGATGGTTTTGACCTAGCTCGTCAATTCTATGGACGAGGACATCGACTCTAACTACATATGCTACTCCACAGCCAGGGAATTATGGGATAATATAAATCAGATGTATTCTGATTTAGGAAACCAGTCCCAAGCTTATGAGTTAACTCTAAACTTGGTAAAATTCGACTGGGAGATGACACTATCACCAAGTATTTTAACTCACTAAAAAGGCTGCGGTAGGACTTGGACCTCTTCAAGGACTACAAATGGAAGTTTGCAAATGACGCCAATCACTACAGAAAAACCGTGGAGGCTCATCGAATCTACAAGTCCCTTGCAGGACTCAATGTGGAATTTGATGAAGTAGGGGGCAGGATCATTGGCAGATCACCCCTTCCCCCAATAGGTGAAGTATTTGCAAAAGGTAGAAGAGAAGAAAGCAGTAGAAACGTCATGTTGGGAAAAAAGGACACCAGCACGATTGTTGACACTTCTGCCTTGATTGCCTATGATGAGGTCGTAAATAAGGCTGTCAGATTCCAGAAGAAGACTGAGGAGAAGCCATCGGTTTGGTGTGATCACTGTAACAAACCTCACCATACACGGGAAACTTGCTGGAAGATTCACGGAAAGCCAGAAATTGGAAGAATAAAAGGACCAGTGACAAGTTCAGCCATGCAACACCCTCTGCTAATGAGGCTAAAATAATTCCCTTCAACAAGGAGCAAATGGATCATCTCCTGAAACTGCTAAAGTCCAGTTCATCATCTGGTATTCCTCATGTTTCTCTTGCACAAACAGGTAGTGAATCTAGTGCCCTTACTTGTTGTTCAATCTTGGTCCATGGATCATTGATTTTAGAGCCTTTGAACATATGACTAGCCCTTTTAGACTTTTCTGTTCTTATTCCCTATGTTCTGGTAATAAAAAAGTAAAAATTGCAAATACAGTTTCTCACCTATCGTAGGGAAAGGTTTGATAAAAGTCTTTAAGAATATTGATCTTGAATTTGTCCTACATGTTCCCAAACTAACCTGCAATCTTTTGTATATAAGCAAACCTTCCGAAGATGTTAATTGTTAGGTTGTTTTCTTTGACTCTCATTGTGAAATTCAGGACTGAACGTTGGGGAAGAAGATTGGCAGTGCTAAGATGATAGATGGGCTTTACTGCTTTGATGGAGAAGACTCTTCTGATAATAAAAAGGTTCAAGGCTTTAGTAGTGTTAGTTCTAGTCCTTCTTATGAACAAATAATGCTCTACCATGTTAGATTAGGACATCCTAGTTTTCAACACCTTAAGTACTTGTTTCCTGGTTTATTTAAGAGGTTTAACCCTACTTTGTTTCAATGTGAAAGTTGTTATTTATCTAAGAGTCATTGTAATACATATTTTTCAAAACCTTATATTCCCTCAAAGCCTTTTTGCTTGATACACAGTGATGTTTGGGGACCTTCAAAAATCACCACAATTTCAAGGAAAAAATGGTTTGTCACCTTTATAGATGATCATACACGTTTATGTTGGGTTTATTTGATAAGTGAGAAATTTGAAATGGAAAAACTGTTTAAGGATTTTTTCAAAATGGTTGAAATGTAGTTCCAAACTAAAATTAGTATCCTTCATATTGATAATAGAACTGAGTATTTCAATAAACATTTGAGAGTTTTTTTAAAGGAAAAAGGTGTTCATCATTAGTCTACATGTATGGATACCCCTCAACAAAATGGTATTTTTGAATGGAAAAATAAACATTTACTTGAAGTAGCTTGTGCTATCATGTTTTACATGAATGTTCCAAAATATCTTTGGGGAGAAGCTATTTTGACAGCCTCATATTTGATTAATAGGATGCCTACCCGCATTTTAAAATAGCACACCTTTGGACTACTTCAAAAATATTTTTCCTATGTCACGAATCCACTCTGATTTACCACTTAGAATTTTTGGATGCATTGCTTTTGTCTATATCCCCAACAATTATGGTTAAAAACTGGATCCTAGAGCTGAAAAATGCATTTTCATAAGGGATGCACCCAATAAAAAGGGATATAAGTGCTTTAATCCTTAAACAAAAAACATTTCATGTTAGTATGGATGTCTTTTTCTTAGAAAACAAAGAGTACTTTCACAAAAATTATCTTTAGGGGGAGAATGCAGTAGGGAATGATAATTTTTGGGATTTATCTCCTATTTCATTACCAAATACAATTTTAACTTCCCTTGACAGCTTTGAATCTATTAAACAAAACCAGGAAAATTTAGTTCAAAACAACAAAAGTAATAGGAATCATGGTACTATGCCGAGTATTATTGTATCTTCAAAAGGGGGAGAAACACTACAAATAGATCAGAGAAATGGAAACACTGAGCTTTTGGTTTACACTCAGAAGAAAACCCATCAAAGTAGTCAAGATCCAACTTTGATTCAAAGACTTGATCAGTCTAAATCTCCAGAGACTGGTATTTAGAATTCCACAGGTATTTCAATCCCTATTCCTTTGGTTGTTGATCCATCTTTAACTTCTGTTCCCAATGCACCATCTGATTGTGATATTCCTATAGCCATTAAAAAAAAACCTGAACCTGTACAAAATTTCCTAGATATCCTATTGCTAAATACATTTCTTATAAAAGGCTTTCTCATACTCATAGGGCATTTACCTAAAAAATTTCACACTTGTTTGTTCCAAGAAACATTAATGAAGCTTTAAATGACCTAAATTGGAAGATAGCAGTTATGAAAAAGATGATTGCTCTGAGAAGGAGGGGCGCTTGGGAGATAGTTGACCTACCCAAAGAAAAGAAATCAGTAGGGTGTAAGTGGGTTTTTGCAGTGAAATGTAGAGCTGATGGCACTGTCGAGAGATATAAGGCAAGACTGGTCCCTAAAGGTTTTACTCAAACCTACGAAATTGATTATCAAGAGACCTTTGCCCATGTAGCTAAAATAAAATCAATTCGAGTTTTACTTTCTCTTGCTATTAATTTTAATTGGCCTTTATGTCAATTGGATGTAAAAAAAATGCATTTTTGAATGGAGACCTAGAAGAAGAAGTCTACATGAGTATATCACTAGGATTCGAGGGAAAACATGGACCAAATCAAGTCTGCAAATTAAAAAGGGCTTTATATGGTCTAAAGTAGTCTCCTAGGGCATGGTTTGAGCATTTTGGGAAAGCTGTAAAGGGCTGTTGCTATTATCAAGATCATGCTGACCATACAATGTTTTACAAGCATAGCAAGGAAGGCATGGTTGCAATTCTAATTCTTTATGTAGATGATATAATCTTGACAGGTAATGATCCTGAAGAACTGGGAAAGCTTAAGAAAAAGTTGGGGGCTACTTTTGAGATCAAGGACCTAGGTGCACTAAAAGACTTTCTTGGAATCGAATTTACGAGATCCAGGGAAGGTATCTTCATCAACCAATGAAAGTATATACTTAACTTACTTGGCGAAACAGGTTTACTCGGGTGCAAACTAGCTGAAACTCCTATAGAACCTAATTTCAAGTTACAACCTTCTAATGCTGAAGAAGTATAAAACAGAGAACAGTACCAAAGACTCATTGGAAAAATGATTTACCTATCTCACACTCACCCCAACATAGCTTTTGTTGTGAGTATGGTAAGCCAATTTATGCACTCCTCTAGACTAAGACATTTTGATGTTGTATACAGAATTCTGAGATATTTGAAGGGGATGTTTGGAAAAGAATTGTTATTCAAAAAACATGGCCACCTACAAGTTGAAGCCTATATAGATGCAGATTGGGCAGGAAGTGCGACTGATAGGCATTCTACTTTTGGCTACTATACATTTGTTGGAGGCAACCTTGTTACTTGGTGAAGAAAAAAACAAAATGTAGTGGCTAAGAGTAGTACTGAAGCTGAGTTTAGAGCAGTAGCCCATGGAATTTGTGAAGTCTTATGGATTAAGACACTATTAGAAGAATTGAAAATTTCTAATCCATCTCCCATGAAGGTTTACTATGATAATAAGGCAGCTAGCTTTATTGCTCATAATCCAGTTCTTCACGATAGAACGAAACATGTGGAAGTTGACAAGCATTTATCAAGGAAAAAATTAAAAGTGGAATGATTTGTATGCCTTACATCCTTACTATAGAATAGATTGCTGACATTCTTACTAAAGGATTACCTCAGAGATAGTTTGACAAGCTAATTAACAAGTTGGCTATGGAAGAGATCTTTAAACCAGCTTGAGGGGGAGTGTTGCAATATTTTGGAGATTGTGATTTGATGCTCTCTATTAGGAAAATATGTGTACAGTTAGGAGATATTTTATATATTTTTTTTATTTTTAGGATATTGGGGTTTGTTTCTTTATTTCTTGATTTTCTTACCGTAAAATAGGAAACTGTCCCAATTTAGACTCACATAGGCTTGTATTTAACGATGTAATTCTCTACGAAAAATATATACAAGTCCTTACCATTTCTACACTAGTTATGAATTTATGTAATATTCCAGATTAACTACATAAAATTTTGGCACTTAGTTCATTTGCCTAGCAAATTGCCTTATAATCACTACCCTAGCAACTTTTTGTTCATACTTTTGATTCTAAAATTTTTTGTTTGTTGCCTTAGCCAAATTAATGCAAGGGATAGGGGTAATTAGAGCTATAATAGTTGGTATCAGAGTAGGTTTAGAAATCAGAATTGAATAGCTTCCTTGGTAGTTAGATCACATAGTGAGAGTGAAGTTTCTTGCTTGTGTGTGCAGGAAACAATGGCCAGAAGAAGGCACCAAGATGAAGAGCAAGGACAAGTGTCTAGGACTAAGCACCCTAGAAAAGAAAGGCAAAGAGTGCCTAGCATTCACAGAGCCACTTTTTATGTCCAAATGGGTCATAAAGCTAGGTCATATGTTGCTAGACCTGGCAAAAATCCTCAAGAGAGGATGGAGGATATGATGGCAGCCATGCAAGTTGCTAAAGCCAAATGGCAACTGGAATGTAGGGTTTGGTTCTAAGGAAGGCATTACAAGTAAGCCATCAGAGGGATAGAGTTAGGGCAAGGGCACTAGAAGAGTAGCTGCTAGAGGGAAAGAAGGGTGCACATGAAGAAGGCCAAGGCAGTTGAGAGGAAGTGGTCTAGGTAGAGGAATAAGATAAGGAGAGAAGGCACCGAAGGGTTAGAAAGGTAAGGTGAGAGATAAGGTAGGAAAAAAGATGTCAAATTAAAGTGAGTGAAGACCTCCCCTGATGAGCATTCCATGGAAAGAATTGAAAGACATGAGGAAGAACAAGGTGTCAGGAGAAGAAGGCACAAATAAAGGCATAGAGAGCACAAAAGGGAAAAGAGACATAGAGAAAAAAAAAGCAAAGGAGAGCTAAAAAAAGGTCAGCTAGAGAGGTTCCTAAACCTCAAGTCTTTAACCTTCAAAGGAGATGGAGGACCAAAAGAGGCTATGTACTGGTTGTATCAGTTGGAAAAACTATTTGAGAAAATGGATCTAACTTCTACACAGAAAGTCTGCTTAGCTACCTTCAAGTTAGAAGGTAGTGTTGAATTATGGTGGAGAACCACCTAAACGGGAGCTTTTTAAGCAGAATGGAAAGAAAGCATGGAGAAAGATCAAGGAACATGAGATGGGCAAAGTTCCTTCAGGCCTTTCACATCCAATATGTAAGTGAAGCTATCAAGGACCAGAAGAAAATGAAGTTCGATTAGCTCGTCCAGAGAGGTGTGTTAGTGGGTCAATATGAGCATAAGTTCAACTTCTTATTTAGATATGCTCCATAATATGATGGATAAGAAGTCTTAAAAGAAAAAACATTCATGAAGGGCTTAAGGCCAGAGATCAGGCATATACTCAAGGCATTAACATCAAATACTATTACCAGGTAGTGGAAAAGGCTTTGTCCTTAGAGCAAGAGTTTCTTGAGAAATGATTGTATGGCACTAGACTTGAGGAATCAAGTAAGCTCCAGAAGAGTAGTAAGAAGAGTGCCAAGGATTGGTGGCAGCAGAATCAAGCCAAGGCTATGAATGGCAAAGGGCCATAATTTGAAAAATGTGGAAAGTTCCCAGGGAACAATGTGTGTTACAAAGACATTGCAGGTTGCCTAAAGTGTTGGGCCTTGGATCATTAGGTCAAGTACTACCCATTAAGGAACTAGGAGGAGTAAGTGGATGTTCCAAGAGTAAGGCAAGGAATTTAGAAGCCTAAGAAAGGGCTTCTAATCCCCAGGATAATCAATATTTAGCTTGGAGGGCAAATGGCAGCAAGGAGGCAAGCACCAAGGAGGGTAGTCTAGCTAGAACTTCAAGAGAAGCTAGACACAGATGCCGTGAAAGATAAAGTTTATTTATACAATAAAATTGCATGTGTTTTATTTGATACTGGAGCTTCGATTTTAATAATTGTTGCTAGAGTAGTGCAATAATTTAATTTACAAGTGACTAGGCTAAGTGAGATGTTCATGATTAAAACTACTAGATCAAAAATCTTGTTAACATACCACATAGTTAAATAATGTTTGATTAGAGTTGGTGATATGGAGATGAATTTGATTTGATCATACTAGAGTTAAATGGTTATGATCTAATGTTAGGCATGAACTAGTTAATAAAACATAAAGTACATATTGATTGTGAAGCTAGGAAAGTTATACTACTTGGAGGACAGGAGTATGACTTAGATAGTTCTAAGGAACTTGTAGAGAACATGCAAAGTTTGCACATAGAGGTAGTGGATCAAATACCTCTAGTGATAGAAGAAAAGTTCTTGTCACTAAAGGACATGGAGTGGATGAGGAATTGTTGAAAATTCCTATAGTTAGGGAATATCTAGAAGTATTCTTTAATGATCTTCTAGGACTCCCTCCTTTAAGAAAGGTTGAGTTTGTGATCAGATTGGTTCTAGGAGCCAATCCAGTGTTAACCCTCCTTATAGGATGTCCACCCTAGAAAAGAATGAGCATAAGAAACAATTAGATGAGTTACTAGGCAAAGGCTTCATTATGCATAGTACATCACCTTAGGGTGCTCCGGCCTTATTTGTCAAGAAGAAAGATAGGACATTAAGACTATGAATTGACTGTGAAGAACAAGTACCCTCTCCCAAGTATTAAGGACTTGTTTGATCAACTCAAGGGTGCAAAAATGTTCTCAAAGATAGACTTAAGGTCTAGTTACTTCTGGTTTATAGTAAAAGAAGAAGACATGCCTAAGGTAGTCTTTAGAACAAGGTATGGACACTTTAAGTACACTACAATGCCATTTGGGCTCACAAATTCACCAGCTTTCTTCATGGACTTGATGCAAAAAGCCATAAGGCATTTCCTAGATCATTTTCTTATGGTTTTCATGGATGATATACTCATATATTCTAAGAGTGAGGAGGAGTTTGAAAGGCATTTAAGGATAGTGTTGAAAACATTGAAAGATAATTAATTGTTTGCCAAGTTGAGTAAATGCCACTTCTGAAATGCTGAAGTAGCCTTCCTTGGACATATAATCAATGGGCGAGGGTTGGCAGTAGACCTTGAGAAGATTAGGGCAATGTTTGAGTGGGACAAGCCCAAAAATGTCAAGGAAATAAAGTGAAGCTTGGGAATGACAGGCTACTACAAAAGGTTTGTCCATAAGCTTTCTGTCCTGGCAGCTCTAATAACCCAATTGACCAGAAAAGATCAAAACCTTGAATTGGATGAGAAGTGCGAGGAAATTTTTCAAGAGCTGAAAAGAAGAATTAACTTCAGCCCTCATTCTTACTTTGCCTGATCCATCTAAGCCTTATCTAGTGTACACATATGCTTGATAAGGCTAATCCTAGAAGTGCACAAGGTTAGTTGTAGTAAGTTTTAAACCTTAGGACAAACCAAGGTATCGATTCCACGAGGGATAGTTATTTAATTATTTATGAAATCTAAAATAAATAAATTCAAAATTTCTGAAAATAAAATCAACTATATTTAAACTAAACCAATGACAAAATACAAACCTAGAAGAAAACAATTATAAGATAGCTAAGATTTATATTTCACTTAACTAAAAGTCTTCTAATTAATTATTTGGGCAGATTTGTAACTGTCAACAATCACTCCTAGTATTGCAACTCTTTCTTGAACAATTGTAACATGTTCGATTAACCTTTGATTATCTCTCAATCTCTCGCATAATTAATCAAACCCATTAAATTCAAGTTATTAGATTAACAAATCAAAATAAATACGTATATCTTTATTCGAATTATTGTAACTCTATTTCCTTTGTGTATGGATCAAATTTCACCTCTCGGTAATTCATTCAAATCCTTAAGATAAATTATCAATGGTGATTAGGCATAGGCAGTACTCTTTGCTACAAATGAAATAAATTAAAATACAAACCCAATAAATTAATTGAAATATTTCAACTATGCTACATGTTTAACCTTAGCAAAAAAATTTAGTCTCTCATGCTAGATTCAACAAAAAAGCCCAATAATCCAAAAAAGTAGCAAGACATGATATGAGAATATGTATTTGAGAACAAAGGAGAAATTAATTGAAGAACGAAAAGAGAAAGAATCTCATTCTAAAGCCAAGAACAAGAAAAGTGAAAAAGTTACCTTCTTTATCTCTTTCTCTAATTTGTTACCATGTATACTGTTTGCTTCCTTCCCAATTGCAAAATTGCCCTTTGTTCTTGTTCGCCACACCTCTTTGTCACAACTTCTCCTATTTTCTCTTCTGTTCCGTTTCACTTTTCTCAACGGCTTCCTTTTTTATTTTTTTTTAATCTATCTCATGTCATTCTCTTTAACCTTTAAGATTTAAATGAATACCATTGACTTAAAATGCATCATAATATTACACAAAGGTTATTCTAGTCAACTAAGAGAAAATTTCTTCCAATTCCAACTATGACTTTTGTTTTATAATTTCTTATAATTTAGCACTTTTACTCCACAAAAATCTGGTAAACTCCTTTGATAGACTCCTTGACTTAAATAAAGTTAAAAATAAACAAGTGAGGGTATTAAATCATTTAAATATAATAAAACTGATCTAAAATAGGTATAAAAATTAACACCTAAATTAAGTTGGTTAAATTTCCCTACACTTAACTTTTTGCTTGTCTCAAAGCAAATTAAAGCTAAAAATTTTGAAAAAGAAATAGATCATACTCTTGAGCAATGACACTATTGAAGAAGATTGAAATTTTAAAGCCTTAAAAAACTCAACAAGAGACTTTGTGTATGTATCTTTTTCAATCCATTGTAACACAAATCAAAACAAGTTTATGAAAACAATTTCTTCACAAGCTAGCAATCACAATCCTTCAAAACCCTATAAGAACATCAATCTTTCATGCAAAGTATAAAGTAGAAACCATACTAGACTAGAGCTTATGTGGATCCAACCAACATACTACAAAACCATGCATAGTGAGTAATTAACTATAATTTTCTTTCCTAATTTTTTCTAAATCCTCGTCATGTGTTTTGCCTTTTAGCAGGTGTACTAACGGACACTCTATCTATACCTAAGCTACTAACTCAACAAAATTCAAGGTGATCTTTTATCATACTCATGTTTTAAATATATTTTTGAGTAGTGATAGACTCTTGACTTAGGAGAAGAACCCTACCTATTTCAATATTATGAAACACTGGAGTAGATATTTATTCAATAAACAATAAAATTTATCATTTTCCAATTTATTTCCTTAATCAATCGCCCATATATCCATCAACCAAACAAACCTCATAAATCAAGCATATAAAATCATAACCTAGTATGTTTTGAAACTATGTATTAACCAAAAAAATTTTGATGAAAAAATAGTTTCTAAGGCCATATTCCACTAGCTTGATCCAAAGATTACAAAAACTTTTGAATAGTAATTTTACATATACAAAAGATTAAAGGTTACTTACTTAACACTCAGGTCAAACATTAAAGAACCAAAAAGTACCAATCATCCTTAAGAAATTCAATTTATGCTCAAAAGTATGAATAAAAAAATAGCTAAAAAATAAAAAAAATAAAAAAAATAAGAAATTAAGGCCTAAGTTATCACTCGCCCGCACTTATTCCACACATTGCCCCCAATGTGTAGAATAAAGATTGAATAGAACTAAAAGCAAAATTAAAATAAATACTGCCCTGAAGTTGAAGAACAAAGATCATGGTGAAGGCCAACGAGCTTTAAAAGTTGTCAAAGATTTCTGAAGCCCATGTTGCAAGAAGTTCTATCAGTAAGCAAAATTGTAATTTTCCCTACTCAAAATCAAAGCACAGATAAAAATAATGTAGAAGGAACAAAATAAATAGAAGATAAGGGAAAGAAAGAAAACACTAAAAGATTAGAAACACTAAAAGATTGGGTTGTCTCCTAACAAGTGCTTCTTTATTTTCATTAGCTTGAGAAAACCACTATAAGAATCAAGTTACTCCATTAGGCACCACATCATCCATGACACTTGGTTTCAAACACCGTATAATGCCAAATTTATTCAAGTTGCACCTCTGACTCCAACATTTCACTCATTTCTTCTTATTCTGAGCATCCTAACAACCATCCAACATAAACATCTCTCCACCACTTAAAGGAAACAATTTCTTTTGCTTAGCCTTAATCTTTGTTTTGATTGAAGGTTACTTCAACTCAAGATTTGTCAGTTTGGAAACTAATGCAATTGTCTCACTAGTTCCTGTTCCTACACTGATTAAATATAACTCTAAAGAATTATTAGATGTGAAATTGGCAAAGCCTTCATTCAATTTTTGGGCCATAACTTCAATATGAAAACAATAATCACTTTCAGCTGGATATTTTATGGCTTTAAATACATTAATAGTGACATGTTAATCTTCTACCCTAAGTATCACTTTACCTTGTTGAACATAAATTAAGGTTCTAGCTGCAGCAAAAAATAGCCTACCCAAAATAAGAGTAATTTCCTTATCCTCTTCAATTTCAAATGCAAAAAATCAGTAGGAAAAATAAATTTATCCACCTTAACTAAATGTCCTAAATGATTTTCTAGGATAAATTATTGACCAGTCAGCTAATTGCAATGGAACTATTGTAGATTTAACTTCACCAAAATCCAATTCCTTAAAAATTGATTAAGGCATTAAATCGATACTAGCTCCTAATTCACATAATATTATATCAAATTTCAAAGTACCAACAATGCAACAAAGAGTAAAACTCCTTGGGTCTTTCAATTTCTGAGGCAGGTTATGTTGAATGACAACTGAGCACTCCTTAGTAAGCTTCACAGTCTCATATTCCTCAAGCTTCCTTTTGTTGGGAGAATGTCTTTCATGAACTTGGCATTGCTAGGCATATCCTTCAAAGTATCTGCAAAAGGAATGTTAATGTGTAACTTCTTAAAGACTTCAAGAAATTTAGAAAATTACTCATCTAAATTTTTCCTTTTCAATCTTTGAAGAAAGTGAATGAGAGGAACATAAGGCTTAACAAGAGGAAAGGTAGAATTAAAAGCTCCTTATTTTAGATTAGTTTTCTCTTCCTTTTATTACTGGTTTCTTTCATCCTTTCCTCCATTGGAATTCTGCCCATTAATTTGTTTGCACTTTTTCTAGAACTTTCTCACTCATCAAAGTAATTGACCCTCTGCAGGCCTTGGATGTCTGATCGTCCACGTGTCATAATCTCCTCATGTAGAACCTAATTGCCTTCTGTTCTACCGCCTTATAAATATCACGAGAGGGCTCCCAGGTAAGGGATGTGGACTCTCATTCTCTACCTTTATCTTCCTATTTATTCATTACCTACCCCCTACTAACTATTGGGTTTCGGGAGCCAAACAGTGCAGTGGAATTTAACCGAAACCCTCTAGGATCCAAGTGAAATGGGGTAAACCGAGTGTTCAAAAATTTTCATACATAATTTTTGGTTGAGATCTTTCACTCAACTGTAGAGTCGAATCACAAAACCTGAACAGTTGACGTGTTTAAGCTCTCTATGGTATCCACACAAGCCTCTCGGGATCACCACGCTTCTACCACGTCCCGGCAGATGCGTTTTTCTTGCGCTCGCAGTGCTAGATTGCATCCTCCAAGGAATTGCAAGAGAAGAGTTCGGCTATCCTTTTGGGAGGCTAGGGCAAGGAGACCTGCGAATTTCTCACTAAAAGTTGTATTTATAGTGAGACTCAACTTCCAGGCCTAATGAGTTTCAAAGCCCTAATCTAGTTAGGCTTTAATTTCGGGCTTAATAATGGCTCAACTATTGAGCCCATTATTACGAAATTATTGTGAGACCAAAACCCAAATAATTAGCCCATGCACTTTAATGATCAAAATAGCTCTATGTGTGTGACCCAATAGGCTCTTACCACGTTGGCAATGATCATAAATCACATTTATGATCATAAGCAATGGGCGGTGTCTAGTAACACATCATTGCTACCCAAGTGACAAGATTGTTGATGATTTGACTAAACCTTTATGATCATCACTGATATATGCTATTGTCCCTTTGTCCAAGATATCAAGACTAAGCACGAGACATGGAATGTATCACTTTCGTATAGCCAAATCTTTGGTTTCTTGATTACCGAGTAGACCAACTTAAACTGATAGCATTGATATCGTATATCAACTCATCCAAGAATGGCCATGGATTTTCTAAGTCTCACTCTATCAAGGGGCCCGAAGATATCACTCCCGTTACATAGGAGAGACAAATCCCATCTTGATCATACAAATTCCTCCGCATGATATGTGACATACCCAATGACCTCCTTCAAGTTCACTCAGTTACAAGCAACAAAGGAAAGTATCAAAGTATGTGACTCACATGTAGGGAACCTTGATGATCTTAGGTCGAAGGACTACATATACCATGATCATTATGAGAATCATTTATGACACTCATATAACGATCCATGTAGTGTTTTCATGGTGGGTTGGTCCAGTACCTAAGTTCTCCAACTTGTACCCATATGTAGACTACATATCTCATATTAGTCTGCACATATGCTAGTCGTTATGTATTATTGCAACCTGCTCCACAATAATACTAGACTAGGGACGTTTGAGAATATCATTATTCTAGGGTTACAATTATGTTTATTGCGTTACGCAGAAAAAGAACAACAAACATAATTGCTGGATTAATGCCTTAATAAAATATCATGACTCAATGTGCAAAAAATACAATGATCTCATGATTGGCTTTTGGGCATAAAGCTAACACTAACTTGGGCATTAGAGGTTTATTCCGCGAAAATACTTTGAGGAACCCCTGACCTATAATTTCTCTTGTCGATACTCCTTGGTAGCAGTCACTTCTTTAAAGTTGATGATGCCCTACATAATAGATATCTTGGAGCATTATTTGGCAGCATCTATAGGTACCCAGTCCCAGATTGCAATTGTGGAAACTTGTCGTTCTAAGGATAATGGCGTTCTCAACTCCTAGTCCATAGTAGGACCCTAGACCACAACGAGTGCACCATTGGAGCTTTCGCTACGTGAGGATCAGTGACCTTTGACAGTCACTATAGGTTTCTTACATGAATTTTAGCACTCCATAGTGGGTGAAATGACCAATAGCTCGATGAACGCTTGTCCTAAGCTAGGTTACGTGGCAAAATAGGTACTCCAGAAAGGGTTACTAGGCAAGGCCACAAATCACTTTGCTAGATTATCTTTAGCTGGAGCTTTCACAATGTGTCCTCGATGGAAGACCTGCCACCCCAAAACCATAGGGCAAGGCAATCATGTTCAAAGAAATGCAAACCTTCACACCAATAAAGTCCTTTTGTCTAGGGAAAAACTCTTTCTGCTCATAGGAGAAGTTATTCAGCTAGAAGAAGATGTTACTCCCCCTTGCCAAAGGACTCTTGGTGGCGAGAAGAAGGTGCTATTGCAACATTGATGGAATAGGTTTTGGATAGACTTGATAAGGTGGAAAAATAAGCTTCCTAGAAACCCATTTGGTCAAGACTTTTTGAGACTTTCATAGGAGACGTGTTCTTCTTCATTCGTGTAATAGCTGAAGCCCCAATGCCTAGCAATTTCTGAGTACCTTTTTTCTAATGTTATGATGGCTAGAGTGATCTTCAGGTCCACCCAACCAAGTATAGAAGAAGTATGGTGTTACAAGGAGCCGATGATGCCACCATTTACAAAAGTTTTGAAGTGACCATTTCAGGACTAGCCATAGCCTGGTACAACTCTCTGGTGCTGAGAATGATCACCGAGTTCTAAGAACTATTTATAACCTTTACACAGCAATTCATCAAAAGTTGTCCAATGGAAAAAATGACCGTTCAAATGTTCGACATAGCTGAGAAAAAATGAAGAAACCATTTAGGACTACGTTGAAAGGTTTAATCGTTAGGCTCTCAGTGTCTTAAATTTTTGCCTTGAAATTCGAATCTTGATGATGACTAGAGGCATTAAAAGGGACTCCCAGTTCTTCTACAAATTCTTAAAAAACCCTTGGAGATGCTTGGAGAATTTTATCGATGGGCTGAACAGCATATGACAGTCAAAGAGCTGAGAATGGGGGGGTTAAGTTCGATCATCAGTCATCCATGGTCTACCAACCTCAACCTCAGTACCAGGGGCAAGTAGGAAGCTAACCTTGGAAGAATTAAGTAAAAAGACAAATGACATTCACTCCCCTGAATGCAACAAAAACTAATATTTTGATGGCCTTGGAAAAGCATAGGTTGAATTTCCAACGTCCGAAGCCCATGACCTTGGATAACAAGAAAAACATGAAGAATACTGCCAATTTCATAAAGACCATGGTCATGACACTGAAGACTGCTTCTAGCCGAGGAAGTACATCGAGTCTTTGATTAAGCAAGGGCAACTTTGGCACTCCCTCCTTATGCCCTTCTCAAAGTATCGAGAAAAAGGATGAGGATAAAGATGTGAGGGTGAAGAATATGACTCTAATAGACACCGAGGTAACTGAGGTCCCATAAGACATCCACCTCCTTTGGCAGGAGTCATCCAAACAATTACTACAGGCATACCCTAAGCCAAAAGAAAGAGAAAGGAAAGAGAGATAGCCCTGATGGAGTTCGACAGTTTGGCGAACAAGCTGGCCCGTAGGGATAGATCAATGGTGAAATTCCCTCACGATGACCCTCTCCTAATCATGGCAAGGATCAAGAACTGGGATGTAAAATGGGTGCTTTGTGGCGATAGTTCAAATGCTGACGTCCTGTTTGCCCATTTACTTCCAAGCTTAGGGGTTTTTGAGGAAAGGCTCAAACCTATGACTTTATTTACATTTGGGGTAGGATCAGATGAACTCCTTGTGTTAGGCTAAATCGACTTGTCCTTGTTGATAAAAGGTACTTTGGTAAAAAGCAGTGAGGAACTTTTTGCCTTAACCATGACAAGATTTGTTGTCATTAATGTTCCCTTGGCCTATAATTCCATCCTTGGGAGGCATACTCAAGGCAACCTCTATGCGAAGATAGATATGAAGTATTTGACAATGACCTTCGAGACCAAGGGCGGGGACGCTGAGATATTCATTGATCAAGTTTAAGTAAAGAAGCTTGAGATCAACCAATTGTTTTAAGCCCCTTAGTTGATTTTCACATGGTGAATTAGGCTCTAACTTTCAGGATTCTTAACCTTAAATTTTTATTTACTTAGGTGGGAGTCTTAAACTTTTGAAGATGTAATAAGTTTTACTTAATTCACCCAATTGATTGAGTTTTACCAAATTGAATTTACGTAGGTAGTTTTGTGAATACAACGGGGGTTTAATGAGGCTAGGTGACCTATGTGTGTGCCCTATGTCCCTAGGAGGCTTATTGGGAGCCTACCTAGTGCACCTGCCAAAACATACACACATTTATGCATACATACAACCTAGATTAGTTTAGTTACAGACCATGCATGAATTTTTCCTAGCTTTTTATATTTAGTGCCTTAAGGCTTTCCTAAGCCCAAAATACATACAACGCACAAGCCATGTTCTACTCTAATTCCCTTTTCCATTAGTTAACTATAACTATTTATATGCCAAAATTAGGCAGATAGGGACTACATGGCACAAAATTTCGTACAACTAAAAGTTGGTCCATTAGATGTCATGCATGATACATAGCATAACTCAAACTGTCTATATGCCTATAGTCACTTTGACTTCTACTTTCACTTGACACTTGGGCCATAATTGCCTTATTATTCTTCTAGTCTGACCCATGCCAAGATGGATCCAAATGTATCAAATCACATAGCAGCCATTAGGGCCTACAAACCAACACACATAACACAACCATTAATGAAATCTTATGATCTTTTCCATGCTTCCTTTTCATATGCCATGAGTCCCAAGCATACCTGTCTGTACATAGACTTCTCCAAAAGGTTCCTTAGCCCCTCATTCTTGCACTTCTTTACCTGAAATGGGCAAAAGAGGGCATGAGTACATAGGTACTTAGTAAGAACTGAAATTCAGCACCTAGTGCCTTTACAATGTTTATAACATTGCTATGCACAAAAACCTCCAATTTTGCTTAATAACCTGCAACTAAAGGCAAAGAAGATGCCAAAAGCAGTATATACAAGATAATACAATATGCTTATATATACAAGTTAAAGGTTAGGACATGAAAACAATAAAAAGAGTACACAAACATAGACACCACATACACACAGTTTTCTTAACATAAGAAGCATGATTTTCTTTTAATTTTTTCAATTGATCACTTTGATTAGATTAAATTAACATAGAGCTCTAGGTCATTGATGAAGCTTGGCCAAGTTAAAGAAAAACCCTATGCTTGCTGGAAGCATCCTAGCTAGCTTATGATAGTGCTTAAAGCACACAGAGCCTATTACATAGCACTTAGGTTCTTTCGGCCATAGCCATCCCCTAGGGTAGCTTTTTACCCTTCAAAATGTAGGAGAAAAAGCTTTATATAGGGCCTTACCTATATATGAAATGGTAGCAAGGAAGCTTGATCATACATCATGTACTATGGGCGCCACCATGAACTAGCTTTGAATCACCATGTCTAGGTTTTACTTTCTTTTGTTGTTCTTTGCTTTCTTTTTTTTTTGGTGGATTTTACCAGAATTTTGGCCTGAGTTTATAGCTATGGAGCTATATTAATTCAACTAGTCGAGTGGTGGATTCATTCAGCCAAAATGGCCTTGGCTGCCAAGGATACTTTGACTATCTTTTGGTCTAATTTCCTCTAAGTAGCCTAAGTCATTATGTATATCATTTTTTCCTAATTAGCTCTTCAAGTGGTGTGTTTTGAGCACCCATTTTATGCATTAATTCAGTCAATCAGGCCCTCCAATTTTCATTTGAACATAGGTGCACTTAATATACATTGGAGAGCTTTTTAGTGTACTCGAGGGTGTTTCCATGGTTTTCATGTGTTTTTCACCTTCTCTTAGCCCACATTGTAGCCGTCATTCACATTTTAATGGTAAGTATCAACCCCTTATAATATTTTTCAAGACATTAGGCTTTAGGGCCTTCACATGCCCATGGTTGCACATAAAGGTGCACCTAATGATCCTTTAGTGCACCTTAAAGTGCTCTTCTTCTTTCTCATGTGTTCTTCATCTTTCTTGGGCTTATGTGGCTACCTTCATTTGCATCTTAACATTAGGCATTGCGCTCACACAATCCCCCTGAGAATTTGTTTTAGGCTTTAAAGTCTTCATTTTCACATAAGTGCATACAAGGATGCACCTGAGAGTCCCCTTGTGGCCTTACTTGGTTTCTTTTGGATTCTCTTGGCCTCTTTGTAGTGTTTCCTCAAATTATGAGTCATCATTTCAAGACCCAACATGGCACCACATTTTAGACACTTTTTGCTTAGGAACAAAGTACTTTTCTCTCCTATTCCACTGATGTGCCTTTGGATTTTCTTTAAGGCACATTATGGGTACTGAGTCTTGTATGTTTATTTTATTCTTATTTTTCATGACTTGCATATCTTTATCATATTCACATAAGAATTAAAGCCCATGCCTTATTTAATTCACAAGTATGGCATTCTCTACCCCTTAAAGAATTTGGTCCTCCAAATTCTCAAGTAGTTTGGGGTATAGCTCTAGGTACTTTTAAACATTTGATTCTCAGTTTCCCAAGTAGCTTGTTGCTTAGAATGGTGAGACCATTTGATTTTCACCATGTTTATCCACTTACTCCTCAACCTCCTCACATCTTTAGCTAAAATCTTTACAGGTTTCCCTTCATAAGAGAGGTTGGTTATTGAGATATCAGTGGGTTCGATAAATACTTCTTGAGCATGCTAACATGAAAGGTATTATGTATGTGACCCAACTCTAAATGTAATTCTAACTTATATTCCACATTACCAATTCTAGCCAATATCTGATAGTGGCCCAATATATCTGGGAGTTAGTTTACCTTTCTTCCCAAATCTCATGACTCCCTTCATTGGATAGACTTTAATCCAAACATAGTCCCCTACTTGGAACTTTAATCCCTTTTCTTTCTTTGATTAGCATAGGCTTGCTTTCTATGATTGGTAGCCTTGATTTTTTTGGTAGCCTTAATTTTTTCTTGGATTATTTTGATTTTTCAGTGGTCTCATTGATTAGTCTGGTCCTATCTCAACTTTATCATTAAGATGCTGCGAATAGTGGGGACTATGCATTTCTTCATAAGGTGCCATTTTTATCACTGAATGGTAGCTGTTGTTGTTTGAGAATTCTATTAAGGGTAGGAGTTAATCCCATTCTCCTTTAAACTCCAATACATAGCACCTTAACATATCCTCTAGAATTTGTATGGTTCTCTTTGTTTGCCCATCAGTTTAGGGGTGGTGAGTTGAACTCAATTTCAGTTGGGTGCCTAGTGGTTGATGTAGTGATTTCCAAAATTTGGACACAAATCTTGGGTCTCTGTCTAAGACTATGTCATCCAGGATACCATGTAATCTCACTATTTCTTTAATGTACTGCTATGCTAGCATATCCAAAGAATCTATAAGATTAATAGGCGAAAAGTCGGTTAACTTTGTAAGTCTATCCACAATCACTCAGATAGTATCATGCTTTTTTCTTGTCATAGGCATGCTTACCAGGAAATCTATAGATATGGATCCCCATTTCCTTTCTAGTATAAGTAGACTTTGTAGCTTATCCTATGGTCTCTGATGCTCCACCTTTACTTGTTGACATATCACATATTTGGATATAAATGTGCTAATTTTCTTCCTCATATTTGGCCACCAAAAGTGTTCTTTGAAATTTTGATACATCTTCATAGTTCCAGGATGTATGATCATCTTACTAAAGTTGGCTTCTTTCAAAATTTGTTCTCTTAACTCATACCCTTTAGGTACATAAATTTTTTCTTGGAAATATAGCAATCCCTACCTATAAGAAAACCCCTAAAATAGTTTCCCATGTCTCTACCTAGATATTCTAGTAAGATTTAAATCTTGCTATTGTGCCCTCTATATTTCTTCTTTCTAGGTTGGCTAAATAGTTACTACTCTCAGCTGGGCTTGTTTCCATCGGAGCCATTTGTTAGCCAAACAAGTCAGGCTATTAAGTTCATTATGTTATTCTTCTCCTCCATGTTTTAGAATACTTGTATATTACTCGCTTAGGGCATCAGCCACTTTATTAGGTTTGCCCTCAGTGTACTCAATGGTATAATCAAAGTCCTTGAAATATTCAAGCCATCTCCTCTGTCTCATACTTAAATCTTTCTGAGTAAAGAGATACTTGAGACTTTTGTGGTTGGTGAAGATCTAAAATTTAACCTAATAGGTAATGTCTCCACTATTTCAAGGTAAAGATCATAGTTACAAGTTCCAGATCATGCACTGGATAATTCTTTTCATGTGATCTTAATTGCCTTTATCCATAAGCTATAGCTTGTTTTTCTTACATTAATACACATCCTAATCCCACAATAGATGCATCTGTGTAAACCTTAAAAGGTTTATTGGGATTAGGTAGCGTTAGCACAGGAGTGGAAGTGAGCTTAGCTTTAAGTTCTTTAAAGCTTTTTTCACATTCTTTAGACCATTCAAACTTCTGCCCTTTTCCTGTTAATTTGGTTAAAGGGGTTGCCATTATAGAAATTTTGGTACAAATCTTCTATAATAGCCAGCCAGACCCAAGAAGGGCCTTATTTCTTTGACATTTTGAGGTTGCTTACTGTAAAATAGCTTTAATTTTTGCTGGGTCTATAGCCATTCCTTGCCTATTTCTCACATGGCCTAAGAATTCAATTTGATTGGTCCAAAAATGGCATTTGCTCACTTTACCATATAGTTGGTGTTTCTTTAACACATCTAGCACTGTTCTCAAGTGCTCTTTATGTTCCTTCTCTTCTTTTGAGTATACTAGGATATCATCTATAAAGATTACCCTAAAGTGATCTGGATATGGTCTGAATATTCTTTGCATCAGGTCCGTAAAGAAAGCTGGAGCATTAGTAAGCCCAAAAGGCACTACTGTGTATTCAAAATGACCATATCTTGTTTTGAAAGCATTCCTAGTGATATCTACCTCTTTAACTCTTAATTGGAAGTACACTGATCTAAGATCAATCTTTGAGAAAACTGCGGCTCCCTTAAGTTGATCAAATAAGTCTTCAATCCTGGGGAAAAGGGTACTTGTTCTTCATAGTCATAGCATTAAGCTTTCTATAGTTAATGCACAACTTAAGTGTTCGATCTTTCTTCTTCACAAATAGCACTGGTGCCCCACAGGGAGACATACTTGGCCTAATGAATCCTTTTTCAAGCAGTCATAGAGCTGCTTTTTTAGTTCATTCATTTCAGGAATTGCTATCCTGTAGGGTGTAGCAGACACAGGAGTTACTCTTGGGATCAGTTTAATCTCAAACTCTATCTCCCTTAGGGGACGCAAGCCTGGTAGCTCAGAAGGAAATACTTATGGGAATTCTTTCATAATAGGAATATTGTCTAACTCAGTTTTAGACTTTTTGTTATTTAAGCCCATGTATTCTTCCTAAAAAAGTGCAGGTATGCAATCCATTACCTTTACTTGCCCAACATCATTTTATTGAGTCCTTTAAGAATGTTCTATTGATCCTAACAATATTAAGTTCCTATCTTGACAATTTATGATAACATTATTTTCAGTTAACCAGTTCATGCCCAATATTATATTATAACCAATTGTTTTCTGAATGATCAGATTAGCCTTTAATAACTTATTTATGCTTATTACACAGCCTTTAACTAAGTGATGTGGAAACATCATTTCATTTCTAGCTATCCTGATCATATATATTTGATGTAATGTTGTAACCTCTAAGTCTAATTCTTTTACTAAGTTAGTTGAAATAATGGATATGGATGTGCCGGTATCATAGAGCACCGAGATGAGCTTATCATAACGGTAAAGATTACCTTTCAATGCTTCCTTCCTCAGCTTGTTATAGCTCATAGCCTCTTTTCCAAGGTTGGTCTCCTTTTTTCTCCTCAATTCTTCAATTTGATATACCCTCCCAACTAGTGGTTGGAATCTAGCTAGTGTGGGATGTCCTGGCCCTTTTTATGTTTGCTTGGGAAGCTGAGATATTGCCATCCCTTTTCCCTTGCCTTGTTGGTTTCTTGGCCAAGGTGCCTCAAACTTGCCTAGCACTTTTCTTTCTTCATTCTTGTCTGGGCAATCTTAAACTAAATGGTCCTGACAACTACAAACATCCTTCAGTAAGTCTATAGCATAGTTTAAAGCCATGGTACTTTCCACAGGTTTGGCACTGAGGTCCAAACCTTTGGACATTTTTGGCCTTCTTTTGTTCTTTTCCCATCTCAATATTTCCCAGTTTGTCTTTGGCTCTTTTTCTTCCAGTTGGATGTCTCATAGAAGCCCCTTGGATGTTTCCTACAATAGGATGCTGAAATTCTTTTTCCAATGTCAAGGCTCTTTGTACAGCCTTATAGTAAGTCTTGATACCAATAGCCCTTAGTATTTGTCTTAACTCAGGTCTCGGTCCCCTAATGAACCTCTTAGTGCTCAACTCCTCTTGTCTATCATACTGTGGAGCATATCTAAGGAGACTACTAAATCTGTGTTAATATTCCCTGACTGACATGTGCTCCTGTTCCAGTAAATCAAACTCTACTTGTTTCTGATCTTTGAGAGTATCACTAACATGCTATTGTAGGAATACCTGTAGGAGCTTAGCCCATCTCATAGGTTCTATCTTTCTTGTGGGTTTTCTTTCATTCTTACTCTTATATGCCCCTTGTACTGTTCTCCATCAAAGTTCTGCATTGCCTTCTAACTTAAATGTGGCCAGCAACACCTTTTGGGTGGATGTAACTTCCATTTTTTCATATACCTCAATTTGGTAAATCTAGAATTTAGCTTTTTCTGGATCACCACAACCGTTAAACACTGGGGTTTTAAGTGCCAGAAAGACTTCTAGTTGGCCTTCCCTTAAGCCTTCTTTTCTTAGTCTTTCTTTTCTTCCTTTAGGAGTCCTGATCTTTCTTTGAAAAGCTAGTGTTTTTTTAGCTTTCTAAGACTGGCTCCATCCGCCCAGCATTAGTGCCCAGTTGCTCCCCTTCTCTATTCTTATTACTTCTCCTGATTTTTTTATCTCAGTTTTCTGCCCCCTTAGGTTTTTTCTTTCATCATCTTGTTCTTGTTCCTCATCTGCAAGCCTACTGCTTCCTCTTCTCTTATTGGTTCCTTGGCTGGCCTTCTTTGTAGTCTTTCTTCTTCTTTTTGCTGTTCATCAATAGTAGTTCCTCTAGGTGCCTAGGCTTGGCCCCTAGCAAAAGCTTGCATGCCTACTACAAGCTGAGCAATGGTAGCTTGCATTATTTCCATCATATGTTCCATTCTGTGCTGACCCTACACACTAGGTTCAGATTCAATGGCCCTATTAGGTGGTTTTGTTCTGCTTTTAACCACCTCATTTTCAGGCTGTTGATCATGTAATTAATCAGCCTTAAAGTTAATTTGGTTTTTCATTTCTCTATTTTTGCCTCTAGCCAATTACTGCTGCAAAACATAAGAATGGTTGTGTATCATACTAGGAATTAGCCTAACAGACCTTTAAGGCCCTATGTAACCTTAAGCTCTGATACCAACTTTGTGAGGACCCAATTCACCCCCAACCTAAAGCTTTTAAGAGGCTTGAGATTAACCAGTTGCTTTTAGCCACTCAGTTGATTTTCACTTGGTGAATTAGCTCTAATTCCTAGGATTCTTAACCCCAAACTCAGGTGGGAGTCTTAAATGTTTGAAGATCTAAGAAGTTTTACTTAATTCGCCCAATTGATTGAGTTTTAGCCAATTGAATTTACTTAGATGGTTTTGTGAATACATGTGGGCTTTAATGAGGTTTGGTGACTCATGTGTGTGCCCTGTGTCCTTAGGAGGCTCATTGGCAGCTTACCTAGTGCACCTACCTTAATATACACACATTTATGCATACATACAACCTAGATTAGTTAGTTGCAGACCATGCATTCATATTTCTTAGCTTGTTACATTTACTGCCTTAAGGCTTTCTTAAGCCCAAAATACATACAAGGCACAAGCTATGTTCTACTCTAAGTTCCCTTGCCATTGGTTTACTACAGATATTTACATGCCAAAATTGGGCAGATATGGACAATAGCCCATTACATTGCCTCTAGGTTCCCTTGGCTTTAGCCATCCCTTAAGGTAGCTCTTTCCCCTTAAAAATACAAGAGAAGAAGCTTTATATGGTTCTTACCTATGTTTGAAATGATAGCAACAAAGCTTGGTCATACATCATGTACCATGTGCGCCACCATGAACTAGCTTTGAATCACTATGTCTCAATTTTACTTTCTTTTGTTCTTCTTTGCTTTCTTTCTTTTTGGTGGCTTTTACCAAAGTTTTTGCCTAAGTTTGAAGGTCATGAATGACCCAAGAAATAGCTAGGAAGTTGTAGCAGTGAATTCATTCACTCAAAATGGCCTTGGTCGCCAAGGGTACTTTAATCATCTTTTGGTCTAATTTCCTCCAAGTAGCCTAAGTCATTTTGTACATCATTTTGTCTTGCTTAGATATTTAAGTGACATGTTTTGAGCACTTACATCATGCATTAATTTGGCCAATTAGGCCCTCCAACTCTCATTTGGACATAGGTGTACTTAAAGTGCATCCGAGAGCTTTTTAGTGCGCTCTAACGTGTTTCCATGGTTTTCATGTGTTTTTCACTTTTCTTAGCCCACATTATTGCCCTCATTCATATTTTAATGGTAAGCATCAACCCCATATAATCTTTTTCAAGACATTAGGCCTTAAGGTGTTCACATGCCCATGGTTGCACATAAAGGTGCACATAATGGTCCTTTATTGCACCTTAGAGTGCTCTTTTTTTTTTCTCATGTGTTCTTCACCTTTCTTGGGCTTATGTGGATACCTTTATTTGAATCTTAAAATTAGGCATTGAGCTCACACAATCGCCATAAAAATTTTTTTAGGCTTTAAAGCCTTCATTCTTACATAAGTGCATACAAGGATGCACCTGAGAGTCCCCTTATGGTCTTTCTTGGTTTATTTTGGATGCCCTTGGCCTCTTTGCAGTTTTTCCTCGAATTATGAGTCTTTATTTCAAGACCCAACATGGCACCACATTTTAGCCACTTTTGGCTTAGGAACAGAGTACTTTCCTCTCCTGTTCCACTGATGTGCCCTTGGAATGTCTTTGAGGCACATTATGGGTACTTAGTCTTGTATGTTTCCTTTCTTCTAATGTTTCATGACTTGCATCTCTTCATCATATTCACATAAGAATTACAGCCCCATGGCCTATGCAATTCACATGCATGGCACCCTGTATACTAGGAGAAAACAATATTCATAATTGATGAAGGAATGTTTTGCTATGTAAGGTTGCCATTTGGACTTAAGAATTTAGGGGCCACATACCAATAGCTAATGGATAGAGTGTTCAACCTTTAAATTGGAAGAAATATGGTAGTGAATGTTGATGACATGATCATCAAGATCAAGCAACCAAATGACCATATTGACAATTTTGGGGAAACCCTCCAACAACTTCAAAAATTTAAGATATGACTAAACCCTAAAAAGTGCATGTTCGGGGTAACAGTTGGAAAGTTCCTTAGCTTTATGGTATCTGAGTAAAGCATAAACAAAAATCCCAAAAGAGTCAAGGCTTTGCTTGGGTCGAGAACCCCCAAATCTATGAAAGTTGTACAAAGGCTCATAGGAAGAATAGCCATGCTTAATAGATTTATATCCTAATATGGGGATCGATGTTGGCCATTTTTCAAAGTGCTGACTAAGGTAAAAAAATGTGATATTAGGGAAGATGGAGAACTCCACCCTTGACAAATGCAAAAAAGCTTGGGAGAAGCTGGAGGGCTACATGGCAAAGTTGTCAACACTTTGTCAACTGAAGGAGGGCAAATCCTTCGTACCTTATCTTGCCATAAGCAAGAAAGTTGTCAGCTCAACCTCGTCAAAGAAGAAGAAGGAGGAAAGCAATGGTATGTGTACTATGTTAACAAATCTTTACACGGGGGTCAAAGTGGGAAATTTGATACTACAAAAAGCAATTTTTGCCTTAGTCATGACAAGTAAAAAACTTCGGCCATACTTCCAAGGACATACCATCATAATAAGGAGTAATCTACCTCCTAGGGAAGTCACATGGAGAGTGGACCAGTTAGGGGAATTGTCAAAATGGTGCATAGAGCTCGGTGTGTATGGCATCACGTATGAACCAAGGAAAGCAATAAAAGCTCTTGTATTAGTAGACTTTATAGCCAAAGTCCTTGAAAGTGTCAAGGTGAAAGAGGCTTTCAAGATGGCGGAATCAGAATGGTCGCTTTTCATAGATGGTGGCTTAGGATTAGAACACTAGGGTGCAGGAATAATACTGCGAGTCCCCAAATGACTGAGGGCTACCAAAGCCATCAAGTTTGGCTTCCAAGTCATAGTCAATCCAGCCGAATATGAAGCATTTATAGCTAGGCTACAGCTAGCTCGAAAGGTCAATGTGAGAACTCTACGTGCTTGTAGTGGTTCACAACTTTTAGTTTGACAACTAAAATGTGAATACGGGGTCAAAGAACCAAAGTTAATAAAATACTGCAACCATGTAAATGAACTAATACTGAAATTTGACAAAGTCCAAATTTAAAAGGTACGTCAGAAAGAGAATGTTGAGGTTGACAATTTAGCCAAGTCCCCATAACACATCGAGGTACTCATTATCCCCAACATAGTTATCTTATCACTATCAGCCACAGATGGTGGCTTGAAAGCCCTCCTAAAAACTATCTGGCCAATGGCATCTTACTTAGTGACCTTCAGGATGCAGCAAAGGTGAGGAAAAGGGTAGGCAAATACTTCCTAATCAAATAAGAACTATATAGGCAAAGACACTCTAATCCCCTGCAGAAGTGCATTAGAGAAAGAGACACAGAAGTAGTGATGAAGGAAGTTCATGAGGGAATTTGTGGATCACACATAGAAATAGATGCTTTCAGAGGAGTACTACTTTGATAGGGATACTTATGGCCAACCCTAAGAAAAGATGCTCGACAACTCATCAAATACTGTGACAAATGCCAGCGGCATACTCCCACGCAAAGAGTATCCTCTGAAATTGTGACATTGGCCAATTACCCTTGCTTCTTTGTGGTTTGAGGTATTGACCTCATAGGCCCACTACTAACTACACCCAGAGGAGTAAAATATTATGTCTATGCAATCGACTATTTCACTAAGTGGATAGAAGCTGAACCTTTATCCACGATATCAACAAAAGAAGTGCAAAAGTTCATCTAGAGAAATATAGTTTGCCAATTTGTCTATCTGAATGTGTTAATAGCAAACAATGGCATTCAATTCATTGACAAAGAGTTCCAAGAACTTGTTATTAAATTTGGCATAAAGTTGCTATTCATGCCATTAGCGCATCCACAAAGCAATGGGCAAGTGAAAGTGTCGAATATGACCTTAGGAGATGGGATGAAAAATAGGCTTAGGGAAGGAAAAAGAAAATGGCCTGGAGAACTCCCAAGTATGCTTTGGAGCTACCAAAGGACCCCCAGAAGGGCAACTAAAGAAACACCATTCTCCCTTGCATTCAAGACAAAGGCATTAATTCTTGTTGAAGTAATGAATCCTTCTATACAAATGCAGGTTTTTGACAAAAAAGAAAATGATCTCGGTCTGAAGGCTAAGCTTGACATAATCGAAGAACATAGAGAAATAGCCAAACTAAAGAGAAGAGCTTTTCAGCATTGAGTTGCTACTGTAGCAAACCCAAAAGTCAAGCCTAAAGGGATAAAAGTTGGGGACTTCGTGCTACGAATGGCCGAAGTAAAAGCTTAGCAACCTTCCCATGGAGTATTTTGGGCAAATTGGGATGGTCCATACCTCATTAGCGTGGAAGTCTGACCAGGAGTCTTTAAGCTCGTAGATATCGAAGGAGTAAAACTAAAGAACACCTAGCATTTAGACGCTTTGAAAAAATACTATGCCTGAAAAATACTTAGAATTTTTCTAAGGATTTGATCAAATGAAAAATATACAAGTTCCTTTTGAATGAAAATCACGTAGTACTAAGAGAAATTTCTAGGCACTTAGAAAAGTTTCTATTATGCATTCAGAGCAAACTTTGGGAAACATTACTATATGGGGATGAACAAGGATTTGAGTATCACTAGAATAACTAAAGCGCAATGATCTCTGCAAGATGCTTAGAAAAGTTTCTTGATACTTAGATGCATTTTCTAAGATCATTCCCAAGCTCAAAATTTGCTAAAGCACGAAGTTTTCTAAAAAGCCCAGTCCCAGGTACTTGGGCAAATTTTCCAAAGGTATTTAGTCAAACTTTTCTGAGAATTAGAAGAATAATGTCTATGAGTAAATTTGGAGAAGATAATCCAGGCAAAACTACTTTCATTACTAAAAGAAATTAAAATGTATAAAAAATAATATGTGTGTATGTGTGTGTGTGTGAAGTATATGCAAACGATAAAGCTAAGGCCTATACTTAGGCTTTTTCACTAAAGGCTCTTTGGGAATCTTTTCCTCAACAACTTCTTTCTCTGAAGTCCACTCCTATAGAGTCTTTTACGGAGCTTGTTTTACGCCTTGTTGAGGAAGCCCAAAAAACTCCCGTCGTGACTAATCTGAAAAAAGACCATCAAACATTTTGAGTGCCCGAAGGAAGGACAAGTCAAAATCTGGATGGCGAGATAAGATCTAATGTTAGGATAAGTAGAAACCATCTTGGTAGGCCCTCTTAGTCATTTCATCAACCTCTTCCTCTCCTTCTTTAAGTTGCCCATCTCTTTCTTCCTCTTCTTCTTGAACTTCTTCATTTGCTCAATATTGGCCTTAAGTTGCTGTTTTTTCTTTAAGGAAGAAGCAACTTTGGAGAATAGGGCTTCCCTTTCTTTACAAAAAAACCTCATTCATCGAAGTCTGGCATGATCAGTCTCTGCCCAAGTTCGGCCATCTTTGAAGAATAATCCTTGAAGAGCATCTGAGTTGCCTCGGTGATCTCATGGCGAACCTTCGATACATCCTCATTGGCAATCTTCTTTAGCTGCCCGAACTTGTGGCAGGTGGTCACTTGGGCATCCTTGGTCTTCACCAAGTTCTCCTCTATTTGGGAGCAGATCATGGTCTGCTACTCAGAAGTAGCCCTCATGGGCAAGCATCTGAGATGAAAACCAAATGATGAAGTAAAAATCCAAAAAGTGGCAAAATTTTTTCTAGTGGCAAAATTTTTTCTAAGTACCAAAGGAATCAAAAGCTGTTGCCTAAGCTGTAAGCACAATCATCTGAGCAGCGAGAACCTCCTTATTCGGACATGAGGCTATCAAAGATTGAAATGTGGCATTCTTCATGATGCCTTTTGCCATCTGAGGCACCATCTTCTGACAATCCTTAGAGAACAAGTCCATGTCCTCTGTGAACTACCAGAATGCCTCATTCAGTAGCAACCTGGGAGGGATCTTGGCATCATGAGCCATCCATTTTCGATCATGGTTCGTTACCTAGTTCGGGGTGGTAGTCTCACCTACACAATCTCAACGTAGTTCGGTTACCTCATTGGCCTTTAACCATTCATCTATAAAGTCTAAAATTGTAAAGAAACCAAATTTCATAGATCAAAGGTTAAGGACCTGGCCTGGTGGGGGCACCTCGGTGACAATTTCGATGATGCCACCTTTGGAATTGCTTACATCCCAAATTTCTGAAGGGATCATCTTCCCCTTTGTCTTCCTCCTTTCCTCAGATTCCTCTTTGTTATAAATGGTTAAAGTTGTGCCCAGCATTTTAGTAGCCAAAGTAGGGTCGATGGGAGTCAAGTGAATGGCGACTTCTTATTGATCACCAACCCTTTCGGTGATCTTGGGGGAGGAGGAGAGTGAACCTCCTTAGCCTTCTTCAAGCTCGGCTCAACAAAAATTTTCCCCTTCTTCTTCTTGGGGCCTTTCTTTTCCTTCCCTTTCTTCGTTTACTCCTTATTTTCAGCTTGGCCAAGGAACGAACTCTTGTAGTAGCTGGTGGACTTTATCACCTATCTCTGCAAAAAGGAAAAAACATCAGTGTAAGTGCAAAATGAGTCAGGTTTAAAGTAACAAATGAAACTTACTTTCTACAAGTTCAGAGTAAGAAAGCTCTTCCCAAAAAAGTCAGACAATAATGGACTTCTCCCAGTCCACACTTGGCTTTGGCATGCTGAGGTTAGTTAGGTCCTCTTTTATAACACCCAACTCCCGAAGTACCTTTTTGATCATTAGCTCCCACTGATTAGAGAAAGGGCAGGGATCACGAGTGAGAGGGATGATGGCCTAGTCCACTATGTACCTAATTTGGGCATCAAACTCCTGAAATCAAGCCTCAAAATCCCCGATTAAAAGTTTTGAGGGATCTTCTACGTCAGCTATCAGTGCCCCCATATCCCACTTCATCGACACATTCACCTAGGACTCTAGCTTCTCCATCAAGAAGTGCTTCATTTTCCAGCCCTTCTAACTATCTCTAATTGCAAAGGTGAATGTGAACATCTTGCTACCTATTTCCCAATGTAGTAAGAAGTAGAAAGAACCCTTGAGATGAGGATGAAGCTTATAACATTTCATTAAAAAAAGAAAATGGGGGTCTATCTTGAAGACCCCGCACATACATAAAAAAAAGCGTTAACATAAAAGTAGGAGTTTGGCAAGAGTTGGTTGATGGCTATCTTGTGAAACTCACAAAAATTTGAAACCATCTTTGGGGGCAGGTACCGAAGGCCTATGTTAGGTTGGGTTTTGGAAACAGTTATCTCCCTCTCTTAAGGTCTATAACTTAATTCAGCTTGTTCGAGGACCTTAACCTTGACATAGGAAGCTAAGAAGAACTTCATGCACAACTTCTTTACCTTCTCCTGAAGTGACACGGTTGAGATGTGCATCCAAAGAGCTCCAACCCTCCTCGAAAGCCTTAACCTTGACACCCTGACTAGCCATCTCCCTTACCTCAGAAGCCTAGAAAGCTACTTCAGAAAAAGAGAAGAAAGAGAAAAGGGAACATCGGGAAACCACTCACTAGAGAATTCTCTGTGAACCAATGAACCACTGTGAAAACCTACCAAAAATTGGTCTGCCGCAAAAACCACTGGGAAAATGAAGAAAGAACTAGAAAGAACTAGACAACAAATGAAGAGTGACAGAAGAGCAAAATGAAAAGTGAGGGACTTCTACTTAGATGGAGGGACATATAACCCGAAGGGGGCAATTGAAAAGATGTTGTAATAATGGCATCATATATACCAAAACTAACCCTTTGAGCCGAAGAGACATACCTATAAAAAAATGACCAAACAAACAATGACATGTGTCAAGTAGGAACATTAACCAAGGGCACGACTCTTAAGTTATCAAGTCCATGATGCATAAACTAAGGAGAAAATGCAACTATAAAAATTTTTCCTACAGAATGTAAAATGATAGGAGGGAAAGTTAATGCTTTAAAGACAGGAGAAAACCCTAGTAGAAGGCTTAGGTGACAACTCAACTTATTCCGAACGAAGGTGCAGCTTCGACCTTGTCCGCAGGAGGGGCACATGATGGTTGAAGGGCCTAAGCCCTAGATACCTCAAAGCATGCATCATCCTTGGAACACAAACCAACCTCAGTAAGAAGGGGGAACCTTGAACTGCTAGCACCTCCTGAAAACACTGAGGAGACCTTGGGGATAATGTCAAACACGTGGCCTCCAGGACCATTGACAGGAGTTGCCACCATGTCCCCTGGTCTAGTGTCAGAGCCCAACCACCTACCATCCTTTGCAGGCTAGCTGGAGATATACTCTACAAGGTACAAACTTGGGAGCCAAGTTTTGAATTCCGGTTTTCCCACTTCCTATAACATGCTTTACAAAAGCTGATTTGGTTATCATTCTAGTCGTAAAAAAGCTAATATGTCATTTTTCCTAGTCACTATAATAATATATTTCTCTCTGTAAATATATATGATGCTTTTGAATAAAAAGAAAAAGAAGAAGAAGAACTACTGGTTTTACTTATTCAATATCTTCGGCCCTTTGGGCCATTGCCTATCAAAAGAAAAACTGATCGGCCATTAGTTTCTCTAAATACATTATTGTTGGGCTATTTTTTCTGATTGTTGGGCTTCATTCTAAAAGTTTTAGGCCACAAATTAGATGACACGTATTGTTCTAAGTCCAAAGCATTAGACCCAATAGTGGGAACATGTGCGTGTGATCATATAATATATATGCGATCCACAATAGAATTAAATTTTTAGAATTGTATTAATTGATTCAAGAAACAAGTGAAAGGCGCATAGAAGAGAAATTAGGGATTTGGAAGTGGTAAAAAACAAGTGACAGTTCTTTTCCTGTGAATTTCTGCTTAATTTTGTAATTTCTTCCGATCTAAGAGAAATTAGGGATTTGTACACTGATGCCCCTCCGCATCTTCGTTGTGAAACATGGTGAACCTGGAGTAGAAACTTCCGGTGAAGGAATGCCTGGATGAGGGGCTTTGCTGGGAGAGACGGCCTGAAACACTAAGAAAACAAGGGTTAGGAGGTCCCCGGAATGTTTTTCGGGGGAGGAGCCTCCGACGCCCAAGTCAGTGTTTGGAAATGGAGAATACGTAAGGAGTGGAGAGATTTTTCCTTGGAGTGGGATCCCGCTGCTTGTGGCGTCTCCCGAGTATTTATAGGGAGGTGAACAAGAGAAGTTCATTTTCCACAGCCTGCCCAGATTGTGACACGTGTTCGGTCGGATGTGGTCCGTACTTTCGAAAGAGGGGGAGCCTCTAGCTGACCATAGGCCGCCCTGCTAGGAGTCTGGGTCATACGAGGGTGGTGTGTCGGGGGCCGTACGAGTACGGTGTGTCAGAGCGTGTCCGAGGGCAGCGTGTCAGGGGACGTACGAGGGCGGCGTGTCAGGGGCTCCTAAGCCTTTTTGTCGTATGTCCGCGTGGCCTTTTCGGGGGACCAAACTCCTTTGGAGTATAGAGCTCATTCAGGGAGGTGAGCTCCTTTGGAGGGAGGTCCCTTGAGGCACGTTTGGTTGGGCTCTCCCGAGGTCAGGCATGGGTACCTGATGACGGCACTTTGTGAGCGCACTCTGAGGGTAGCCTAAGGGGCATCCGAAGGTGGTTTTGGATATGGGAGGTCGGCGCGAGGTCAACTTCGGGAAGGCCGCTCACCCCTTCTGACCGAAGTTGGTCCTAGGGGTTTTCTAAGGGTAGCTCATATCCGGTTTGTCCAAGGGTGCTGAGGCCCTCTCTTTGCAGGGGTTTTGTCATGTCTGTTTCGACCGGAGGTGGTGCGCTGGCCATGGGTGGTGCGAACATGCAACGTCTTTCAGGGGCGATTGCCCTTCGGCTATCACATCTCCCCCCATCAGAAAATCGAAGACGTTGCTTTGGTTTGGGGAGTTTCAAAAGCCATTTTTGTGGCAAGTGATGCTTGGTCTTGTTGCCATGATGGGCTTCCATCAGAAGTCTCTTTCTTCCTAAGAGGGAACTATCGCGAACTAAGGTGCCCTACCGAGGTAGTTCCTCTGGTGTTTGAGTCGTGTCCCTGGCTCTTCTGCTGAGGTCACTATCTGAGGCGCGTACTTCCACTAACTTTTTCTGTCAGTGAATCGTTTAATTTTCCCATATATATGGGCACGTTACTTTGGGTAGGGTTATATAGGTCTGCCAGTTGTCAGGGTCGTGCCCTCATTTCCCGCGTTGGCTTACACGTGGTTGCTGATGGGTGACGAACGGTTACGTCGGTTACATCAATTGTGTCTTTTCGCCTTCGAGGAGCAATAATGACAATGTTTCACCTGCCCCCTTCGTCCTATGTAAACCCTTCTTGCCTCAGACCTTCACACTCTTTTCCTTTGCTTTCGTTTGCTCTAGAACTCTCTCTTGTCTTCTTTCTACTTTCGGCGGTGGAGCGATTTCTGGAAACCCTTCATAACGGCATCCAGGAATCCAGATTTCAGCAAAACTTTCAGTGGGTCTTTCTTTCCGAAGTTCTTTCTTCCTTCCGAAGTCGCTTGTTCCGTAGATTTGTTTTTTCGGAGTCCTTCGGTTTTCTGTTTTTTTTTTAGTTTTCCTGAGGTTACCTATTTTCTCTTTGAGAAATGTCAAACCCTACTCCACTGATGACAGTCCATCCTATTCCCGAGAGCTTTCTCCCCCTTGAGTCTCATCCATGTTGCACTACTTCGGAGAAAATGACGAAGTGGGTAGCAAAATTCTATCTCCCTACTTACGTCGTCCCGAGGTTACCTACCTGGGTCACATACGGTTACATGGCCCATTCTGATGAGATCACTGTTTACCGAGCCCAACTGAGGCCCGGTCTTTGGTATCCTCCCCCGCGAATGGTGTGTGAGTTCTGCAGGTTTCATGGGATTACCGTGAACTAGCTTCCTCCAAACTCTTATTCTTATTTCAATGCCTTTCTTTGCATGTGTGGGGTTTTTAAGATAAAGCCCTATTTTCTCTTCTTCATGCAATACTATAAACTTCACCCAGTCCCGAAGGGTGGCTTCTACTTCTTGCTTCCCTGAGGATCCGGGAGCAAGAAGTTCACTTTTACCTTCGGGATGAAGGATAGCTGGCGGGGGTGGCAGAAAAAGTTCTTCTTCTTGTCAGTTCCCGAAAGATGGAGCTACATTCCGACCAGATGTGCTTCGAGGGTGTTGAAGACTGACGTTGTTAACCCTCGGAAGTTGCTGACCTCGGGGTTGGCCGCGGAGTTTGACAGACGCATCCGGGCGGTTGCGGGCTGGGACTCCGAGGTCTCTCCTCGCTCCTTATACCCGTTTCCCATTAAGTGGGACCTTATGTCCGAAGAGGTCCTTTAGGAACTGGGGGTAATTCACGAGCACAAGTTCGACTTGAACCTGCCCATGCTTGTTCTCCCAGGGAAGAAGGCATGGTTGGTGATGCTTCTTCGGGCTGAGATCTCATACGAGGCTTTTGCTGAGAGTAAGTTATCTCCCAGGTTTTACTACCTGTATTCCTTTTCTACTTACACTGATGTTTTTTCCTTTTGCAGAGATGGGCGATCAATCTGCGGAATTCTATAAGCCCCTTTTTCTTGGGCAGGCCGAGAAGGGGGAGCAGACGCGGAGGAAGGCGTTTGCGAAGAGGAAGAAGACTTCCAGGGGGCCGTCCAAGCCGAAGAAGGCCAAGGCGGACGTCCTTCCCCCTCCCCCCGAAGACGTTGTCGAAGTGCAGGATCAGTCGCCTGCCCAATCTCCTACCCACACTGATCCACCTTCGGATCCTGCCATCCTCGAGACAGCTTTGAGTCTGGATGTTGCAACTGAGACTGCGGTTGAAGGTACTTCAGCTCAAGAGCTCGAGGAGAGGAAGAGAACGAAGGGTAAAAACATTCCCGGAGAAGTTCGTGAAGTGGACAAGGCTGAGGATGCCATAACCGAGGTTCCACTAGTTTCGTTCCTTAGCCATTTCTCTATGAATCTTGGTGTTTTTGGTATCTACGATCTTATAGATGATTGGCTAAGGGATGACGTACTAATGGAACTTCGCCGTGATCTTGCAGAAGAGGTGACACCAACTCTTTGGGTGGAGGCTCATGCCTGGAAGAGGGCCCTTCGGGATAGCCATATCCCGAAGGACAAGGTACCTGGGGAGCCCTTCTGGTCTTTCACGGGGGACATGAATTTGTTCTTTGAGGACAGCCAGTTGATGGCTCACCAGATGGCGAAGGGTGTACTGACGAATGCCACCTTTCAGTCGCTCATTGACGAATGCCCGAATGAGGAGATCCATGTGGTGAGGATGAGTGAACACGCTGCCCAGGTAGATTTCTCCTTTCCTTCATTGGGGACCCTTACTCGGGGCTTTCTTTTTTGTAGCTCCTGGCGTGCAGCGGATATTTCCGAGCTTGGGCGGCAAAGCAGACTGAGGCTCGTTCTCGGTCTGAGAATTCTCTGAGGAGGGCGAAGGAATTTTGCGCCAAATACGTCCTTAAGTATGGTGAACTAAATAAAATCGCCAAGGAGGACGTGGAGAATCTTCGGGCCGAGCTCCGGGAGAGCAAGAAGGAGCTCTTTCTTGACTTTTCGGGCAAGGTTGAAGACCTCGGTGCAAAGTACGCCGTTCTCTCTTCGAAGAATGAGGCCCTTCAGAAGGAAAAGGCAAATGATGCTGAAAACCCTGCGAAGGTGATTGCTTTGAACACCGATCTCCAAGCCGAGGTCGATTTGTTGAAGAAGGAGGCCAAGAAGAAGAAGAAGAAGAAGCTCGAGAGGGAGGTCACTGAGCTTACTTCCAAACTAGCAACTCTGAGTGCCGAGAAGGACCAATCCGACCAGATGACGAAAGTGTCTTTCCAAGATGGTTTTTGTCTGGCTCGTCATCAAGTCCTTTCTCGACACCCCGAGCTCGACCTCTCCTTCATGGCCACTTTGGATTTTCCTAAAGAGCCCAGGTGGACGTGGTCGAAGTTGGAGTATCTCAACCTCCCGCTTGTTGCGCTTGCGCCTTCAAATGCTCCCGTTCAAGAAAAAGATGCCAATGCCGAGGAGGCAGTGGACGCCCAGGCTCAGCAATAGTCTTTTTTCTTCTTTCTTTTTCTTGTAATATGCTATCTTGTACCACTGCCTCCGAGCTATGAATGAAATTTTTTTTTCAAAGGTTTGGCTAAGTTTCCGCTCTTTTCCTTTGATCACCATCCTTCGGGAGGTTGTATGATTTTATGTGTGCGTTTTCGGCAAACATCAATGTTCGAAATTATGCCTTCGGGAGGCTTCGTATTGTTCCTTTTTTAGTAAAATTTTTCCAATACGTGAACCATTTTCTCTTTTCCGAACGTATTCTGCCGAGCCTTAGGGTTCGCTAGGATCCCTTTCCAGCAATGTGATCATATTCGTATGCTTTTATTTACTGGCGATTTCGAAGATGAGTAACCACAAGCTTTTCTTTAGAAAAAAAATGTCTAAATGTAGAATTTTTTCAAAGAATCTGAATGCCAAGTGTTTCTCAACTCTACTCCTTTGGTGTCGCCTAATTTATAGACCCTTGGGCGGATTTCATCGAGGACCAGATAAGGTCCGTCCCAGTTTGCCCGAAGTACCCCATCTGATGGTCTTCACGGCTCGAATTCAGCTTTTCGGAGGACGAGGTCCCCTTTCTTGATTCCTTTTTTCTTTAAATGCAAGTTAGTAGCATCAGCTATTCTTTGTTGAAAAGCCTTCCTCTTGAGTTCGGCCATTTCCCGGTGTTATTCGGTGAGGTCTAATTTTGTCCTTAAACCAAGGTTCTTTCTTTCTTCATTGAACACATGTATTCTTACTGAAGGCTGTATAACCTCAATGGGAATAATGGCTTCTGTACCAAACACGAGCGAGGAAGGACTTTCTCCTGTGGGGAGTTGTGTGATAGCTCCATAGTACACTTGGGAGTTCCCCTAGCCATTTCCCTTTTGCCTCTTTTAGCCTTTTCTTCAGGCCATCTTTTATTGTCCTATTGGACACCTAGACTTGCCCATTACTTTGAGGATGGGCTACTGGGGTGAAGTGTAGTTTTACGCCGAGGTTGGTCACGAATTCTCGGAACCCTTTGTCAGTAAACTGGGTACCATTGTCGGCCACTATTACCCTTGGTATGCCAAATCGGCATATGATGTTCTTCCAGACGAACTTCTGGGTATCCTTCACTGAGATCGATGCCAAAGGCTTTGCCTCGATCCACTTAGTGAAGTAGTCTACTGCAACTATGCAATATTTCACTCCACCGGGGGTGCTTGGGAGAGGTCCGATGAGGTCAATACCCCAGACGGCAAAGGGGCAAGGGTAATTTGCCGAAGTTATTGTTTCCGAGGGTAACCTCTGGATGTTGGCGTATCTTTGGCAATTGTCACATTTTTGAACAAATTGCCTTGCATCCTTCCTTATGATAGGCCAAAAGTAACCTTGGCGAAGTAGTACTCTGGCGAGGGCGTCTGTTCCTATGTGGGAACCACAGGCCCCCTCGTGAACTTCTTTGAGGATTGTTCTGACATCCCCTTTACTTATGCACCTCTGCTAGGGGCTTGCATACCTTTGTCTGTATAGTTCCTCCCTGATGAGGAAGTATCTCCCAGAGCATTTTCGCATTTTTGATGCCTCGACAGGGTCTTCGGGGAGTGCCGAAGTTGCAAGATATTTCTTGATGGAATCTTGCCATCCTTCTCCCGAGGTTGCTACGCACATTAGCTCTATGCTGGGTTGACTCAGTACCTCGGTAGGTTCTTTGGACTTGGCCAAGGTGTCAGCTTCAGCATTGTCTCTGCGAGGCACGTTTTCTATATGTCCCGAGTCAAACTCTTTAATGAGTTTCTTGACGAGGTCATGATATTTTGCCAAGGTTGGATCTTTTGCAGCGTAATCTCCTGTCATTTGTCGGACTACTAGCTGCGAGTCGCTGTGGGCCTTAAGGTTTCTCACACCAACTTTTCTGGCCAGTTTTAGTCCTGCTATGATGGCCTCATATTCGGCGATGTTATTGGTGACATCAAAACCGAATTTGATGGCTTTGGTGGCTTCCATACCTTCGGGCCCCCGAAGAACCACTCCAGTGCCTTGGTGTTCGGCGCCTGAGGCTCCATCGACAAAGAGTTTCCACTCTGGTTCCATCCTTATCAGGTTTTTCGAGGTGATTTCACCATTCTCGATTTCTGGAACTTCGGCGACGAAATCTGCCAATGCCTGGGCTTTTATTGCCCTTATTGGCTCGTAAGTGATGTCATATTCTCCAAGCTCGATACACCATTTTGACAGCCTTCTCGAATGTTCTACCTTCTTCATTATGTCACGAAGAGGTAGGTTACCTCGGACAATGATGGCGTGTCCATGAAAGTAGGGCCGTAGCCTTCTACCTGCGAGTACTAAGGCAAAAACGGCTTTTTGGAGCAATGGGTACCTAACCTCGGTGCCGTGTAGGGACTTGCTTACATAATGTACCGGGCACTGCTTCCCACCCTCTTTTTTCACTAGGACTGAACCCACAGCTTTTTCAGTAACGGCAAGGTAGAGGATGAGAAGCTCTCCTTCCCGAGGTTGCCGAAGTGTTGGCAATCGGGTTAGGTAGCTTTTAAGCTCATCCCAGGCTTTCTGACATTCTTGATTCCAAGGGTGCTCCTTGGTGCCGGAATTGCCTTCGCTTTTGGTTGCTTTGGTAACCACCTTGAAGAATGGTCGACATTGGTCACCATACCTAGAAACGAATCTACTAAGGGAAATGATTCTTCCAGTAAGCCTTTGTATATCTTTAGTGGTTGTAAGTGTTTGGAATCCTAACAAGGCTTTGACCTTTTCGAGGTTGGCATCTATTCCCCTTTCTAACACCATGAACCCGAGGAACTTTGCTGCGCTTATTCTAAACATGCACTACTCGGGGTTAAGGTGAATGCCAAACTCTCAAAGTCGTTGGAAGGTTTCGTCTAAGTCCAAGATATGATTACTAGCCATTCTGCTCTTAACTATCATATCATCGACATACGCTTCCATGTTCCTCTCGATCTAAGAGTCGAACACTTTATTCATCAACCTCTGGTAGGTAGCCCCTGTGTTCTTAAGGCCGAAGGGTATTCTGACGTAACAGTAGGTACCAACTTCGGTGATGAAGGCGGTTTTTTCTTCATCTTCAGGGTTCATCTGAATTTGATGATACTTGCTGAAGGCATCGAGGAAACTGAGGAGACCATATTCGGCGGTTGAATCCACCAATTGGTCTATGGCTGGCAAAGGGTAAGAGTCTTTTTGACAGGCATCATTCTGGTTTCGGAAATCGATGCACATTCGAAGCTTTTCACTCTCTTCTTTTGTGGCGATAACCACGTTGCTGAGCCATTCGGGGTATTTAACTTCTCTTATTACCCCCACCTCAATCAGGCGTTTAACCTCGGCTTTAACGAAGGAATTCTTATGAGCCGATAGGTTCTGTTTTTTCTGCCGAACCGGCCTTGCGTCAGGGCATACTTTAAGACTATGGCGGATTATGCCGAGGTCGACTCCAGGCATGTCTTTCGGAGAGTAGGCGAATAGATATTTGTTCATTAACAAGAAAGATACAAGCCTATCTTTGTCACCTTTGGCCAATTTTTTCCCCACTCGGGTGTTTCGGCCGGGGACCAGCTCTACATCTTCTGTTTCTAGTTTTTCCAACTTTTTTATTCCCTCCTTTACTGTATCCTTGCCTATCATGACGGCTCTTTCAGTAGCCGAAGTCTGTACTTGGACCTTCGCTGGGCTTTGTCTAGCCTTGGTGAAGACCCTCCTGACTTCGGCTTGGTCAATGAAGATCTCTGCATCCCCTTCTTTAGTTGCAAAGGTGACCGTTAAGTATTTTACATCTGGGCGGATGTGGAGATTGACTTGAGTTTGCCTTCCGAGGATGGCATTGTATGATGAGGGAACATTAACGACAATGAATCTCATTATAATGGAGGCGAACAGTTCTTCCTGACTCTGAGGTGAGGTCCCTTCAACATTAGGGGCAGATCGATGTATCCGAGGACTGGGAGCTCGGATGGCCTAACCCCAAAGGTGGGGGAATTGACTGTGTTGAGGTCGCATTTTGAAATGCCCAAGTTAGGCAGTAGGTGGGAGAAGATGACGTCGGTGTTGGAGCCGTTGTCCAGAAGTACTCTTTTGACGTCCCAACTCTCTATCCTTGCCATGACAAGGAGTGGGTCATCGTGGGGGAACTTCACAGTGGACCTGTCTTTGCGAACAAGCCTGTTCGGCGAGTTCCCATACTCCATTATGGAGATTTCTCTTATCTTTCGTTTCCTTTCAGCCAATGGTATCCCTGTAGTGATGGTTTGGATGACCCATGCTGGTGGTGGCGGATTCTTTCGAGGACTTCGATCTCGACGTCTATCAGAATCATAGTCCTTCTTGTCCCCCCTTCTTTGTTCTTCCTTTCTCCCTTTTGGAGAAGGCATCTGCAAGTACCGGCGAAGTTGGCCCTGCTTTATCAGATACTCGATGTACTTCCTTAGCTGGAAGCAATCTTCAGTGTCATGGCCATGATCTCGGTGGAATTGGAAGAACTTCTTCATGTTCTTCTTGTTTTCCGAAGTCATAGCCTTTGGCCTTGGAACTGTAGTCCATTGCCTTTCTAAGGCCATGAGAATGCTGGCCCTTGTGGCGTTCAGGGGAGTGAACGTCATTGGCCTCTTACCCCTTTATTTTCGGGGCCTTCCTCCAACCTCATTCTGGTGACGATTCTAGTGGCTTGGTCCTTCGGGCCGAGGGTGTTCCATCATTGGTACCCCCATTCTGAGTTCTTCGGCTGTCATGTGCTGTTCGGCCCTTCGATAGAACTCCTCGAGAGTGTCTAAGGGGTCCTTGGAGAACTCATAAAAAAGCTGGGAGTCTCTCCGAAGTCCCCTTATCATTGCGAGGATGCGAATTTCGGGCCGAAAGTCAGGCACGCTTAGTGCTTCTCGGTTGAACCTTTCAACGTAGTCGCGAATGGTTTCCCCACTTCGCTGTGCTATGTCAAACATCTGCACTGGCATCTTGGCCGTTGGCTTGCTGCCGATGAATTGTTGGGTGAAGGCAGTGGACAGCTCTTGGAAACTCAGCAAGGTTCTGTGGGCTAGGGAGTTACTCAGAATGGCGAACTTCTCCTCTTTTTCGGAGAGTAACTTCAGTGGCAAGGAAACTGGGACCTTTGGTATGGGGATGGACTCTGCCGACAGGAGCTCTTAGTTTCTTTTTGGGCCCCTTCATTAGTGGGTTGTGCCCTAGGGGGCACGTCCTCCGTCGAAGATGTGTGATGAGAGCCCTCACTCTTGGAACTTTAGTGGGTGGACCTCGGGCTTCTCCCCCGGCGCATTGCCGAGGGATAGGCCCTTCGGGTCGGACGATGCTGGGGCCACCTCTGGTCGAGTTGCTGGGTCATTTCAGCGACGATGGAGCGTTGGAAGTCTTGTAAGAAGCCCAACATCACTGTTAGAGGGCGGTCGTCCTCCGGTGTAGAAGTTTCTGCAGTGGGCTGCTTGGTCGTCGGCTGAGCCTCCGGTGCGGAGGGGGACTTCGGGAGCCCCTTGTCTTGGGAACGCCGAGTCTCTACAACGGGGACCTGGGAAAGGGTTCCCACAGACGGCACCAAATGATGCCCTTCCGCATCTTCGTTGTGAAACATGGTGAACCTGGAGTAGAAACTTCCGGTGAGGGAACGCCTAGATGAGGGGCTTTGCTGGGAGAGATTGCCTGAAACACTCAGAAAACAAGGGTTAGGAGGTCCCAGGAATGTTTTTCTGGGGGAGGAGCCTCCGACGCCCAGGTTAGTGTTTGGAAATGGAGAATAAGTAAGGAGTGGAGAGATTTTTTCTTAGAGTGGGATCCCATTGCCAGGGGCTTCTCCTGAGTATTTATAGGGAGGTGAACAAGAGAAGTTCATTTGCCATAGTCTGCTCAAATCATGACACGTGTTTGGTCGGATGCTGTCCGTACTTTCCGAAGAGGGGGAGCCTCTAGCTGACCATAGGCCTCCCTGCCAGGAGTCTGGGTTGTACGAGGGCGGCGTGTCGGGGGCCGTACGAGTATGGTGTGTCAGAGTGTGTCCAAGGGCGGTGTGTCGGGGGCTGTACGAGGGCGGCGTGTCAGGGGCTCCTCAGCCTTTTTTTCGTATGTCCGCATGGCCTTTTCGAGGGATCAAACTCATTCGGAGTACAAAGCTCATTCGGGGAGGTGAGCTCCTTTGGAGGGAGGTCCCTTGAGGCACATTCGGTTGGGCTCTCCCAAGGTCAGGTGTGGGTACCTGATGATGGCACATCGTGAGCGCGCGCCGAGGGTGGCCCAAGGAGCATCCGAAGGTGGTTTTGGACACGAGAGGTCGGTGCGAGGTCAACCTCGGGAAGGGCGCTGACCCCTTCTGACCGAAGTTGGTCCCACGGGTTTTCTGAGGGTAGCGCTTATCTGGCTTGTCCGAGGGTGCTGAGGCCCTCTATTTGCTGGGGTTTTGTCGTGTTTGTTTCGACCAGAAGTGTTGTGCTAGCCAAGGGTGGTACGCACATGCGAAGTCCTTCAGGGGCAATAGCCCTTTGGCTATCATACACGAAATACAAAACCCGAATTGAGGTAGAATTCTGATCCCAACAACATTAATTTGAATAAATTTAATGTGTTAAAATAAAATTGGTTAATTGACATTTGGCAGTTCCAAAGCTAAATTTATAATTGGTAATTTGAAAGATGCTCTTACATATAAGCATTTTAAACTGTATCTTACTGAGAAAAAACTGTTGGGTTTCGGGAGCCAAACAGCGCAGCGGAATTTAACCGAAACCTTCCAGGATCCAAGTGAAATGAGGTAAACCGGATGTTCGAAAATTTCATACCTAATTTTCGGTTGAGATTTCTCACTCAACTGTAGAGTCGAATCACAAAACCTGAACAGTTGACGTGTTCAGGCTCTCTATGGTATCCACACGAGCCTCTCGGGATCACCACGCTTCCACCACGTCCCGGCAGATGCGTTTCTCTTGCGCTCGCAGTGCTAGCTTGCGTCCTCCAAGGAATTGCAAGAGAAGAGTGCGGCTGTCCTTTTGGGAGGCTAGGGCAAGGAGACCTGCGAATTTCTCACTAAAAGTTGTATTTATAGTGAGACTCAACTTCCAGGCCTAATGGGTTTCAAAGCCCTAATCCAATTAGGATTTAATTTCGGGCTTAATAATGGCTCAACTCCTTGGCCCATTATTAATACGAAATTAAAGTGAAACCATAACCCAAATAATTAGCCCATGCACTCTAATGATCCAAATAGCTCTATGTGTGCGACCCAATAGGCTCTTGCCATGTTGGCAATGATCATAAATCACATTTATGATCATAAGCAATGAGCGGTGTCTAGCAACACATCATTGCTACCCAAGTGACAAGATTGTTGGTGAATCGACTAAACCTTTATGATCATCACCGATATATGCCATTGTCCCTTTGTCCAAGATATCAAGACTAAGCACGAGACATGGAATGTGTCACTCTCGTATAGCCCAATGTTTGGTTTCTTGATTACTGAGTAAACCAACTTAAATTGATGACTTTGATATCGTATATCAACTCATCGGAGCATGGTCATGCATTTTCTAAGTCTCACTCTATCAAGGGGCCCGAAGATATCACTCCCGTTACATAGGAGGGACAAATCCCATCTTGATCATACAAATCCCTCTGCATGATATGTGACATACCCAATGACCTCCTTCAAGTTCACTTAGTTACGAGGAACAAAGGAAAGTATCAAAGTATGTGACTTACATGTAAGGAACCTTGATGATCTTAGGTCGAAGGACTACATATACCATGATCACTATGAGAATCACTTATGACACTCATATAACTATCCATGAAGTGTTCTCATGGTGGGTCGGTCCAGTACACAAGTTCTCCAACTTGTACCCATATGTAGACTACATATCTCATATTAGTCTCCACATATGCTAGTCATTATGTATTATTGCAACTCGCTCCACAATAATACTAGACTAGGGACGTTTAAGAATATCATTATTCTAGGGTTACAATTATGTTTATTACGTTACGCAGAAACAAAACAACAAACAAAATTGCTGGATTAATGCCTAAATAAAATATCATGACTCAATGTGCAAAAATACAATCATCTCATGATTGGCTTTTTTGGCACAACACTAACAAAAACATGTCTTATGTTATAATTGATTGGGAAATATACTGAAAGCTGGTTCCCCGGGGCAGTAAGTAATTACATAAATCTGTCACAAACTTATTAGTTAGCTACTGAAACTCAGAAATATTTCCCTAATTTTTTTCTACTTAGAAATATTTCCCTAATTTTTTCTATACAAGCCAATCACCAATCAAGCTTCATTTTGGGAAAACTCCAATATTCACCTCGGAAAAATCCATTATTGTCTCACCAAACTCCATCAACTTCATAATTTATGATTCTCTATATGCAAGTAGATGGTCATGCTCATCATTTATTTCTCACACATTGTTCTTGTCCCTGTTCTTATCTAATCGTGGATCCTGACCATGTTTCTTCCAGAACTTCAAATGTAGAGATCTATGCTGAAGCATTTCCTCAATCTCCTCCATCGGCAACCCCTTTGTTTCGGGCACGCAAACAAGTACAAAGACCAAGGCAACCACTGAAATGACCCCGAATATGAGGAAAGTCCAAGAAGTCCCGATCGCTTGCGTTAAGGAAAGGAAGGATTGCGCAACAATGAGGTTGGAGATCCAGTTTGCGGTGGCGGCTATGCCCCCACAGATACCTCTAAATCTTAGAGGATAAATCTCAGAGTTGACAATCCATGGTACGGTTCCCATCCCAGGGGAGAAGAAGATAATGTAGAGAGCAAGTCCGATGAGCGCAAGCCACCCGTACTTGCTTGGGCAACCTCTTGTGTACCATTCACTTCCTCCATCACGGCAAATGTTGCCTACTGTCTTGTTTGAGATCAAACATGCCCCTGGTAGTAACTGCATTGTAAACAAAGTTGCATCAGACAACATGATGAGTTACGTGAGTCTAGAAAAAATTTCAAATCAATTCATTTTAACTCAAGTCAATTTAATTTAAAATGAATTATTTTTATTTTTATATTTTTATTTATGATATTATTAAATTTTTATATTTTTAAGTATTAAAAAAAATTTCATAAAAATTTAAAAAGATTATAATAGAGATATGTCCGTTGGGTGACCGTAAAATGTTGAACTTGTAATTGGAACCAAAAGAAACAGCACAATACCTTGTCGGAAGCTGAGGAGCAGAATCCACAGCTTGGAGATGAAGCCTTCAGGCACTTCATGCAATCCCAAGTACCATGACCTCCCAGAGAAGCAAAATCCGGGCACATGTAGCCAGAATATCGGCTTGTGCCCACCGGACTAACCGCCGGAGAATGAGAAGTAGTTTCATGGAAGACAGCCGACAGAACACCAAGAGAGATTACAACTCCAACCAAACTGATAACCAGTAGCTTCTTCCTGCCTGTCCGATCAATGAAATATATGCTGACAATTGAGCCCAACGCATTGAGGCCGGCGGTGACCAGAGAAAGGAGGAGCGCCGTCTGGTTCGAGGCGAAACCAGCGAGCTGCACAATCGTGGGACTGTAATACATGACGGTGTTTATGCCGACGAATTGCTGGAAGACTTGGAGGCCGACGCCGGCGTAGAGGCCTCTTCTGACGGTCATGGTTTTCAGTAGTTTGATGATGCTCGTCTTTTTGGAAGACTCTTGTTCTCTGATTTCTGTTTCCACTGATTCCTTAAGGTCTTGGATCTCCTGCTCTACTTCGTTTTCAGGGTAAATTTTTCTCATAATTTCTTTTGCTTCTTCTTCCCTCCCCTGTTTTACAAAGAAACACAAACATTAATTGGATCTTAAATTCCTTAATACACAATTCTACGCCACCCCCACAAAGAAATAATACTATCACCGGATTGGGTCTTAACCCAAGTGCGATGAGACCACAATATTAGGTGGCCAGCAAGGGTCTTGATTTGTACAAAAGATTGCTTTTTTTTACAGCTAGTGTGTGAGTTTAGATTGAGTGGAGTGCGGTAGGGTATAAGGAAGACTAGTTTATAGAACATCTCTTGTATTTGGGTGTGGAAAAGGCTAGATTATATAACATCTTCTGCGTCTCTTCTTTTATAGCATTTTGAGTTCCAAAAAAATAAAATAAAATAAAAGTTAACCAAATTGTTAAATAGGAATTTGGGAAATTTCATGTGTAAGGACTGATATTTTAGTGAAAAATGAATTTCATCGGTTAATTCTGTACAAGGTTACAAGGGTACCTTGCGAAACAACAAAACGTGGTGATTCTGGTAACAATAGCATCAAAACAAATTGGATAAATGCCGGAAGTCCGGCTATTCCAAGCATCCATCTCCACGTTCCCGGGGCCTACAGAATGTTCAAGTAACCATTAGTCCAAGTCTGCCTGTTGAGAAGTTCAAATAATATCAACCAAAATGTTTAGCTTTTTCACCTTAGTAAATGCCAGATTGATAAGGTAAGAGAGGAACTGGCCACCAGTGATGAGAAAACCATTGGTGCTCACAAGGGCTCCCCGGATTTTGGCAGGTGAAGCCTCGGATATGTAAAGAGGAGATGTCATTGAAGCCATTCCAACCCCGAGTCCCACGAAAATCCGGCCAACAATGAGAAGGGTAGGGCCGTTAGCAGCTGCCATGAGCACCGCTCCTATGAAGAAGAGGAAATCTGCAATGAGTAACACCTTTCTCCTTCCTATTTTGTCGTTCATCCACCCTCCGATTGCTGCGCCAATGATTGCTCCGGCCACTGCCATGCTCACTATACTCTCCTGTTTTCATGACAACAGTTCTGTTATAAGCTACAACTCGCTCACACATTCCAAACTTGGTTTAGAATCATCCTACACGAGATGGTAGGATACACAAATATGGTTCTTTTTTGCAGACTAAAAATTATATTAGAGAGAAAAAGCCCAAGCTCAAAACTAGCAGCTCAGATGGACTTGCCCCAACTGTTTGATGCAACCATAAATTAAAATTGAAGCCCAACATGAGCATATATTTTCTCTTCCTGAAACCATATGGGAAATACTAGTTTTCATTAAGATCGGATCACATGAAGTCGTGTCACCTGATAATAACTTGTGATACAGGCAAACAATTTACAATGAATTCTGTTTAATTTACATTTTTCTAATAAAAAAAGCCATTCTAAATCTAAGGTTATATATAATTGAACGTAGAAAATTTAGTCGACTCCACTTATCTTTTTTTCATAATGACAAGCACAATTTAGTGGAGTTTGTCTTAAGAAAAAAAAATAGTATGTGTACAATTTTATTAGAGTTTTCCTACAAGAAAAAGGAATTAGCATGCGTAGCATTCCTCTTTTACAAGTGAATTAATAGGTTAAGTAAGTGGTTAGATAGTTTAGAGTAGCCGGGGCCTCATCAGTGACTCAGTGTATTTGCTTGATATATAGACACACACCATTCAAACCATTCCCATTGCATAAATACCATTAACGTTTCTTAGTGTAATTATGTTATTTGGTGGGTAAATTGCATGCCTAAAGAAATCTAAAAGCTTTAACTTAATTTAGGTTGTGAATCCGTCCCTTAGTGGTTGTTGTGGTCCAAAACCGTTTCCCTCCATTGTAAATTTGTCTTTAGTACCAGGCTAGACCAAGTTAGCACAAATCGATTCGTTGAGAGAAATTCGATAACATAGTTTATTAACTATTAACAAATTAACAATTAATAAAACATGATAGTATTTCAATTTACTAGAAGATAGTTACAAAACAGTTTGAATTTATTAAATCTCATGTAATTGTTTGACATTAATTTTTTAAATTCTAATTTAACATATTTGGTAATTGTGTTATTGTTAACTCAAACCATGTTATAGTTTTTGGATAGTTAATGAACTATGTAAATTATCATAATTAATTTCTTATTCCAACTTGGTTTAGTATAGAGCTAATTAGGGATGGCAAAATTAGAACCAACTCGGATGACTTGACTTGACCTGACATATCTGAGCCTAAGCTTGACTTAGCCTGATTTGACTGAAAAAATCAACTATCTGAATCCAAACTTAATTTAAGTGAAACATAAGAACCTGAACCCCGACTGCCTAAATTGAAATGGCCCAAACCCAAATTAGCTCGAACCTAAAATGAGTTAACCCAAAATGATTCAATGTCTAAAACTTGACAAAATCAAAATTTACACCGAACAAACCTGATGGGTCAACTTGAATCTGACCTAAAACTTGAATAGCTTGAGCTGAAGTCACCTAAGACTAAAATTGACATAACCTACATTAAACCAGAACCTAAAATCTACTTAACATTAATCAATCCGAACCTAAACATTATAATATGAACTTGAATTCATGATAATTCGATTAAATCTAAATCTGAATAACTTAATCCAAACCTGATTCAATTCGCCCAATTATCATTCCTGAAGTTAGACATAGATTTGCAATTGGATAAAAAGTTTGACACGATTAAGCAACAACTTAAATGAATTTGCAAATTGCTAAGTAAATTAAAATTTGGGATTTTCGGTTCCATTGAGCCATTGCTCGGCCAATGGAATTAATGGAGTGATAAGTTTTTCTTTCTTTCTAATGCCAAGTAAGTGAAAGAGAATACATGGAAAATATGATTTCCGTATCAAACTTTTCTACTAATAATACCGTCATCAGTTCCAAATGTTCTAACTAAAAGATAATCTAAATCATGACTATTCAAATCGTAATTCAATTAGTCTGAAAATTCCAAATCATGACATCAGACTGAAGACTATTATTCGTAATTTGAGGGAAAAGAAAGGTTACTTGTATCGGCTTGGATGTTCTGGACGACTCAATCGCAATTTTTTTTATATATTGGGAACGACTTGAAGTTAGGATTTGTATTTAACGATTTGTTTCATTTAAGTAGTGTGTAGACAGGTTAGATAATATTGGTACAATTCACTTGTTTGGATAGGAGAAAAAAAAGATAGAAACCTTTACTATTTTTCACTTTCCATTTCACAAATTTTTTTCATTTTTCTGATTTGAGGGAAAATAACTGATTTTTGTTTCCCTCATATTTTTTTTATTAATTGAGTCCAAATAAACTTTATAAAGTTTGAATTATAACTTGTATGTGACGATATTTCATATAAGTTATTTTCAGATAGGTTCCGGGTAACCAGATCTACTAAGAATAATGATGATGATGTCTTTTACTCTTAATTTTGTAATGATTTTAAATATAAAAAGAGACGAACAACCTGTCACAACCTGATTGGCTGAACGTTCCACTCAAAGTAGTCAAGCAAGTCAGTATTGCTTTCTTTTGTTTCCCGTCGTATTAAAAAAGCCAAAGAAAAAAAAAGAAAAAAGAAAAAGCTAATCATTTTTTTTTTCTCGGAAGAAGAGAAATAGTCTAGTCATACGAGTCCAAAGAAATTGCTAGAGTGCTCCAAACTAAGACCAGAGAGCCGTGGAACATTTGAAAGGGCGGTGCTAGAAAGCAGTGGTGTCTTTGTCAACTTTTAAAACACGAGGACCATGTTTATCCGAATTGAGGAATAATTGCCTTCCAAAAGATGCATATAAACAAAGAGAAGAAACAAACCGATTAACCAATAGAAACCATACAGGCATACCTGTAAGACCGCATTCCTATCCACAGACTTGAAGTCATCTCTAATGTACAAAAGAGCCCCTGATATTACACCTATAGAAAAAGAAAACAAAAAGATAAATAAAATTTTACTAAATGCCCAAAATAGCCACTAAATTTTACTAATGATCTGAACTTTTCCTGAGGTTGAGGAACGTTTAAAAACATGCAAAATTACATGAAGAGTGAGGGGGGAACCTGTGTCATAGCCAAAGAGGAAGCCACCAATTCCGGCCGAGAAGGCGAGACGGAGAACGTAGGGGTTTCTCCAGGTGAGGGAGAAACATTCCCGGAAAGCCGAGCCATCTGTGCCTCCATGGATCCCTCCTTCCATATCTCAAATATAGATATGCTTCTGGCTAAAACTTGTTCTATATGTATGTGCTTATAATTGGCTATTTGTATGGACTTTAGTTATGTTGAAGGCAGTTGGCTGAAAATATGGTTATTGAGCCAGAAAAGGGGAGTAAGAGAGAAAGGAGTGTGGGTTTGGGAGTCTGAAGTGGTTCGTATAGTGGGGGAGGTAGGAGTGCTAGAATCAGAGGAAAATTTGGAGGGGGTGTGGGATATTATAAAGGAACGGGTCCAGCCAAACTCAAGAGTCTACAAACTTTATTCATGTAGATAATTTATCAAGATGCCTATTAACTCTTTCATGTGGGTCCTCTCCATGTTTTTAGTCGGCCAATTTTCCTGGTAATTCTTTTTATTTTCCCTTTTCTCCTACAAATTAATAGTAATTGTTTGCAGGACCAAGAAAAAACTTGAAGCTGAAATTCTTATTTTTTTAAGGATGATTATCACATGAATATAATGTAGATGTAAACTTTTCTATAAGTCAGATGTGATCTGCGAATCAAATTACTACTATATTCTAAAGATGAACATTAGTACTGTTGATGAATAGTAACTTGGTTTTGGATTGGTTGAGCTTAGTTGGTTTTGAGCTATAGTTTAGTAGTTTTTGTTTTTTCGCTTAATTTTTTTTTAATTTTTTTTAGGGTGCGATTTGCTATTTTTTGAGCTTTATCTCATTTCGTATTTCTGAGGGCTTACATTGCAAGTTTTATAATTTTCATCTGTCTCCCATTTTTTTCAGTTAAAATGAGATTTTATTCCCTAACTTTCTAATTTTTATTTTTGGGACCTGAGTTACGCTCGTGTTACATTTTAACCCCTGAATTTTATAGCTATTTAATTAAATCTTCCATTAGTTCTCTTGGCCCCCAAGTTTTTCTTTTTGTTGTTTTTTATGTACTATCTTCTAAAGTAAGACATTGGTGACCATAATTTATTTATTTTTTAGTTAAAATTTATTTTTTGTAGTTAAACCATTTTTTATTTTCATTAAGTCAATTGTTAAATCCTTAATGCCTAAATTTTTTCCATTGTGTTTTTCTTGGTCCTAACTTTCTTTTATTGATTTTCTTTATTGTTGTTTACTAAACTGAAGTTTTAATCATTATTTCTATTATTATTCTTTCATTATTATTTCGAAGCACGTAACATGTTTTGTGTCGCACTGTTATTATTAAAATTTATTACAAAAAATATCCATTATAATGTGCGGGTCACCAAACCTCTCAATTTATTCTATTGGTCTTTAATTTTTTTGTCATTTTTTCATTGTTTTATAAAATAAAATATTGGTAACCGTGATTTGTTTCTCTTATGTTTCTAGTAGTCGCATTTTTTACTCTAGCCTCCACTTAGCAAGTTGTGAACATTATTTTGTTTAAAAATTATAATGGTTGAAACTTGAAAGCATATTTTTTTATTATATCAAGTTTCTACGTTTTTTCACGAATTTATGCAATAATCATATGAACCACTACACCATGCGGCCTCCATGTACCTCGTTATAACTATATATTAATTGTCGACTTCAGGTACTATTCATGAACAGTATTACTTTTTTTTTCTTTTTTCTAGACTATATTGACGTGTTTTAAGTTTGATCCCATTTTCACAAGTGGATAGAGTCTTGAGGGCCCGCATTGCAATTTCCTCAGTTTCCGCCTCCTTCACTTTTGGCTGTGATTAAATGCATTTTTAGTCATAGAATTTCTAACCTTTACCATTTAAGTCACTAATGTCGACCCGTCTTATGTTTTGGTCCCCAAACTTAATAATTGCTTAATATTTTTTCTATTTGCTCTCTTACTCCCCAAATTTTTTGTTGTTTTTTTATGTACAATTTTCTAAAGTAAAATAAATTAAACAAAATTTTTCTATTTTCATCATATCTTTTTCATTATTGATAATTAAGTTTTGTAGCATGAGTTATTTAATTCAAAAGCTTTATGGTTTAATAAAGTAATTTGGTTCTTAGTAATTAAAATTGAAAGTGAATTTTTCTAAATAAAATTTTCACCAATATTAAAAATTAGAATTTAAGTTGATAAGAAATTTTTTTTGGTTAATTATTATTTAACAAGAAAAAAATATTCATCATTTTTAAACATTTACAGTGTTACTTTTTAAACAGTGCTGATTCCTTTTTTTTTTTTTTGCTTTTCTACTAGACATGATTGAATCTTTTTGAAGTTCAGTCCTCTTCTTCTAAGGAAATTGTGTCTTGGGGGCCTGTGTTGTAATTTTACAAGTGTCCCCTATTTCACTTTTTCTTATAGTTAAATTGCGATTTCAGTCCCTGAATTTCTTTCATTTCCCATTTTGGTTTACTAAGCTCGAACCATGTTATGTTTTAGTCCTAAACTTAATAAATAATAACTACTTAACTATATTCTTTATATGTGCTCCTTCGGTCTTAATTTTTTTTTTTCATTATTTTTTTATGTACTATATTCTGGAGCAAAACATTGGACACCATCAATTATTAAATTTTAATACCTAGAGCTTTTCCATTTCATCTCTTAGTCCCTAACTTTTTTTGGCCTATTTTTTCTTTTTCTTTTAATCTTTATTAATTGAGTTTTGTAGAATGAGTTATTTAATTCAAAATTTATATGGCTTAATAAAGTAATTTTATCCATAATTGCTAAAATTGAAAGCAATTTTTTGTAAATAAAATGTTCCATGAATATTAAATATTGAAATTTGCATTGATAGAAGGTAAAATTTTTTAGTGGATTCTTCTTTAGTGACAAAAAATATTTGTCATTTGAAAGCATGTACTTGTGTTATGTTTTGATGATAACTAATCATTTGAATGGTAAGAACATGATATAAAAAATGTCCAACTTAAATTAAAATAAAGTAAAATTTTAATTTATTAGCATATGCTTATGAATTTTTTAATTATTTATTACTAATATTTATTTTAATGATAAATTTAAGAAAAAAAACCTACTACAAAGTGTGGGAAAAGAAACCTCATTGTATTAAAATTTGAAATCGAATGCCCTTTTGAGTTAATTAGCATTTATTGCCTACTGTGAATCAAATTGTAATGGCACCAAATTAATTAATTAATTAAAAAGTATTAAAAAATTTAAGGAAAGGAAATCAAACTGTGAGTGTAGGTGACAAGTGATCAACAAATGAGGCACAGAATTCTTCCAAACTTTTGACCTTCATGCACATTGATTCAGCTCTTCTAGAAGGAATAAAATTTGAAGATTTCTGTCTTAGCTTAAAAATCATATCTTGATTATTTAAAACGGACATCTATAACTCAAGTTATGATATTTCTATTAAATCTGCTTTTTAGCACGTGGCATAACATATGGTCTCACTTTTAACCAAATTTTAGCATTGAAAATTATTGAATTGATTCTCTTTAAGATCTCTGTGTTCATTTTTGTATGGCTTTGAAATCACTCAATTTTGATAATCATAGCTCTAGACATGAATTTTCTTTTAATAGCTCACCAAAATGCATAAATGGTAGAACTAATTCTGTTTGTGATCCAAGTTTAACCTCCTATATCTTTCAATTAGGCTGAACTATGAACCAAATATTGTAGATAATTGTGGGCTTGATCATTGGTACAAAAAATGCTTGATTTGGATTTCAGGTTGAGAGATATTGTGATTTTATCCACCTAAATAAACGCAATCATTGAGCACAATTTGTAAGTAAATACTTTTCAACTCCAGATTATAAAAACTAATCAAGTTAGAGAAATTAATTATACTCAAAGTGTGTAATGATGATTTAAACCTTTAATAGCTATACACCTATGAGTATTCATCATGATCTTCATGATCAAATTGTGTCAAAAATTGCACAGGAAGCTCATGGTCATCATGATGGGCCTTTCATCTTATGGATTGGAGGCATACTATGAAGTAAGAGGATTTACACCCATCTGGGCATCCTAAACTCTTTTCCCTTTAGAGCAATGTGTCTTAACCATGGCAACCTATGCTACGTTCCTCGTGGACATAATAGTACTTATAGCATTTTTTGTTCACTATTAGCTTTACACCCTTAACTAAACAAGAGTTGATTATAGATTATAGAATTAATTTCAATGTAATTAGTATTTATTATCTATTATGAATCAAATTATATTGACCTACAGCTCTTTATTTAAAATAGTTAAATTTTAGAAATTTGATAAAAGCAAGAAAACCATAGGGAAATTTTTATATGAGCTAAGTTTTACATAAAATTGCTACTATATTTTTTTATGATTTTGATAGCTGAAGGGATCATATGGGCCTAACCCAAAGGTGTGGTGAACTCTGTAATAGGGTCCTACACACAAAGGCAGCATCAGAGCCCTAGGATGTTTTATGGGGGGACATCCTTCGACTATTAAGTTAGGTTTGTAGTGAACAAAGAAGAACTATCGGGTGAAGAGTTAAAGTGTCATACTTTGGGATTGGCAACTTACTGCCTTTATATAGCCAGGAGAGCCCCGAGTAAATAGCTCTTAAATAGGAATCCTTTAACTAATCTCGTAATTTTGGGATTTTATTTCCTCCAGAAACGGAAGTCTTTTTGTTAGCTTATTGGGCTTTTCTCTTCTAAACCCATGGGATAGAGATTTAATCATTCTGGGCCCGTACTAGGCCTATTTCCTACCAACAGGTCTCCCTCCCTATAAGAAAATGTGGGTCGGAGCCCTGCATTTTCTTTGATGGCATTATTTCAAGGGGCAATCCTTGTATGTCAAAGAGGGTACAATCCCTCTTTTTTGGCATTAAGCCATGCCTTATATGTCACCATTTTGTCAAGGGTGGTGTAATGCCTTTTTGGGCTGCTTTTTGCGAAAGTTGTGAAAACGTTGTCATCTGTGTTTTTAGCCTTTTTTTGTCCTATGTTATTGCTATGCGTGATAGGCTTAACAATCAAGAGAGGAGATGAGGCATTGTCTATTTAATGCTTTTAAAAGAAGTGACCGGGTGTGACTGTCTTTGATGGCTGTTCATGGTCATGTGTCTTCTTCTTAGTGGCCGAAAAATCTGCAATGATTATAGTGACAGTTTCAAGGAGGTAACCCAAAGGTCACAGGTTTTCCTATATATATAGTATTTTTCACTCTCATTTTTCACTGTTTGAATTGCCCTATTGTTCTGTGCTTCTTCATTCTCTTGTTTGCTGTTGTTTGCTATTCTTGTTGCTGAATCTTCTTCCGAACCTTATTTCGTCAAGCTACCTAACCTCCTTTCATCAAGCTTCCTATAATCAGGCAATGAGTCATTTCCTTATTTTTTTTTACCACTTTGTAATAGTGTAGGTTTTTTTTTTCAGTATTTTTGGTTGGGGTTTCTTTCATTTTGGGTTTGGCCATTATTAGTTGTTTCTTTGCCGCTCATCCTGTGCTAGCGGCAACCCTGATGTATTATGCAACAGTTTTTCTAGATGGCGTCACTAAAATCATCATCCAAGGTTGTTATAGCCCTCTTAGCGAATTGCTTAGTGAGTGAGGTAAATTTTTAAATCCCTATTTTAGAGGCCTTAATTAAATGTGAATTAGCAAGATCACGCAAGTTATTAAAGGTTTAGTTGGTTCTAAATGGTTTATAGCACTAGGTTTGCCCAGAGGAAAAATGGTCAGTTTACACCTCGGAGGGTCGGGACACGGCTTGGGAGTAAAAATGATGTTTTTAAAACCTAAAGCCCAAGTTAGAAAGTTTTGCTTAAGTATTTAATTACCTAGTTACTATTTGGGAAAGGGGTAAATTTGCAAGTTTTAAAGAAGTTTGGGGGTGAAAGTGCTTTTGTTGTTTTAAAATGGTTGGAAGAGATAAGGATGTCACTATTCCCTCATCCCTTCCACTTGATTTTCGTAGCCTTCTTTTCTCCTCCCCATTTCTTGCTCAATCCACTTCAAATTCAAGATTTCTTGGCAAAAATGAAGAGCTTTCTTCGTACCCAAGTGGAGTGGTGCTTGCTTTGCACTTATTTTCCATGTTTTGAAGCTTAGAAGGGTATTTTTCACCTTAGGCAAGTTGAGTTTGTGAGGTACCCCTTTGTTCTTGATGTTTCTATGTTTCTTAAGGTTATGGGAGCTTGGGTTTTACTTGGATTGTATTAATTTAGTGCCATTAACCTTCTCTGTGGCTTTGAACCTAGGAAACCTAGAGGAGCCTTTGGAATTGGAAATTCTTGGCTTGTGGTGCTTGATGCTTGCTAGTTCAAGGTGAATTGAGGTAAGGTGTTTAGTTATTCTTTTGCTAAATTGATGTATGTTATTTGTATGTTGGTTATGGAGCATTATTTAGTAAGTTAGTACTTAAAATGGCTCAAGTAGGGCATCCCTTATGCGTAAGCATTGTGAGGAACTTTGTATCTCTTGTTTTGAAGAGGTGCGAACGCACCACGAGGCTGTGCATTTGCATTGTAGCTTGGGAGCTTCATATCTCTTGTTTTGCAGAAAGTGCGAATGCACCACAGGGTTGTGCGTTCACATCGTAGCGTACAGCCTGCAATGCATACACACAGTACAAGTGGTGCGTACGCACCATTTCCAGAATGGATGGGCTACTAGAGTGCATGTGCACCAAGATGGTGGTGCATTTGCATTAGGCCTAGAAGTCCTAGTTCATGCACAAGGGAGTCCTTAAGGGCTCAGGGGACACCAGGGGACCCTAGTTAAGCTCACTAAGTTTTTCCATGACTAGTTAAAAATCAGTTTAGTAAGAGAATAGTTGTTTTTCTTGCTAAATTGATGTATGGAAGTTTTATGTTGGCCATGGATGTTGATTTGGTAAGTTATTGCTTAAATTGAGCCAAGGGAAACACCCCTTGAGCTTAGGCAACATGAAGAACAAACTAGAGCTTTTTCCAGGCGATGTAAACACACCAACCCATGGTGTGTTTGCACAAAATTGAGAAATGAGAAACTGACTGAGATGCGAATGCACCATATGGCCAGTGCATATGCATTGTGACCTGAAAATCTAGATTGGTTTCATGGGTGTTCCTATGGCCTTAACGAATCTTACCCTAGTTAAGCTTCTTAATCACATCCATGGTTAGTTAAACATTAATTTAGCAGTGAACCAAGTAATGGTGGATAGGGGTGCACCTTGGATAAAGGCTTAGTGCATTTATGGCCTAGCCAAATTGTGACTTGAGGCTCAAGTGAAAGCTTACTACATCCTTGGTAGGTTAAATGGCGAGGCTTAGTACCTTGGTGGTCTAGGTGAGCTTATTAGCTCAAGACACCAAGTGGGAGCCTAGTGTGCCTAATTTGGTGGAGGCTTAGTACCATAGTAGCCTTGGTGAGCCAATGGCTCAAGGCACTATGTGGGAGCCTAGTACACCTAGCGAATTCCTTAGAACTCAAGCAAGGAGTATCCACCATATTCACCTACACCATAATCAAGGGAAGGTTATTTAGTGAGCTGGGAGTGAGTTAGGAGCCAAAGCTCGCTAGGCATGGGGTGACGTCTGTGCGAGGACTAGATTGAGGAAGGATCTTAATGGACCCAAATATATGTGCATATGTTAGCCCTCAGACTACAAACGTGAGTAGTAGACTTCCTATATATTTGTACATATATGTGTCCTTAGTGTTTTTCTTACAGGTCGAAGGATCCCTTACTGAGAATCTTTGATTTTCACTCCCTTAGCTTTTGTTGTGTAGTTGTGGGTGTGATTGAGCCAACAACCATAGAGGGTTCTCATGGGCAGGTATATGGTTTATTTGAATCTTTATGATTCTAGTTTGTGGTTTTCTTGTTGGTTAAGCTATGGTACTAACTATAGTTGTCTTTTTGCCCAATAGAGGCTAGCGAAGCACAAGGGGGGGCTTTGGAGCTTGCCACCGGGGGTTGCTTTCAGGTGGAAGCTTGGTTATGGATCTTAGTAGTGTTGTTTGGCATATAGTTCTCATACACTAGTTTGCCTCCAATGTTTATGTATAAATAGTCTACTTGAGAGTTGTTCTTGGGTGTGAGCATAGTCTACTTTTGCTTGGATGTTCACATGTGATTGATTATGTGTAGTTAAGCACATAAACGCTTTGTATTCTTTGGAAGTTTTGATGTTTGTTTTTAATGAAATTCCAGGGCAATGTTTTAAGTATAATTTCTTTATTTTATTGATCAAGTCAAAGCACAAACTCATGCATGATTGCATTGTAGGATTAGATAACTAGAAGCATAAAGGTTTTAACTAATGTGCACGTAATCAATTAGCCAATTATGACTAGTATAGGACAAGTTGCCATAGGCTTTTTAGGCAAGCGCACGAAGGGCCATGTCAAAAGTTACCCCTAGCGAGGCTAATTTGCTTAGGATACCATTTTCTCCCAATATGAGGGGCTTTGAGCAGCATTGGGATGATGCCTAATGAGGGTAGTCTAGCGACAGACTTGTGGCTGTATTACTAGCTTAATAGTATCATGGTTATACTGTCGCGCAATTAGGCTTTGAAGGATGGCAGCCTCACATATGGTTACAAGAAGACAGATGTACTTATGGTCTAGACAGACCAATTTCAGATAGGGCTCTACTTTCTTCTCCACCCTTTGGTGGAGCAGTTTTGTGACCATTACAAGGTGCCACCATTATAACTAACTCTGAACTCCTTTGTACATGTTAATAGGTTTATAGTTTACTGCAAGATTGTGATGGTGATCCCCCCTACTAGAGGTTCTCCTTCAGTTTTACATGTTAGACTTGAAAAATGACTCCAGTTTCTTCCACATCACCGATATCAACAGAGGAGGAAACATGCCTTTTTGCCTTCGTATCCTGTAAAGATTTGTGGCTGAGGAGGAAAGAATGCTTCTTCTTCACCTTAAGAGAGCAAGAGTGGGGATTTCCTTGTGAGTTTGCTTGTACTGTGCGGTAGGGCTTGGTTTAGCGACCGTCGATATACAAGGGCTCCAAGAGCCATCACTCTTACATTGGCTTGGTCACCTGGATGGAGTTAGTAGATCTTTCTTACATTGGCCTGGTCACCTGGCTGGAGTCAGTGGTGGGGAATAACAATATTTTATAGTTGTTCCCCATCCGCTACATAGATCTGGATGAGCCAACTTTCTGATAAGCAAGGATTAGTGAGGCCCATTAGAGAAGGACCTCTCTAACAGGGAAGAGGGTTAGGTGGGGAGTCTAGTAGAGGCCTTTAAGATTGCTTTTAGGGCTTAACTAGGCCCACTAGATGCCAAGAGTTGTACTATGTGTAGGCATCATACTTTCCTTAATTTTTGTGCCTTTCACTGATCTTAACCCTTTGTCATTTCTTATAGGAATGAACAGTTGTGTTAAAGAGTACATGAAGAGGCACAACAGCATCACCAATGCTCAGAATATTCCTACCCTTCCAGTCGAAACAGCCCTTGCCATTGGGGTGGCTGAGAAGTCCTTGGGGGCTATGCCACCAATTCGACCCCTTTGGTGCTAGATTTGTCCGAGTCTCCCCTAGAGGCTCAGCTGGTCCGGAAAAGTTGCATCTACAACCTTAACTGGTCGATGCTTCTTAAGGTAGTGGCGGCAGTAAGACTTCTATAGATAATTTTTCTTTTAGCAACATTGGTTTTGTTGACTTGATGCAGTTTTGTGTTGATTATAAGTGTTTTCATATAGCCCACATAGAAAAGGGCTTAAAGACCCTTGTTCCCATATTTGTTGTGGTCCTCAAGGCTCTAGTGGTGCCCTAAAAGTCAATTAAGGAGGCATCGTAGAAGTAGAAGATGGTTAGCCCTTCTTTTCCTCTTTCTCCCCATATGATTCCAACAGGATCATCCTTGGGACTAAAAGAGATTACGTATGACTAGATCTTTGACCCTTTATGGGCGGTGGGTATTTCCATATCAATCCTTGAGGATCGATCAGACATTACCCATCGTATCCTTGATCGTTTGAAGACCCCAGCGATTGGCACTTTTTGGCCCACCCCTCTTTAGTGGATAACCATTATTTGATGAACGTAGGCTACAGTATGCTCCAGGTACATTCCTTGTTACTTTCAATTTTTTGGTGTATGCTTAGTTAAAATGTGCTTGATCTTGTAGGCGGCTATTGTGACCTATGGTCTTGAGGAATGATTTACCACCCAAGAAAAGGTTGTGCAGTCCTTCTATTCATAAGTTGAGGCTTTGTGGAACATTAGGGACTCCTTAGAGTTAGAGAATGAACGGACCGTTTGAGGTACCCTAGTGCAAGACCTCAAACTAATGAAGAAGGTGAAAAAACAATGGGAGGGGCAAGTCAAGATGCTTGAGAAGAGGTGCGAAGGCTGGTGGAGGCCATAAAGTCATCTAAGAAGAAGAAGGTGGAGGCCTCTAAGGGTCCAGGATGCCAGGCATCCTTACTGAAGGTGGTGCAGAACAAGATAAATGTTGTCGAGAAGACTTTACCGATTGATGAGTATGCTCCCTTAGGCTTGAGGACCGTCCAAGGTGAATCCAGCTTTAGTTCGATCACTTCGACGATGTCCCTTGTGGAGAAAATTGAACTGGGTTTACTAGCATTTTTTAATGAAGGCTAATGCTCACGTGAGAGAGCTTGACTTGCACCTCCAAAAGGCAAAAAGGGGGCTTGAAAGTGCACCTTTCTTGAGTTCAATAAAGCTTTCTTTCTTGCCATTTTCAGGTGGAGCGAGCCAATTTAGACCTGGATCTTTCATTTCTATCAGTCTACGAGGATTTAGGTTCGAATTATGAAGCATGGCTGAAGGACGAGAAAGCTGGGATTCTTATCTTTAATGAGGATACATTGGCAATGAATATTGTTGAGGACTTTTTTCCAGATGAATTTTAGGAGGGTCCGTTGCTAATCCCCCCTGACTTTTAAGTTCATTGTAAGTTTTGCTGTTTTTTTTTTTTTTGAAACTTTGATCTTAATGAAACACTGATTTTATTTAGTAACCTTTTGTATGTGATGTATACCCTTTCAAATTTTTGTTTCATGTTAGAGTTGTTCCATATAGTGATATTCTTGCTTATTTATAACACCTGTGTGGTTTAGTTTTTAGGGGTCACTTTACTACGATGCCTTGGTTATTAAGTTTATAAATGGCTGCACTCTTGGGTAATTGGGAAGCCTTCATAGAAGGAGATGTGAAAATTGTAAGCCGTTTCGGAGGAATTTTTTTTTTTTAAAAAAAGTGCAGAGAGTACATCATAGTGAATCTGATGAAGTGAAACAATATCATTATGCAAAGTAAGGTAATACGTCATCTGAGTAGTACACTTTAGGAAACTTTATCCCTTTAGGGCTAGATAACCTTTCTCAAATCTTCCTTGTCACTAAGTAGGGTCTGTCCAAGTTAGGCCTTAGTGCTCCGTGCCCCAAGTTTCTCCCAGTCAGCTCTGCCTTGACAATGGCCCTGTCTTTTACTTGTATACTCTTCTTTTTTACTCTCTTATCATGAGTGAAAGTGACTCATTGCGTGAAGGCTCTCATGGGAACCCTCACATCTTCTTTTGTTCTTCCAGCTCATTGCTTGTATACTATTGCTTTTTACTCTCTTATCATGAGTGAAGTCACACTTGTGTGGTAGGCTTGAGTTTGTAACATTGGGTAGGAGATTTCTAGTAGGATGAAGGCATCGATCCCATAAACCACTGTAAAAGGGGACTCTCTTGTTGGGCTTTGAGGCATCGTCTTATAGCCCTATATGACACTCGATAATTCTGCTGTCCATTTGCCTTTAGCCTCCCCTAGCCTTTTTTTTAGCCATCTTCAATAGTTTTGTTAGTCACTTTGACTTGTCCGTTCGATTGAGGATGCAATACAGGACAAAAATAGAGGCGAATACTTGTTTCCTCTATAAAATGGCAAACTTGTTGATTATCAAATTGTTTGCCATTATTAGTAATGGTGGCTCTTGAGCATCCAATTCAGCAGATAATGTTTTTTCACAAGAGCTTAGTGACTTAGAAGGCTGTGATGGATGCCAGGGGCTCTGCTTCCACCCATTTATTGAAGTAGTCAATTGCCACGATGCAATATTTAACCTACCCTAAAACCATGGGGAGTGCTCCAATCAAGTCCAACCCCCATATAGCAAAGGGCCAGGGGTTTGCAGCCATTAAAGTATTAGAGGAGGGTAGTCTTTGTATTCACAAATTGAGTTGGCAGGCATGGTATCATTGGACTAGTTTTCTGGCATCTCCTTGGATTGTGGGCCAAAAGTAGCCTTGTCACAAGGTTTTATAGGGTTGGGAGTTGGCACCAATATGTGCTCTACAATCTCCTTGGTGGACTTCCTGGAGGACTTTCTGCCCCTTCTGGGGTGTTAGGCATCACTATAAGGAAGAAGTGAACCTCCGTCTGTATAGTTCATTTTCAATGATAACAAACCTTCCAACTTGGATCTTAATCCTCCCTTTTTCTTCAAGTGTTCCTTTCAAGGCTTTAGTCTCTGAGTAAAGTCTAATTGGCTTCCCCCAGTCATTGTCAAAGCCATGCATTTTATATGGTGAATGGAGGGTTTCACAACCTTTTCTATCAAGCCTTCTTCCAGGATTTTTAAGAAGGTGCCTACCCATGCATTCTGGGCTCATGGGATCTTCCGAACCTACGCGTGGTTGAACATCCTTATCAAATTTTTTGCTATTTTTAGGTATTTGCAAAGAGTTAGTTCATTTGCCCCTGGGGTTCTGAAAACTTGGTTCACTATTAATTATGAATCACTATATATTTGAAGGCATTGTACCCTACTGGACTAGCCATTTGTAGCCCTGCTCGGAGGGCTTCATATTCGGCAACGTTGTTTGTGACAGGGAATTGCATTATGAGTCTGAGAGCTGCTTCCATGCCCATTTTTCATGCCCTAAACCACCTCCACCCTATGCATTTGCATGTATTTTATGGGGTTCATTAGCCTAGGTGTCTTGGTAGGCTTATCAGGTGGCTTAGGACACATGTGCCAAAACACTTAGCCATTTTTCCATTTACTTTCTCGGTTTTAAGCAAGAAACAACAAAAATCGTTTGGGCATCTACATGGTGTCTATTTTGTATCAAAGATAATAGTTGAGCTAGTTTTGCTCTGTACTTAAAGGAAAAAAATAAGAAAGGCATATAATACATACTCAAAAGTATTACACAAGTAAGACAATTCTTGGCGGGTGCACAATAGTGCTAGGTTGGCCTACCTTCAGGCTTACCAAGCATCCACCAACACACATTGCTTAAACTTAGGATCCTTTTTTACATGCACTGATGTACAAGATAGTCATCATTTACTAGCTCTCTCGTATACTAAAACCAAACCCAAATGCATCTAGTTCCAAATGCCAGCAACAAGTGCCCACAAGCAACAAATTTGTGCTTGGTTATTTTACTAATGTGAGCTTTAATTTGGTTTCCAACATAATGAGTTTGAAACATACCTGAAAGCTTACACACAAGTAAAACTAGTGAGTAACCTATTTAATCCACAATTTCTTTCCCTAAAATGAAGAAAAATAGGGTGTGATTGGAATGCACTCAGTAACGGTCCAAGCAACACCTAGTGCCTACAATGTCCTTAGACATTGACATATATCATAGGCATTATGCCTTTCTTGGGCCAAGATCTGAAATATAAGACAAAAGAACAAGTACTTGCACACACCATACACTTGGCTTAGTAGCCTCAAGGCATTGTAAGTATTTCCTAGTGCCATATTAATTTATTTAACTTTATTTACATTTTTTAGCTTAAGAACAGAAAGCTCCAGATCTTGGAATAGGTTGGCCATTCTGGTAACAAGATCCTAATGGTTTCCCACAACATAGTCTAGTTAGAATTCACATAGTTGTTCTTGGCAACACTATAGGCCCTAGTAGCACTTAGGTTCACTTGGCTTCCAGCCATCACCTAAGGCTCCTCCTTTCTTAAGAATGTTCAAAGTCAAATTTGAATTCAAGTGGAAAAAGCATATTAAACCCTTACTAGGATTTGGGCCTTCAAATGTAGAAGCCCTTATTACTTTGCACACAAAACAAGCACCTCCACTAAGTTATGTTATTAGTTTTACCTCTGTCCTTCAACCTCTTTGCTTAATTGCCTTGCTCTGTGTGTTTCTAGTATTTCTTTTAGCTCAAAATGCAAAAGATGGGTAGGAAATGGAGTTGAAGCTGCCAGGCAACTTAGTGGGCAAAAATGTGCTTGGTGGAGGGGCATCGAGTAGCCTCATCGGGCACAATCCCCTAAGTTAAGGTGCTTACTTGGAAGATTATCACAATTCAAATCTTAAGCCTATATTTCTTCATTTCCCAGCTTTAGGCCTTTTTTTTAGTCTAGGTGTGTAAGCCCTTCAATTTTTCCGAATAGCAATACTACCATTAACCTGCAATGTACATATGCACACACTAATGGACCCTTGGGCACCCTTGTGTACCCGATAAAACACATAGGTTTTTCTTGCCTTTCTTATCCATTTTCCTTCAATCCTTTAACTTGTATGAAATTTTTACTTTCAACCCTAGGCCTATACAAGTCATAGGCATGGCAATGTTAGTCCTTTTAATATGATGTCTACTCCTCGATTCTTGGGCCTTGAGGGCCCATCAAAATACATTTCCTAGAGTAGGGTTTTTTTTCTCTTTCTTTTCTCCACTTGTTTCAAAAGGCATCATTTCAATGATGAAGTTTGCTAAAGCCTGTGCTTTAATGGCCATTTGGGGTTGGTAGTTAATGTCGTATTCACCTAACTTGATGCACCATTTGGAAAGCCTTTTGGACTTATTTGGATTTTGTTATATATCTCGTAAGGGTGACTCTATATGGACAATAATACGATGCATCTAAAAGTATGGTCATGATTTTTGAAAATCCATGATGAGGGTTAAGACTGCTTTCTCAAGTGTAGGGTATTGGGATTATGTGTTGGGAGGGTCTGGTTGATGTAGTACACAAGCCATTATTTTGTCACATGTTCCTGTAAAAGTACAGCACTGATGCAGCCTTCTATTACAACAAAGTTGAGCACAAAGGGCTCATTCAGCCTTGGTTGCTTTAGCATGGGAAGGCGTCATAAGTTGTCTTTAATCTATTTGAAAGCTTTGCAACATTCGTTAGTCTATTCAAAGATTGCTTCTTTCTTGAGTAAGTGATAGAAGGGCTTATAACGATCTCCCAAATGTGACACAAATCATCCAAGGGTTGTCAACTTTCCAGCTAATTTTTGGATGTCTTTTTTATTTTGAGGATCCGACATCATAAGAATAGCTTTGATTTTGTTTGGATTTTTGTCAATCCCTCTTTTTGAGACCATGTAGCCAAGGAATTTCCTATCTCCTGCGGCAAAGGTACATTTTATGGGGTTAAGTCTCATGTTGAATAGGCACATTCTCTGGAAGGTTTTGCGAAGGTCATTAAAGTGGTGCTCTATTTCTCTGTTCTTGACTATCATGTCATCTACATAAACTTCTATGTTCCTCCCTAGTTGTTCTATGGAGACTCTGTTCATGAGTCCTTGATAAGTTACTCTAGAATTCTTCAATCCAAATGACATTCGTTGATGGCACTATACTGCTTCCCTTATTATGAGGGCCCTTTTTTCTTGATCTTCGGGGTGTATATGAATTTGATGATATCTGTTGAAGGTGTCCATAAAGGATAGTATCTTTAATTCTAAGGTGGTCACACATTCACAAAATGGGAAAATTACAGCATGAGGACCTAAACTTATATGTTTTAATTTTCTCCATGGTGTATGAATTATGAAGTGTAAATTGTTTAATATACACTCATTTAAGTGGCACAAACAATGATAGTTTGGTCCTTAAGAAAGCCTTAGTGGATCACTTGTTTTTCAAATAACCTAATGACTAAATTGTAGGGTTTCAAAAGTTGGGTACTTAATTGCACAAATTTCTAAAGATTGCTATGGAAAGGACAGAGATGGAATTGTGAGGAAAGGACACGGATGGAATTATGAAGAAAGGAAATGGATGGAATTAAGGATATTGTTAGGGACTAAAGTGCTTAAGAAGGCAAATTTGATCATTTATGGCATAATGCCAACTATGGGCCCAAGTGTCCAAATTTTTGTCTAAATGTTATAATGACCTTTGACAAGGTTAAATGTGGTCAAAAACATATTTTTCCCAGCCAAAATAGCTAGATATAATCTGTCCAAGTGTTGGTCAAAGTTTCAAAAGTTTGCATATATGCCACCAAGGTCAAAGATAGAATAAATAAGGAAAAAACTAAAGAAAAACATTATTTCTTTCATTTCTTCCCCCATATTTTGACCCCCAGCAGCTAAGGTTCTTCCTTAAGCTCCTCCACCATCCACCATAGCCACCTTACTGCAAACTATCAAGAGAAAGCAAGAGAAAACAACCGAAGCATCAAGGAAGACCATAAACCCTAGTTTTCGGGTTTATCGAAGGTTTATTGGATTTCCTGCAAAAGGTAAGGGTTTTATCTGAGTTTCATGATTGTTTATTGTTCAATAATGATGCCCAAATATCCATGAAGCTAAGACCCTAAGCTTTGAAGAGAGCCACGAGCTTGGTGAACCAAGTTTAGGTTAAGGGGAAAATTGCACTTACGGTTTCGGCCCTACAACTTTGGTGCTCTGTTATGGCAGTGAAATTGAGGGTTTCTAGAGCCTAACTTAGTACTAAATAAGACCTAGTGACCTCCTAAGACCAAGCAATAGCTTGAGGAAGGCTGCCATAGTGAATTCTTAATGTTCATTTGAATGATTATGGACTAACTCTAATGTGTTATTGCTGCCAGCAATACATATGTTTGTTGCTGTGTTTGTTTGTGCATTTGGATGGCTATATCTATGTATATGTGCTATGTTTTTTTGTTTTACTGTCTTTAGATTTTAGGTATATGTCTGGGAATTGAAGATTTTAAAGATAAGCCCTTACTAAGTTCTTCAAAGGAGCCTACCTCCCTTTCTATCCATTTTTAGGAATGCCTGAAAGGGAATGTTCAAACTAACACTTTTAGTTTGATTTTTCATGTAAAATTTTTGGTACATAAACTTCAATATTTCTAGTATTGAACTAAAGTGGTTCATGATTTTTTGAGCACATTTGCTAATTTTAGTGTTGGTACTTTCTACTTTACACAGCAGCTGCCTTTCAAAGTTTCTAGAGTGCATTGTGTTTGTAAGGCTCTCCAAGAAGCTAGTGTATGTACCAAACTAAGCTAAGGCATAATTCTGATGCATCTATGCATGCAAATACACTTTGGAAGTTGTATGGACGATATTTGAAGTAGTGAAGTGATGTTTGAGCTTGTATGTGAAATTCTGTCCATTTTGCAACATATGGGATGTTTTAAAAGAAATGATGTTCAATGCTTATGGAATGACTTAAAATTTAGGGGAATGGTTTCTCCATGTGTCTAAGACATGTATGAAACTGCCCATGTTGGCTTTGTACATGGAAATGAAGTACATGAATTTTTTGAATCTTTGTATGGGCATTATGGTCATTAGTTGCGTAGATTTGGTACCTTGTGGTCCAAGAACCATAAGTTACTGTACATAATGAGTTTGGCCATGAAATTTTGACCACAATTATAGCACTTCAAGATGAACAATTTGGACTTTGAATAATTGGATTTGGTGTCCTGTAGCTAGAGTTATATCCTGTTAAAGTTGCCTGATTTTGCTGTGTACTGTTCATATGGTCAATTTTACCCGGTTGAGTATAAAATCTATACTTACAAACTTGTATGGATTTAATGCCTTAAATTTGTTTCCCTATAAAGGTTTAAGACCTTTAGGGCACAGGAGAACATGGGTAGAATTTGACTTGGACACTATATGAAACTTTGGACATATTAAATGGGCACCAAGTGCACCAAGTGTGCATATGATTGTACATGCACTTGGAGATTTTACTCAAATTCCATATTGGCCAAGAATAAAAATTTTATTGTCATCATTACTTCTAGATGAAATTGTGTGTGAATATGTGTGTGATGGTTGGACCAATATACATATATTTGCATAAAGACCAAGAGGTCCACTTGGGTAATATAGTGAGCATTGTTCTATTTGGCCTACATAACATGCATAGCTCTTGGGAATTGACACATTAAATATGGTCATGGTATTTAAGTACTCAGAGTGGTAACAAAGGTGGCATCAAGCAGTTGATTTAAGGAGGGTAGCAGATAGGGGTCTTTTGGGTAGGCATCATTAAGATTGGTATAATCAATGCACATATGCCCTTCGCCATTTTTTTTTTTGACCAAAATAATGTTAGCGAGCCATTCATGGTATCATACCACCTAAATGATGCATGCTCTTAGCAACCTTTCCAATTATTCTCTAACAAGGTCACGTCTTTTGGGTGTTATATTATGTTTCTTTTGTTTATTGGCCAGGTGGCAGGGTTTACTTGTGGCTTGTAAGTAACAATTTCTGGGTCTATTCTCGGCATTTCATCGAAGCACCATACAAAGACATCTAAAGTGGCTTTTAGAAATTGAATGAAAGACTGCCTTACCTTAGGAGGGAGGTGTTTGCTAATTTTTATGATCTTTCTAGAGGCTACTTCTACCAGTTTAGCATGCTTAGACAGTGTCACACCTGTTTTATTTTCTTGGGTTATTCTTTTTTCTTGTTTGCCTCTATTGGCACAAGCTGGTTGTATCTTGGCCTTCGTAGGGTGGCCACGTAGGTTCATCAGATTGAAGCTTGATCAATAAAGATAGTGGCATCCTCTACAAGGGTTACAAAAAGAATCATTAGCCACTTAAAATTAGATCAAATGTGAAATTATACCTAAGCCATCCTTTTGAGTATAGCGTTGTAGGGTGAGTGGACTTTAAGGACCAAAAATTCTATAGTATGTGAATCATAAGCAATCCTTCCTTTCTTATTCATACCTATCAATTTGAAGTGTAAATTAATGGTTTCAAGAGTATGAACCTCTTCTATACCTACTTTGAATGTTGGCCCTGATGTGGGTGATAAGGAAGACTTCTTAATATTGATTTCCCTCTGTAATTTGACAAATTAGATGTTCATGTTGGCTTCAGTGTCTAGGTAGACTATTTCTATCTCAAAATTGTTAATTCGGGCTCTAAATACTAACTGATCCATATGTAGGACAAGCACCCTGAACCATCGAAGCTGGTCAAAACCTTGTTTGGTTCAGCCACCTCCAATCGAGTAACCTCTTGCTCTTGTCATTTCCTTGCCACAGAGGGCTTCTTCTTGGTAATCATATGGATGACTCTAACCGGAAATCCTGGATTCCTAAGGTCCCTCGAAGGGATTGCTGCCTTTCTAGCCTCCATCCCCTATTGTGGTCCTTATCATTGTTCCTTTTATAGGGCTTCTTTTCTTGCTTTTAGCAAAAGGATGACTGTTTGAATAAAAATTCCCTAAACTTTCTTGCTTGTATCATCTCCTCAAGAAGTCTCTTCAGCTACCATTATTCGTCAGTGTCGTGCCCATTGTCCTTATGACATCTGTAGTATTTCTTCATGTCTTTCTTGTTCGAGGCCTGCATTGGTAGGGACCATTTAGGGACTTGGTTTTTCCTCTCTAGGGCATACAAAATGTTTAACCATTTTTCTTTTAATGGTAGAAGAATGGGCTTTATTTAGGACCACTTGTCACCCTTACTCCTATTCTTTGGTCTGTTATCCCTACTTTTGGGTTGCTCCCTTTGTACCGTTGGCCAATTGAGTTCTTCTATGTGCATGTACTGTGTAGTCTAGTCAAGGAATTCCTTGATATCCTTGATGGGCTTCTCATGGAGGTCCCAGGCTAGCCTAGAATCTCATACTATTCCCTGAGTGATGGCAACTAAGTGCAATTCGGTGGATAGTCCCCGTACCTACATGACCTTAGCGTTAAACCATTGAACAAAGTCTTTAGAGGCCCTTTACGGCCTTGTAGTATCTTCAAGAGGTGGACCACCAATATAGGGCTCTATTGGCTCCCTAAGAAATGATGCAAGAATGCTTGGGAAAGGTCCCTCGATGATGAAAAATGACACCTTGAATTAGTGTCGAACCAGGAATCATCAGCTCCGGTCAGTGTTAGGTTGAAGGCTCTGCACATGATCGCATCTGAGGCCCAATCCAGCCTCATAATGGTGACATATCTTTGTAAGTGGTTGACTAGGTCAGTAAGGCCATTGTACATGTCAATATTTGGCATGCGAATCCCTCGGGGGCAGGCACATTAATGATCTTGTCCGTAAAAAGATGGAGCCACACATATTCGACATTGATGCCATAAACAAGGCCTTCCCTCGGAGGCTCAGCAACTCGCATATACTGCTCCATTTGATCAAATGTTTGTAGAATAGTGTTGATGTCATAGCCTTTAGGGTTGTCGATTTGATTAAAAGATATCAGGGGCTCAAGGCCATGCCCTTAAGAACAGATCTTGAGGCGGGCTTCGCGAGGTTTTCCTACTGCTAGGTGGCTTTTGACGGCTTCTTTTGGGGCCTTGGGCAGGGCCTTCCAAATATCCTGCTGTAATGTCTTTTTAAGTTGCTCAAAGAAGGCATGTTGTAGGGGTTCGAGCTGGTTATCGTCTAATGGTACGGGGCCATTCCCTTTACAGGGGCCCCTTTGAGAGGCCATGGGCTCCTTGGGGTTGGCCTTTGACAGGCCCCACATATCCCACGGGGTGACGGCTCTCTTGCTTGTTATTTGGTTTATCTTGGTTCTTCATTCGAGAGTTCTGGGTGTTCACCATATTCCCACAGATGATGCCAATTTGGTAGTTGAAAAGATCGAATGAGCTTGACTGAAAGGTATGGTGAACCCTATAATGGGGTCCTACACACAAAGACAGCATTAGAGAGCTGAGATGTTTTTCTTTGGGGAAACCTTCTGATGATCAAGTTATGTTTCCAGTAAGAAGAAAGGAGTTATTAGGTGAAGAGTCAGGGTGTCATACATTCGGATTGGCCAATTACTGCCTTTTTATAGCTAGAGGAGTTTCGAGTAAATAGCTCTTAGATAGAAATTCCCTAACTAATTCTATAATTTATTGATCTTATTTGTTCCGAAAAGGGGAGTCATTTTATTAGCTTATTGGGCTTCTCTGCTTTAGACCCATAGAATAAAGATTTAATCATTCTAGGCCTGTACTAGACTTATTTCCTACCAAAAGATTTAGTAATTAAAATTTGTATTATGCACATAAGCATTAAGGATACTATGATTTAATTGCTAAGAAAAATATATAAATTTTCAATTGTAGTTTTCTTTTTCAATTTAATACCTAAAAAATTTAAAGTAGATATTGTAGCTTCTCACAAGAATAGATCGAAATACACAACTTTTTCTTTTCTTTTTTACTTATTCATTTAACTTGCAGAGTTTTATTTTTTTTAATTATTCCAATTACCTTTTCTTGTTCATCTTATTGTGTATTACTTTTATGTTTAAATGTGTTTTCTTAAAAAATTATTTTGTCTTAAAATAATCAAGATGTTGTCTAGCATTCAATAAATATTCAAGCATTTTGTCATATAGGTTTATGCTGAAAATTTATCTGCATTCATATATAATGTGTGTACCACTAACTGAAATAGTTGATATCAAGGTTGTCAAAAATAGATTTCTACTTAGAGTTGTTTTGGTTGTTCTAGAGTCGTAGAGTAGTGAAAGACTTGGAGAAAAATTGTGAAAAATATGAAACCATTTAAATTTTCTTAAAAAAGTATTAGAAACAACATGTGATTTACACCCAAAATCTCATTGATTTTGTGCTTAATTTAGTGGAATAAGGTAGGTTTTTAGGTTGGTTTGGGATTTAGGGTTCGATCTTTGTGTCTATATAGAGGAGAGGCAGGTTTTGGTTGGCTAAAGGTAGAAGAAAAAGCTTGCCAAGCTCAATCAAAACACCACCGCCTCTCTTAAATTTGCCACGCACCTGGTGCCTTAACTGGAAATTGTACAAATAGTGGCAGTATTGTTAAACACACTGGAGAATAAAGCACAAAAACTGGCATTAGGCCATGCCTAAATCCTTTTACTACTTAATTACAGGTCCAGTTCCTAATTTCTGAAAACATACAATTTAGTCCTAATATATATTTTTTTACAGATTTGACCCAATAAGACTAGAGTTGTAGAATCTAAATGTTTCTACAATTCTACAACTAGAAATGCGTTTCTACTTGTTTCTACCCAAAGTTGCATTTCTATTTTGTTTCAAAATGTCTACTATCCCTAAATTCATAAAAACGTACGTTTTATGACTTGAAACATGATTTTAGTAACCATGGTTGATATAATAAATGTTGGTACCAAACTATGAATTCATTTACTCATCCATTGGCAGTATTTTTTTTATTAGAAAATTGATAGGTTTAAGATTGATAAGAACTTCTAAAATTGGAAAATCTATCATCCCCTTTTTAGGATTAGATAAACTCCGTGTAAATGTGTAATTTAAGCAAATCTCTTCCAAAATTTCTTGTCTATTGGTTATCTTCCCTTCTGATTTCATTCCGTTTATATCAATGACTTGTAAATATCGGCAATATCTTAACCTTGTATGAAAGTACTGGCAATTGTATATAGCAATTCTTGTAAGACTTGGTTTCACACTACTCAAAATCAAAGACGATAGAATCTACGTGATATAATTAACACGCATTATCCATTATTAAATTTGAATTCTTTAGAAACTATGATCATATTAGTAAACCTTAAGATTTATAACAAACACTAGTGTCCAACATAGCAATCGATGAAACAGATGTAAGGAAACTATCCTACCAAAATGATAAAGAACTAAAACAACTCCAACAGTAGTGACGGCCAAAGTGTTGACACACTGCCAAGTCATCATCATCGGCCTGCTACCTCATGCCCGAGGAATATCTGAATTAGTGGATCTCGATGCTTGGGGAACTCTGATAACACACCTTCCTTGAAACACATTATAAGGGACCTAAAAATTACCTATGATGAAGGTCCCTACTTAGAACCTCATTAGGCTACCTTGGCATGTCGCCTAATAGTGGTACTTCCACCACCCTCCATTGAGGTCCTTCAAAGGACTTTTGCTAGACAGTTATAGTCATATACTGAGCAACATAGAAGGAGAACTGGCTATTGGTGTTAGAGGCCCAGCTGGTAGGGGGCACATAAGAACACAAACTCTAATACTCCAGATTTGGCTAGACATGTCATTAACCAGATTCAGACTTCACACAATGATCACCTAGCCTCTTGTCCCTATATATTGAAGAGATATCTTTGCTAGATTTAACTAAGCTCAACTATTTTCTTGTGCTATATTATTCTTTAAAACCCTCAAACACTTCACTTGACATAAGTGTCAAAGGCTTCCCCTTGAAAATCTTATTTGACCTTTTAGCTTTTCCTTTTTCCATTTTAGGTAACTTCCATCCGGTGTTAGAGGCATTAACCCCAATCATGATGACCTCTTACAATAAAACAATGAAGGACATTAACTAGTGCAGTTAGTGGGGAACACAACATTGGCGACCATGGTTGAGACACGCCACTCTAAGGAGAAAAGAGTTCAAGGTGCCCAGATGGGTGTACATTCTCCTACCTCGAAGTATGCTTCAAACCTAGGAGATGACTAGGTTACCATGATGGCCATGAACATTCAGAGTGATTGTCAATGTAGTTTGGTCATGCAGATCACCCAACAATTCAAACAATGACTAGGAAAAACTAAGACCAACTAGAGGGACTCTTTTGCCAGAGATATTAGTTAGCCTAGCAAGAAACTCTCTATAGAAAACAGGCTCACAAATAAGTGCTCATATTGTGTCCTCCTTTGAGGAATTGGTCCTCATCCTTGAAGAGAAAATCAATGAGAAAGATGTTCCACCTCTAGGGAATGTAAATCTCCTCGTTAGAGAAGCCATTCACTAAAATAGTAATATTACTCACCTAGGTCGAGTAGTCACCTGTAGGAAGAAGAGCCAACCTCAGTAGTCGTCATGGAGAAGTTCCTAGAAAGGCTTGAAGGAGTAAAGAAGCAGGTTTCACATACGCTTGCAATCTCGACTGGCTGGGACTACTACCTATGAAGAAACCCTTTTTACTTAAGAGGTGGTGGATGAACCCACCACATTAAATTCAAGATCCCATGTCTATAGACATATGATGGGAGAGGTGATCCCTAGGCTTACCTTACCAAGTACGAAAAGAACATGATGTTGCATAGGACAGATGATGCCACTTTATGCAAGTGCTTTGAGGTAACTCTATTAGGTTGCAACTATTAATGCATTTTAACTACCTTAGGGATGACTACAAGTCTCAACTAGGGCACCAAAATACCCTTATGGACACACATGGTTCAATTATGCACACACAAACTTCTCCTTGCTTCATTTGATCCATTTGTCTATTTTTCTTCATTCCATTTCCATTATAAATCTTGAATCACTCGTACAAACATGTCTAGGATGTTTAGGGACCAATTAGAAACCAAAAACACCCTTTTTGGTTGAGTTCCGAAGCACCTATCGCGCTACTGCGTGAGCTTGGCACTGCGTCCCAGTAGTTAACTTGAAGCTGTCTAAAAATGAGCATTCTGGCACCTAGGCCTCAGGAGTACAACCTGGGGATGATTTATTTGGCACCTAAGTGCCCAGAACAGCACCTCAGTGCTTAGAACACACCAGTTTCATCCAACTTCTCGAAATCAATTCATAATTGACTCAAACTTGGTTCTAATCACATCTAGGCTTGCAATAACTCATCCCCAAGGCTAAATATGATAGAAATGCATTAAGATAACATGGAAAACAAGAAATCCCCTTTCCTCAAACACAATCATGCAAGAATCAAACAAGTTGAGCACTAAAGCATCCATAGCTTCACTATTAGTTTCTTATGGTTCCAAGACAAATTCATCGCAAATGGGCACCATTTCTAGCTCAATTAAGATTGACCCAACATCTAGGAAGCTTAAGAAACCAATAACAAAAAGGGGAAAAATGTACCTAAGCTCCCAAGCAAGAAAAACACCCTTCCAAACCTTTCAACACCAAAACTAAGCAAGAGCAAGCTTGCTCTCAATTGGGTACTCCATAGGGCTTCCAAATTGACCAAGAATTGAAGGAAATAATGAGAGTTGGGCATTCATTTTGTGGGGGAAGAGAGAGCTACGAGTTAGAGGTGGAAAGGATGATGAATAGTGGCATTCAAGCCACCAAAAATGGTTTAAAAACCAATACCCCTTCCATGACCAACAACTTTAATTTTGCCAAAAGAACCCCACCTCCAAATAGTGCCACTAAACTTTGGTGATTCAATCCCCCACTTTGGTTTCTTGTCACTTAGGTCCAAAAGAATTACTTTGAGCTTTGAAACCAATCCTATCAGCTTGGGATACAAAATGACCATTTTGCCCCTGGTGGTGCTTAGGTGCCAATTGTGTTTGAGGAATCGTTCTAAACCTTTCTACTTGCTTGAAATGCATAACAAATACTTAGTAAGAGATTTCTTACCTCGTAACCAAGCCTTACCTAACCGTCACCGATCCAACATTTTGAGGGTCATAACATTCTCCCCGCCTTAAAAAATTTGGTCCTCCAAATTATGTCTCCCCACCTTAAGACAAAAACTAGAAAATGTTGCCATAGATCCCAACACATCCTACCAAGGGGTGTCGACTCCACAACAACCCACTTGGTGTTCACCTATCCGACTTGATGGACTAGTGCCCCGTGGTACTCAACTCGAGCCCTCACTTGTATAGGTACTGAAGCCAACGTCATACTTTGTGCTCACATTCAACAACACACCGACAACTAGTCACTATTGTCCGCACCTTAGGTTGACCTTACTCGGCCTTATACACCTTTATGCTACTTCATTCTTGAAGATTATGGTATGGTCTTCCATTATCCCCAGCTTATGGTTGTACTGAAGGATCCCTTACAAGTTTAAACCTGTTCCAAAACACTCGGCTACCAACAAATTCTTCACACTTCCTCCTGTGCCTGAACCTACTAGGGGTAAGCTAGCTTAACAAGCTTGAAGCTTGTCCACTAATACTTACACCTAAAGCTTACTGTGGGTTAGGCATTTTAACACACTTGCACCAAAATCTTTTAGAGCAATATTAGCTCAACAAGTATGAGACTTGTCCACTAACTCTCACACTGACGGTCCTTTACCGTAGGTTGGGTACTTGACATCTCCTATTAGTCACTAGTCTAAGCGTGTCGCAAGTGTATTATGGTCATGTCTCATACATTAGTAGCACTCCAAGGTTTACTCCGCTGCATGCTTTATTATACTTTAGTGCTATTTCAAATTAATGGTCTACCGAAGGCTATAAGTCATGGCACACCCTAGACTATGAGTCTTCAATGCTTCTCTCGGACATGCCGTTATGCATTAGGCATACTAGTGTATTAGCCAAGTACACATGTTTCACCTGAGCATCATGATCCTACTACCCATGCTACTCTGGAGTCCTCTACACTTGCATCCTTACTAGAGAAAATTCCCTAGCACAAGTGCCCCAGGTAACTAGCAGCCCTTTGGGATTTATTTGTGCCCCCTCAATTCAGCCCTCCTAGCACTTGATGATGGGACTACTGATATGCTACCTAAACTGATGGTCTTGACGCTTTAGCTGGTCCACTCGGAGTATCCTAGGCGCTCAAAACTTACACATTAAGCCCTCTTGCTTTTGCCACTAAGCTTCGGCATGTCTTCAGTTTCACTTCACTCCCCAAGTTCCTCCTAGGCCTCCCGGCCTTTAATCACCAATAGCACCTCTTCAGTAACCACTACCCGCTCTATGGCCCCAAAGGAACATATTTTTTATACTCAACTACCATACCATCCATTGCCATGTGCCAACTATGGATCAGAACAATGTACCAATGGCTTGTGCCCCATCAGCTTAACTACTTGGTGGGGGAACTGAACCAACATCATTTACTTCAATTAACTATCAGGAGGTGGTTAGCCATACGAATTCACCTGGGTGGCATGATCACCATGACTCTATTTAGTGCATCAAGATATGCATATTAGGACTGGTTGTATCCCCTCAAAGTTATAGGTCTAGTCGCTAGCCATAGACCAATTTCACAAGTCACTAGCCATCCTTTACAAGGCACTAGGTTCAAGTGAGTTGCTCTAACTTTAGGCTTAAAACTAGCTTAACCAAAACCCTTACGGATTAAGGTTCCAAGCTTTGTCTTCTTTCTACTCTAATGAACAAGACTACTATCGGAGTCAACATACTGACACTTGAGCACAACTGTACCTATACTAGATTTGGCACTCTTGACTACCAAGTATAATACTCAACTAGGTGGGCGTTCACCTCATACTGTAGCTATTCCAAGCCCTCTCTTGACTGGTCATAATGAACTCCTTTTCATGGGCCTTACTCAACTATACCTTTAGAGGTCTAGGCAAAGGCCCTTCTTCTTTGGCATCATTAAGTCACTTCCAACACATTCCTTATCTTTCTACTAACTTATTGGCACTAGAGCAACAAGTGTTAACCTCGCTTGCTTGATCCCATGTGGGACTTTGTTTCTCTTACTAGCTTAGCTAGCCTTACAAGCTAGGTTTTCTTCTTTCCTCATCTATTTTGGTGGCCCTCAACTTTACCTAACCTTGGGATGATGAACCCAGGTCACCGGGCTATCCCGTGGTGCATGGAAACCATTTTATTGCCAGAGTTCTTTTACTACCCCCTTAGTAGTTAAGCCGAACCCCTAGCAACATTTCTTCTTCTACTAGCTTTGCACTAAGGTATGTAACTAACGAATGAATAGGTCTATATGTCCGTTCTACCCTTTGGATAAGATCCCTACTCCACACTTCCTCCCATGGCTTCTTCTTGAAACAACTGTTAAAAATAAAATTAAAACTTACCTTCTTACTTTATCGGCATCTGACTTAATAGGTCTAATGCTTGGCTACTCTAGGGAACTTATTCATATAACTTAGCCAGCTATTCTTACAACCTAGGCCAACCAAAGTAACTCAAGAAAATAAATTCAACCTGTGGAACCCTTTCAGCCAACCCAATCTAAGGCTTTTAAGCCTTCACTTATGGTTCCACAATAAGCAAGCGGGTCTTAAGAAACCGCTACCTCACAACCAAAGCAACAACTATGCCAGCAAACTAATGCCAAAATTTCCAACAAAAACACCAAACTACTAGTGAAAAGTTGAAGCCTTACCTCACACTAGCCACTTCCTGCCACCTGTAAGGCCTACAAGAACATCTTTTAATTCTTGCCCAACATAATTGCCCATGAGTTCACCATGTCACCTGTCAAGCACAACATTGCAGTACATAACTTATTGGTTAGTACTAACTATGTCCCACCACAAGGGTTCATTACTATCTTAGTTACCTATTCCTTTAGACAACCATGGCACTGACACCAACTATGGCAGCCTTTGGCCACCTGTGGCATCACGCTGCCTAGGATCACTAGGAATTCGAGGAATCCCTAGGTTTTGGTTCATAATTATTGGTTTCTTTGATTCTGATAAAAACTAATCCATGTGACCTAAGCTTACTAACCTAGATACTAGCACTAAATAATGCATGGGTAGCTTTGAAATGGAAATTTAAACATAAATTATGGGTAGCTTTGAAATGGAAATTTAAACATAAATTAAAACATTCAAAACAGTGGTGGTATCGCATTTAAAAACAATTGTAAAACTATCCAAAACAATGAACACATTTTCTAGAAGCAACAACCCTATGTACATTACTCAGCTATGTACATGAATCACAAACCAAAATACAAAACTAACCATTGTTGCTAGAGGCATCTAGTACAACTATGTACTCGAGCATAACCTACTGAGATGACCAAACTAGGCTAACCACTTGAACTCTAGCCCTCAAGTGCCTTTAGCCTCAACATCCCCCTTGTGCTCCTAGATCAACCGTTACTCAACGTCAATCCAATTTGGGTGTACTAGGTTCCCATTCTAGCCCCTTAGACCTGGGACCTGGCTAAGTGACTAGGTGTACTAAGCCTCCGACCCTACATGTACTGTCTCACACTTTAGTCCATCAGGTCTAATACTTGGCTAGGTAACCACGTGTTATTAAGCCTCCACCTTTTTTGGTGAACCTTGCATGATACTAGGCTTGGCACTTGCTACACTTTAATGAGTTGGCCATTACTAGGAATCATGCTTGCTCTAGGAGCACATTGTGTTTCCTAGCACATATTGTTAGTGTTGTGCCCAAAAGCCAATCATGAGATGATTGTATTTTTTTGCACATTGAGTCATGATATTTTATTAAGGCATTAATCTAGCAATTATGTTTGCTGTTTTGTTTCTGCGTAATGTAATAAACATAATTGTGACCCTAGAATAATGATATTCTCAAACGTCCCTGGTCTAGTATTTTTATGGAGCAGGTTGCAATAATACATAACGACTAGCATATGTGGAGACTAATATGAGATATGTAGCCTACATATGGGTACAAGTTGGAGAACTTGTGTACTGGATTGACCCACCATGAGAACACTACATGGATCGTTATATGAGTGTCATAAGTGATTCTCATAGTGATCTTGGTATATGTAGTCCTTTGACATAAGATCATAAAGGTTCCCTACATGTGAGTCACATACTTTGATACTTTCCTTTGTTGCTCGTAACTGAGTGAACTTGAAGGAGGTCATTGGGTATGTCACATATCATGCGGAGGGATTTGCATGATCAAGATGGGATTTGTCCCTCCTATGTAACGGGAATGATATCTTTGGGCCCCTTGATAGAGTGAGACTTAGAAAATGCATGGCCATGCTTGGATGAGTTGATATACGATATCAATGTCATAAGTTTAAGTTGGTCTACTCGGTAATTAAGAAATCAAAGATTGGGCTATACGAGAGTGGCACATTCCATGTCTCGTGCTTAGTCTTGATATCTTGGACAAAGGGATAATGGCATATATCTGTGATGATCATAAAGGTTTAGTCGAATCACAGACAATCTTGTCACTTAGGTAGCAATGATGTGTTGCTAGACACCGTTCATTGCTTATGATCATAAATGTGATTTATGATCATCACCAACGTGGTAAGAGCCTATTGGGTCGCACACATAGAGCTATCTGGATCATTAGAGTGCATAGGCTAATTCTTTGGGTTCTGGTTTCACTTTAATTTAGTATTAACAATGGGCGCAAGAGTTGAGCCATTATTAAGCCCAAAATTAAAGCTTGATTGGATTAGGGCTTTGAAACCCATTAGGCCTAGAAGTTGAATCTCATTATAAATACAACTTTTAGTGAGAAATTCATAGTTTTCTTGCCCTAGCCTCCCAAAAGGACAGTCGCACTCTTCTCTTACAATTCCTTGGAGGACGCAAGCTAGCACTGCGATCACAAGAGAAACGCATCTGCTGGGACGTGGTGGAAGCGTAGTGATCCCGAGAGGCTTGTGTGGATACCATAGAGAGCTTGAACATGTCAACTGTTCAGGTTTTGTGATTCGCCTCTACAGTTGGGTGAGAGATCTCAACCGAAAATTAGGTATGAAAATTTTTGAACACCCGGTTTACCCCGTTTCACTTGGATCCTGGAGAGTTTCGGTTAATTCCGCTGCATTTGTTTGGCTCCCGAAACCCAACACATATTAAGGTCCCAAATGCACTAAGTTAGCTTAACTACCTTGCACCTCAAAGACCTCTCATTGCGCCCAAGTAACTTAACTTGAGTCCTATGTCACTTAACTACTTAGAGTTCTTAATGTTCCTCTTGATTCCTTAGGGTTGCAAGGCACCCTTTTTGGTTGAGTTGCAAAGCACATGTGGCATTGCAGCACTGTAGTTGACTTGAATCTATCCAAAAATGAGGATCCTGGTGCCTAGCTTTCAGGGGCATGACCTGGGCATGATTTATTTGGCACCTAGGCACCTAGAACGGTGCCTTATTGTGTCGAACTCACCAGCTTCGTCCAACTTCATGAAATTAATGCACAATTGACTCAAACTTGGTTTTAATCAAATCTAGGCTTGCAATTACTCATCCCAAAGGCTAAATATGATAGAAATGCATTAACATAACATGGAAAATAGGAAATCCCGTACCTCAAACACAATTATGCAAGAATCAAGCAAGTTAAGCACCAAAGCTTCCATAGCTTCACTATGAGTTCCCTATGGTTCCAAGACAAATTCATCATAAATGGGCACCATTTCTATCTCAATTAAGCTTGACCCAACCTCTAGGAAGCTTAAGAAACCAATAAGAAAAAGGGGAAAAAATGTACCTAAGCTCCCAAGCAAGAAAAACACCCTTTTAAAGCTTTTCACACCAAAATTAAGCAGGAGCTAGCTTACTCTCACTTGGGTACTCCATAGGGCATGCAAATTCACCAATAATTAAAGGAAAGAATGGTATTTGGGAATGAATTTTGTGGGGTAAAATAGAGCTATGAGTTAGAGGTGGAAGGGATGATGAATAGTGGCATTCAAGCCACCCGAAATGGTTTAAAAACCAACTCCCCCTCCATGACTCCTCCAACAACTTTAATTTTACCAAAAGAACCCTACCTCCAAATAGTGGCACTAACTTTGGTAATTCCATACCCTACTTTGCTTTCTTGTCACTTAGGTCCAAAAGAATTACTTCGAGCTTTAATACCAATCTTATCAGCTAGCGATACAAAATAACCATTTTGCCTGTGGTGACACTTAGGTGTCAATTGTGTTTGAAGAACCTTTCTAAACCTTTCTACTAGCCTAAAATGTATAATAAATATTTAGTAAGAGATTTCTTATCCCATAACCAAGCCTTACCTAACAGTCACCAGTCCGACATCTCAAGGGTCGTACCATGTACACCAACTCATAGGAAGTTGATTGGTGGTGAATACTCCTAACTAGATGTTTAAAATTATCAAAGGGCATGGTGAGTCCATTCGATATCACATTGATCACTTCAATCAAAAGGCCTCAATTGTGCTGGTCTTCTGCCCTAACATACACATCCTTGCAATGGCTCGGGGACTTCGATGTGACACCTAGTTGGCCTTTGAATTCTCTTGGAAGATGCTTGATACCATGCTTGATACCTAGATGTAATGACTCAAGCTGATGGATGCAAAGTACGAGGGGATGAGGTCCGAAATGCTATTGGACCAGCATCAAAAAGAGGTGCGTGAAGTGTGAGCTTATAAACACTGAGGAAAAGAACCATTTTATGCTTGTTGAATGCGCCAAGGGCTAACATTCTAATGGCTTTGGAGAAACAAGTCAGAGTGAAATGGATGAAGCCCTTGAATTCAGACAATGAAATGAACCCATCAAAGTACTTTGAGTACCATTGGGACCATGAGCATGACACCGAGGAGTGCCATAAGTTCAAGAAATAGATTGGAAGTCTTATCAAGTAGGGACATTTTTGTAATTTTGGCCTGATGAAGGGTAAACCATAAATTTAGTAGATTCATGGTCTAGTAGGTATAAAACTCTGAGTATAAAAAAAAGTATAAAATGAGCTAGAAAATTAAGATCACAAGTTTTGGAGTTCATTTCAATCATAGAACTATATAGAAGGACCTAATTTCAGGAAGTGTTAATTTGAGGTTTACGTGCATTATGTGCATAACTGACCTAGGACTTAGCTTGGTGGCCCATGTGAAAATTGTTGGAACTCTTATTTGGGACCTTAAGTGGGAAAAAAAAAGTGGCAAAAAGGGTCCAAATGAAGCAAAACAGGGCTTAAGAAAATATTGAAAATGGGACAAGAGATTAAGTAGTAAAGGGGTTGGATAAGTAAAAAGAGTTGTGAGATATGAGATAACTGACCTAGTACTGTATCCACATGAACCAGTTGGATCACCAAGCCTTCTCCAGCTTTTAGCAAAAGTGTTCTTGTTGTGCTCATGGTGCTATCTTGCATCCTCCAAGTAAAAATGAGAGAGGAGTGTTGCTAGAATTTTAAGGCCCTTCCTGACTTTATGTAAATAGGCTCTTAATGAAACCACACTTTATATCCTTATATATAGTGATACATAACTCGCATGCTAAGAAGGTTTCATAACCTTAATCCAATTAGGCCTAATTTCGGGTTAAAAAGTGGTTTCTATTTTTGGGCCAATAACTAATTTGAAATTACCTTGAAACCATAACAAAATAATTTGGCCAATGCACTCAAATAATCCAATTGGCTTTAAGTGTGTAACCCAGTTGGCTTTTATTATGTTGGCAATGATCATAAATCACATTTATGAATATAAAAAATGAGCAATATCTACCAACATATCATTACTACCCAAGTGAAAAGATAGTTGGTGACTTAACTACACCTTTACGATCATCACTTGTATATGCTTTCATCCTTTTGTCCAAGATATCAAGATTGAGCACAAGGCATGGAACATGTCACTCTCATATAGCCCAATATATAGTTTCTTGATTCCTAAGTAGATTGATTAAAACTGATGACATTGATATCCCATATCAACTTATCCGATCATGACCATGAATTTTCTCAGTCTCATTCAATCAAGGGGCCCCGAGATATCACTTCTATTATATATGAGGGATTATCTTGATCATGCAAATCCCTTCACATGATATGTGGCAAACCCAAATATCACCTTTATGTTCACTTAGTTATGAGCAACAAGAAGTAGTATCAAAGTATGTGACTTTTATGTAAGGAACCTTGATGACCTCAGGTCAAAGAACTACAAATACCTTGATCAATATGAGAATCACTTATGGCACTCATATAATGATCCATGCAGAATTCTCAGGGACGTCTGTCCAGTGCATAACTTCTCCAACTTGTACCGATATGTAGACTACATATCTCATATTGGCCACCATATATGGTAGTTTTTATATATTATTGCAACCTACTCCATAATAATACTAGACGAGGGACATTTTATAATACAATTATTCTAGGGTTATAATTATATTTGAGAAAGGACTTGAAGGAAACCTTGATCTACTGGAAAAACTGAGGGAAGATACAAGAGTCCGCATGAGAGCCTTCAGACAACGAACCGCCCTCACTCATGATCAAAAGATGAAACCAAAGAATATACAAGTAGGAGGGCTAGCCCTTGTTAAGGTGGAACTAACTTGGAGGAACCCAATACATGGGGCACAAAGGTCGAATTAGGATAAAACCTACTTGGTCACAAAGAAATTTAGAGATGGAGTCTATGACCTGACCAGCTCAGTAGAGAGGAAGCTGCCTATGAATTATCACTCAGAGGATCGATCACCCTTATTTGCTTAGTCATTGAACTATCACAGAGATTATCTACCATCTTACTTTGCATAAATCACATTGTCAAATGATGTACTTTGCTATGTTTTGAATGAAATAAAGGCACTCTTCCTAAATGATTCATGTTTTTACAAAATGAGATAGTTAATTAAGACATCTCAAAAGCTTAGGTCATTTCTAAAAGTCCTACAAAGGCTTCCCGCTATGAGAGCTACTTAATCGTGTAACTAGTGCAATGGCCCAACTACCTCTTAATCTATGAACGTCAAACTAGAAGAACACTACAAAAACTATTTACAAATAAAAGAGTACAGATAAGGCGAAACCATTGAGCAAAATAAAATTTTTGTTAACTTTAATATAATTACAATTACAAGAGGAAGGAAGGATTTTGAGGCAATACAAATAGGCAGTTAGCTATGAACCTCTTAAAACTCATCAGGAAGAGAGCCCCCATCAAGGTCTATTGCCAAAGCATCCTCGTTGATGGTAGGAATCTTAGTTTTCCTTTCTTTAGGCCAAGACTCGTAATTAGAACCCAAATCCTCATAAGCTAAGAGGAAACATAGATCTAGGTTCATATTAGCCTGCTCCACCTGAAGGCAATAACAAAGAAAACCCTCAATGAACTGCAAAAATGAAGTCCTTGCAAGCCCCTTCTCTACCTTCTGAAGAAATGAGCAAAGCTTATTCACTTAAGCGTTGACCTTGGTCTGAAAAAACTGGTATTCTAAATGGTCCTTACGCCTAACAAAGCCAACTCACTTGATATGCTTTACGAGGCGCATCATAGCAATGACTAAGCTAGAGCTAGCTTTGCCCTGAAGGGTCCTCTATCCGAAGTAATCAAGGTCTTTATGGGCCTCAGCATCCTTCTCCCCAGACTACTTGACAGCCTTCTTCAACTTTCCCACCTTTCCTTCAAGCTCCTTAATGGGATCTGTCTTCGCTACCTTGGCTTCTTTCTCGAGCTTGAGCTCATTGACAAGGGTACTCCTGGCACTACGTTCGCTGCTCAAGTCCCTTTCCATGGAGCCCACATTTTTGTGCAAAGCCCCAAGTTGGAACTACAAGGCCTTGTCACAGGTGACCCATCATTCCCCCATGGGATTGGTAACGATAGCTTCCTGCCAAAACTAAATTTGTTAGAGCTAACCAAGGAAAGCACTTTAAACATCAGGAAATTAACAAAAAGCATACTTGGATAAGGCAACAGCCTATGTTCCTCAAGTAGGCACTTTCTACCAGAGAAGGATGAGCAAGAAAGTGCCAATCCCTAGGAGTCTTCAGCCCACCAAGGATATGGTGAGTGATGTCACTTCAGTCCTTGAGGATTGATTCACCAATAGCCACCACCCCTTGGGAGTAAAAAACTTTATTAGGAAAAAATTCCTTTAGCGCAAAGTATTTTTTCTACACCTAACCTTGCACAAGGATCAGATTATGTAACTGAAAACACTCGTTCACTTTCAGCTTAGGTAGCACCCCTTAAGCAGAAAGGGGCCTTCTTCGGAACAACCCTTATTGAGACTTGAGTAGTGGGGGAGGCAAAAAAGTAGGTGCCTCATCTGAAAGCCCTAAGGCCATCTTTTGCTTTTAGCACACCTCTTCAGTCACTTTCTCCCTTTGCGACACCCTTGCAGGTTGTGGCTTCATGGTAAGGAGGGGCCTAGAATACCTCGTACTCTTTTTTAAAGTCACTAGATGAAAAGATCCACAGTCAACACAAAATGACCTAAAGTCTAGAAAATCAACTTGGAAAAAGGTTCCTAACAATGCCTTATTGCTACCATCATCATGAGAGGCATCACCTTCTTGTGGGTCATCTGGAGGAGGCTCAGAAAGTTCTACCACATCGACTGGTGGATCGAATGAAGGGGCCCCTACAACATTTTCCATGCTTGTAGGGAGAATGTTGTTCTTTCAAGCATCCGCCAAGGTGTCAATGATGCCCCTGCACCTCTTCATGTACTCATTTTCCAGACTGCTCATTTATACAAAAAAGTACAAAATCAAGTTTAGACACTAAGCCCTCACACAAGTAGCAAAGAAAACACAACCATTCAGATCACAACTGTTTGAGTTCAATGTGGGGCCCCTATATGACCTAGCTTCAATCTTTTAGGTTTCAACCAGCCTCCATTCCTGACCCTCTTCCTAGTTGCAAGAATTCTTCATACTTGGCCAGGTCCGTTGGGCAGCTTCATAAAATTTTTGTTCCTCACCACTCCCTCCAACTAGTTGATCAGGCCAAACTACGAATGATGGCCCTCCGAGCGATCATATATCAACAACAACTCGACCAGGGCATGCAGGGATGCATCTGAAAACTTGTAGGGGAACCCCCCAAGTTTGTTCCCTTAGCATGAAAAAAAAGTGCTCCTTCCACCCTGCCCACTAGTTTTTGCAAGATACGAATGCAAAAGACTTATTCCCTCCTCGGTTGACAAGGGTAATATGGAAGAAGCCAGCGTCCTTCTTCACATCTAGCATATAAAACTAAAGGAAAAATTCCAGTAAGGGGGTTACCCCCACTAACTTACAACAGACACAAAACCCTTTGATGTGGGAAAACAAGTTAGGCATCAACAACAATGGCAGAATCTGGTAGTGTTCACATATCTGCTCCACCAATGGATGGTAAGGTAAATGAAGCCTAGCCTGGAGCTGGTGGCTAAAATTAGATAGGACGTCTGTTCTCTTGTTGCCACCTTCTAAGCCCCTATCCTTTAACACCTTAGCATTGGAAAGGGTGGTTACAATGCCATTAAGCCAGAAGTGCCGACAGAGATTCATCGCCAGGGTGCTCTCATTGTGTTATCTCACAACTCCTTTTAACACCTCCATGTTGGTAAAAAATGCCACCCTAGATGAATCAGCCCTGTCAACGGTAACCTTGGATGGTGATTTTAGAGAAGCCAATTAGAAAAATCATTGTGTAACATATCAGGTTTCGCCAACACAACAAGGCAACGGAGAAATGGCCGGTAAACCCGAAAACAACAAGCCTAAATAGAAGTACTAAAAGAAAACAAAATAAAAAAAGCCCCATTATTGGTGGATAATAAAGGATAAAGATCCATTATTTGATTATGAAGAAGAAAGGTGACCTTGGTAAAAAGGGGAAAAATCTAACAAAAGCTCCAACAGTGAGCAAACAACAAGCAAGAAAGCACACAGAGTAGCAATAAAATGGCCAAATATTGAAAAAATGAGGTCAAAACCCTTGCAGTAGATAAAGAGAAAACTTCGGCTTTTGGGCTTCCTCCCCAAAACTGCCATTGCAATAATGGCAAAATTGTTGCCCATTAGCGGAAGGACATGTGGCTGTAAATAGTAGTTAATGCAATCACACCCAGTCACTTCCCTCAGGCACATTTAATTGGTGTCACTTCATCTCCCCCCCAATCGGTGTACTCGCCATGTATCATAGCTATATAGGGATGATGGAAAAAAGAGATCAAACAGTGATATTTTCCCAACTTCCTCAAAAAGCATGAGGTGTATTGCACCATCCTCAGTAAATGACAATACTTACAATGTATCAACTTTACAATAGAAAGGGAAGTTTACACTTCACTCCTTAGCAGGCATACATATCCCTTTTAGAAAATAACGACGTCCAAGTATGACCCATTGCCCACATTTTTTTATCGGGGCGACTTATTGGTAGGAAACAGGCCCAAATTCAAGGGCAAAATTAATAAAGAGCTTCTGCTATTGACCCAAATAGACCCACAAGGGAACTCTACCATGGATAGGAACAGTACCCCATAATTACAGGATAAGCTACAAGATTCCTATCCTAAGGAAAATTTCTTGGAGCTTCCCTTAGCTATATAAACCCTTTTAACTGCTAATCCCATGGTACAATGTTTTGGCTCACCCCTCTTGATGCCCAGCAGCATCTTCGTTGGAAGACATTATGACTTCGAGAGGGACTTCCTGAGAGGGAGAACGTCTGGAGCCTAGATTTCCCAGGGGAGTGTGCCTGAAATACTCAGAAAATAGGGTTAGGAGGTCCCCGGGGTCTTTTCCCGGGGAGGAGCCTCCGACGCCCAAGTCAGTGTCCTGAGAGGTGAAAGAGGGAGAGCACTAAGAGGTTTAGTGGCCTTGCCTGTTTTTATTTTCTCAAGGGGAGAGGGTCCGGCCCCTTGCCAGGGCGTGTTTCCTGGTATTTATAGGAGTTCCCAGCCCGTTCAGATCATGACACGTGTTCGGTCGGATGTTCTCTGTGTTTCAGGGCGTAGGGGACAAGTAGCCGTTTGTAGGCTCCTTGAGCCTTGAACCAAGACAGGTCGTGACAAGACCTGGACGGTGACGGCATGTCAGACCGCCATTTGAGGCGACGTGTAACGCCTGTGGGCGACATGTCAGAGGCTCCTTAAATGCTCATGCCGTACTCCCGAGGTCCTCTGGGCGAGGTCGTTCTTTGGTACGGATGCCCTTCTTCGGGAGTTATGCTCGTAGTTCGGGGAGTCCCTTGGTTCTAGGGTTCCGCCTTCAGGGAAGTTCTCTCCTGTTTGGAATGGCTGGTTCTTTATCCCCGAAGGCGATCCTTTTGGTCCCCCGAGGGAGCCGGCGATACCTTTGAAATGCCTAGCGTATTAGCCGAAGTACAGACTTCGTGGTGTCTGACTTCGCTCCTTCTGAGGTCAGTGATAGTGCCTCTGTCGGATGACGCCAGGCTTCCCGACCATGTTTTCGTCAAGAAGTATGTGCTGAGGGAGCCGATAGCCCTCCGGCTATCACAGGCCCCCCTCCGAAAAGCCGAAGTGGGAACTTCGGTTTGTCGGTTTTGGAGGGAGTCCTTTGGGACCTCGGGCGCAATGCCGGTGCCGAAGATGTACCTTTTTTCCAAAGACATGGACTGCTCGGTCATAGCCCGTCCTTTGGTGTCTTCGAGGTCACCCACTTCTCTCCTTTTGCAGGGCTGCGTAAGGTCGTGTCTTGTAACCAGGCTTGTCAGTCTAGGGGTGTCAGAAAGCGTGTCCCTCTTTTGGCGTGATGGCTGACACGTGGCAGCTTGTTATTGGCAGGAATTGCGTCGGATACAGCAGGCGCGCCTTTTCTCGCACCATGAGCATTTATGGCGACTGTTCGCCTTCGTGGAGTACTTTATGACGCCGGTTCGCCTACCCTCCTCGGCCTATATATACCTCTCTTCCGTCATAACCTCCTTTTGCTTCTGCTTTTGCTTTCAACTGCTTTCACGTTTTCTCCTGCTTTTTGCGGCGATCCTCTTTGACGGAGTGTTTTCCGGCAACCTTTCGCGACGGCGTCTCCGAATCCAGATTTTGGCAAAACATTTGGTGGGTTTTTAACTTCCAGAGTCTTTTGCTTTTTAAGCTTTCCCGAAGTCATTTTTGGCCTTTTTCCGAAATCACTTTTCTGCCGACCATGCCTATTCCCGAGAGTTGGCAACCTCTTTTGTCTCACCCTTGCTGCACCACCCCTAAAAAATTAGCAAGATGGAAGACCAAATTCTTTCTTCCCTCGTGCGCCATTACAAGGTTTCCACGTTCTGACCAGTTTAGGTTTTCGAACCGTGGCAATGAGGTTACCGTTTTCCGAGCCCAACTGAAGGCCGGACTTCGGTACCCTCCTCCGAAGATGATTTGTGACTTTTGCCAATTCCATGGCATTGTCGTAAATCAGCTTCCGCCGAACTCGTACTGCTACTTTAACGCCTTCCTCTGCATGTGCGGCGTTTTTAAAATAGAGCCCCACTTTATTCTTTTCATGCAATACTATAAGCTCTTGGTGGTCCCGAAGCGTGGCTTTTACTTCATGCTACCTCGAGGATCAGGGAGCAAAAAGTATATGTTCACCTTTGCCACCAAGGACAGCTGGCGAGGGTGGCAACAAAAGTTTTTCTTTCTGAAGATGGAGGAGGCCTGGTCGCACGTGCCAACCAAGTGGGCTCGAGGAAGGCTGGAGATGGACGTCGTTGATCCGAGGATAATGCTGACTCCTGAGTTGGCATCCATATTCGCGGGCTTTGACAAACGGATCCGAGCAGTCTTCGACTGGGATTCCGAGGTCCCTTCGCGCCCCCTTTACCCCTTCCCCATCAATTGGAAACTGATGACTGAGGAGGTTCTTCGGGAACTAGGGGTGGTGAAGGAGCACAAGATGGACCTCGGAATGCCGGCTCCTACTATCGCTGGGAAAGACTTTTGGTTGGTGCAACTCCTTAGAAAGGAAGTCACTTATGAGTCCTTTTTTTAGAGTAAGTTATCTCAGGGTTCTTTTGTTATAGTTTTACCTTGGACTCACACTGATGTTTCCTTTCTTTTTCAGAGATGGGCGACGACTCCGCTGCCTACTACAAGTCCTTTTTCCTTGGTCAAGCCGAGAAGGGCGATGATGGCCAGGGGCCTCATCGTTTAGAGTCATGATGACTGGAGGGGAGACTTCTGGGAGGAAGAACGCCTGGTGGAATGGATCGCCCAAAGGAGAGTGCCTGAAAGCTCAGAAACAAAGGGTTAGGAGGCCCCCGGAGTGTTTTTCCGGGGGGGGGAGCCTCCGACGCCCAAGTCAGTGGTTGGCTGAGAGAAAGGCAGAGAAAATAGCACAAAGGGCTGAGGAGTCTCGCCTGGTAATTTTCTCAGAGTGTGGGAGCAATGTTTTGCCAACCAGCCTCCTGCCAAGTATTAATTCCTGGTATTTATAGGAGTGCCTAGCCCGTTCAGATCGCGACACGTGTTCGGTCGGATGTTCCTGAATTTCTGGGCGTAGGAGACAGATAGCTGGTAGCAGGTTGCCTTGAGCCATGTGCTGAGACGGGCCATGATGTGATTTTGATGGCGTCAGCGTGGCAGTGCGCCTTTTGAGGCGGATTGTGGCGTCTGTGAATGGATGTGTCAGAGGCTTCCTTAAATGCTTCCATAAATGCTCCTGCCGTACTCCCGAGGTCCCTGGGTGAGGTCGTCCTTTGGTACGGACAGAGCCTCTTCGGGAAACAAGCCCTCAGTTCGGGGGTTCCCAGTTTCAGGGAGTTCCGCCTTCGGGGATATCATGTTCGGCTCGCTATGTCTGGTGCCGCTTTTCCGAAGGCGATCTGTTCACAACCTTGGGGGGCCGAGTAGTGTCCTCGGGTTTTCCTGGCGTGCCGGGCTCGGAGCTCTTCGGCTATCTCCCGAGGTGCATGATCACACCTTTTCTCGGGTAGCGCCAGTTCTTCTGGCCATTCTTGTGGCAGGGAGTTCGGCCAGATCGAGGCGATAGCGTTTGGCTATCACATGCCCCCCTTTGGAAAGCCGAAGTGAAGACTTCGGTTTTGCATCTCTTTCCGAGGTTGTTTATGGGAGTTTCTTTGGAAGCTTAACCTGTTCCGAGGATGCGCCTTTTGCCCGAAGATCATGGGCTTTTCGGCCTTGGCCTGTTCTTTGGTGTCTTCGAGGCGGAGCCTGTGCCGAAGATACACCTCTTGCCCGAAGGTCATGGGCTGTTCGGCCATAGCCTGTCTCTTGGCGTCCTCGAGTTGGCCTGCTCTTTGTTTCTGCAGGTCTGTTTGGCCAAGCGTGTCAGTCTGAGCGGCGCGTCCCAGTTTTCCAGGGATGTCAGAAGACGTGTCCCAGTTTTCAAGGGACGTTTGGAGGACGTGTCCCCCATTTTTGCGCAGCGGTTGACACGTGGCGCTTTGCCATTGGAGGAGAGTCGCGTCGGTTACAGAGGGCGCGCCTTTTCAGGTGCAGAGAGCAGTTACGGCGACGGTTCGCCTCCAAAGGGTACTTATGACGATGTTTCGGTTACCCACCTCTGGCTTATAAATAGCCCATTCCATCATAAGTTCCTTTTGCTTTTTCTTCTGCTCTTTTCTCTGCTTTGCCCCTGTTCTTGCACTTTCTTGCTTTCTGTGGCGGAGCTACCTTAATCAGAGCTTTTTTCCAGCCAACTTTCACGACGGCGTCCTCAGATTTTGGCAAATCTTTCGGTGGGTTTTTGTTTTCCAGAGCGTTTTGATCCCTCTGTTCTTTTGAGTTTTTCTCTGGAAACTGTTTTCTTCCGTTTTCAAACTCGTTTTCATGTCGAAAATGCCCATTCCTGAGAGCTGGCAGCCTCTTTTAGCCCATCCTTGTTGCACCACCCCTGCAAAGTTAGAGAGGTGGAAGAAAAAATTCTTTCTTTCCTCTTACGCCATTACTAGGCTGCCTCGTTCTAGCCATTATGCTTTTTCAAACCATAGTAAGGAGGTTACCGTTTTCCGAGCCCAGCTGAAGGCCGGTCTTCGGTTTCCTCCCCCAAAGATGGTGTGCGAGTTCTGCAAATTTCATGGCATTGCTGTGAACCAGCTTCCCCCGAACTCGTTCTACTATTTTAACGCCTACCTCTGCATGTGTGGCATCTTCGGGATAGAACCCCATTTCATAATCTTTATGCAGTACTACAAGGTCTCTGTGGTCCCGAAGGGTGGCTTCTATTTCATGCTACCTCGGGGGTCCGGGAGCAAGAAATTCATGTTCACCTTCGCCACTAAGGATAGCTGGCGGGGGTGGCAACTGGCGGGGGTGGCAACAGAAGTTCTTCTTCCTGAAGATGGACGAGGCCTGGTCGTACGTTCTGACCAAATGGGCTCAGGGAACACTGGATGTGGACGTTGTTGACCCGAGGATGCTGCTGACCCCAGAGTTGGCTCCCGTGTTCGGGGATTTCGACGCCCGCATTCGGGCTGTCTCTGACTGGGATCCCGAGGTCGCTCCGTGCGCCCTTTACCCTTTTCCAATCAACTGGAAGTTGATGACCGAAGAGGTCCTTCTGGAATTAAAGGTGGTAAAGGAGCACAAGACTGACCTCAAGATGCCAGCTCCTGCCATCGCCGGGAAGGATTCCTGGTTGGTCAAGCTTCTTAAGGAGGAAATTTCTTTCGAAAAGCTTGTCGAAAGTGAGTCATCTTCTACTCCTTTGCTGTTTTTTCCTCGGACTTACGCTGATGTTTCTCTCCTTTTTCAGAGATGGGCGACGGGACTGCCGCCTATTACAAGTCCCTTTTCTCCGGCCAAGTGGAGAAGGGGGAGTAGACAAAGAAGGCGGCTTCCCGAAGGCGAAAGTCCGTTGGTGCTGGTCCCTCGTCTAAACGGGCGAAGAAGACTGTTCTTTCTTCCCCTTTGGAAAGTATTAGGGAGGGAAACGAGGACGCCGAGGTTGCTGTCACTTCGCCGCCTGATGATTCGGCCGAGGTCCCTGCTTTCGCCGACGTCCCTCAGCAACCGACGTCCTGTTTCCGAGGTCCCCAAAGTCCTACTGCGTCGCAGGCCCTCCTTGATGTAGTGGTAGAAGTACCTTCTGCCGAGGAGCGGCGCAGGCGGAAGGGCAAGGGCATTTCGACCGAGGAGGCCGAGGACTCCGAGGACGTCGTTGTCGAGGTTCCACCAGGTTTGTTTCCAAACAAAGTGTACTTCCTTTGTTTTTTCTGGATTGCCTTCTTTGTCTTTAATCTCCTTCTCATTCTTACCATGCAGGGGAGTTGACTACCCCTGACTGGGCGGCCGAACATGCTCGGAAGCGAGCTCTTCGGGATGCCAAAATCCCGCAAGGGAAGATACCAAAGGAGCCTTTCTGGACGTTCACGGAGGACATGAATTTGTACTCCGAGGACTGTCCTCAAATGGCGAAGGAAATTTCGAAGGGGGTGCTTACTGAGGCCTCCTTCAAGGCTATAGCGGCGGCCCATCCGGAGGATAACACCCTCGCCGCAAAGTTACCGAGCATGCTGCTCAGGTATGCTCTTCACACCTTTTTCCCTTCAATTTTTTCCTAAGTGTTTGGCTCTTACTGACCTTGCGTTTATCTTCTTTGCAGCTGCTGGGGTATGCTGGCTACCTCCGAGTTCGGGTGGCCAGGGAGGCTGTGTTCCGAACTACGGCCTTAGATACTTTAGAAAAGGCGAAGGCCACACGCCTGGAGTTGATCGCCAAAAACCAGCAGCTAGCGGATGCTGTGAAGGAGAAAGTTGCTGCCCTTCGGGAGGAGTTCCGGAAGGAAAAAGAAGAACTTGAAAAGGACTCCTCCCAGAAGATTGCTGACCTCGGTGAGCAAATAAAGGGGATGCTGGCCGCCAACGAAGATCTTCTCAAGCACAAGGCTGAATCTGACAGCCTTATAGTGTCGTTGACGAGCTGAGAATAACACTCTTGTAGCCGAGGTCGAGTCTTTGAAGAAGGGGTCCGAAGGGGAAGGAGGAGATAAAGGCGCTGAAGGAGGAGATCGCTGAACTGAAGGACGAGCTTGACGACCTCGAGCTTGATAAGAACGAGTCTGATCAAATGGCCAAGGTTGCCTTTCAGGACGGCTTCTGCCTTGCTCGTCACCAGGTCCTCCAGAGGTTCCCAGATCTGGACCTCTCTTTTCTGGAGGCTCTAAACATTCCTGAGGGACCTCGGTGGGAATGGTCCAAGGTCGAGCATCTGAAACTTCCTCCTTCAATTCCAGCGCGAAAGGTGGTGGAAAAGGGCGGGCCAGCGAGTGGCTCTCGGGACGCCGCGAACCCTTAGGCTATTTTTTAGGGCCCCTTTTCCTTCCCTTCTATTTTGTATTCCTTCTTCGGGCACTTCTCTATTGTAAAGCAGCTTACTCCTTAATGAAGATATTTTTTGGCTAAGTGTTTCTTCAAGTTTCTTTATTTTTATTGCCTCGAACGCATTTGCTCAAGAGACTTCGGAAAACCTACAATCAAAGAAACTCTTTTACCTTCCCTTGGCCGAGCCTGTTCGCTCCAAAGGCTTTTTGGAAAGTCTGAAGAAATTTGACTAAGTCTTTTTGCAGGCTTTTGCATTTCCATTTTGTCCCGAACATGATCGCTCAAGGGACTTCGGAAAACCTTCAGTCAAAAATTTTCATTTTTCCAGGTGTCCCGAGCATGTTTGCTCAAGGGACTTCGGAAAACCTTCCGCGAGATTTTTCACTTCCCATTTTCCCGAGCATGTTTTTCAAGGGACTTCGGAAAATTCCATCTTCTGAGCTTGCTAAGGCGAGTACTTCTGCGAGATTTTTGTTTTCCATCTTTCCTGAGCTGATGGCGGCGAGTACCTCTGAAAGATTCTTGTTTCCCATCTTTCCCGAGCGTGATGGCTCAAGGGACTTTGGAAAGTCATATCTGCTTTATCATTACTGCGAGCATCTTCGCGGAATTCTGTAGGTCAATCTGTGCAATTTTCACGGAATTCTTTTGCAAGATACTTCTGTACTTAAGAGCATTCTGTACTTACAATTCCTCCGCTTCATCTTAGGCGTAGAATTTTTTCAAGGCGTCTGAGTGCCAAGTATTTTTCAATTCTACGCCTTCGGCATCGCCAAGTTTGTACACGCCTTTTCGTACTTCGGCGAGAACCAGATAAGGTCCTTCCCAGTTTGCGCGAAGTACTCCGTGGGACGGCCTTCGGGGTGCAAAGTCAGCCTTTCGGAGAACGAGGTCTCCCTTCTTGATTTCTTTTGGCCTGGCCCGTAAGTTTACAGCCGCGGCCACTCTTTGCTGAAAAGCTTTTCTTCTCAGCTCGGCTATTTCTCTGTGTTCGCCGACGAGGTCGAGCTTGGTTCTGAGGCCGAGGTCGTTTCCACCTTCATCAAATACTTGCACCCGTACTGATGGTCTGACTATCTCGACTGGGATAATGGCCTCTGTCCCGAAGACTAGTGAAAAGGGAGTTTCCCCTGTGGCCCTTCGGGGCGTCGTTCGGTAGCTCCACAATACGCTTTGGAGTTCTCCTGGCCATTTCCCTTTTGCTTCTCCCAGTCTCTTTTTCAGGCCATCTTTTATGGTCCTGTTCGATACTTCCACCTGCCCGTTGCTTTGGGGGTGAGCTACTGGGGCGAAGTGCATTTTTATTCCGAGGTCGCTGATAAATTCCTGGAATCCTTTGTCTATGAATTGGGATCCATTATCAGCTACTAGTACCCTCGGTATGCCAAATCTGCATACGATGTTCTTCCATACGAACTTCTGCACTTCTTTTGCCGAGATAGTTGCTAGTGGTTCTGCCTCGACCCATTTTGAGAAATAGTCCACTGCTACCACGCAGAATTTCACGCCTCCGGGTGCTGTGGGGAGTGGCCCAATAAGGTCTATACCCCAGACTGCGAAGGGCCAAGGATAGTCTGCCGAACTTACCATTTCCGAGGGTGCCCTCTGGATGTTCGCGTGTCTCTGGCAGCTACCACATTTCCGGACGAACTGTCTTGCGTCCTTTCTCAGGGTAGGCCAGAAGTATCCTTGGCGAAGTATCACTGCTGCAAGGGCATCAGTTCCAATGTGTGAACCACACATGCCTTCGTGGACCTCTTCAAGGACCATTTCAGTATCCTCTTCATCCACGCATCTTTGCAGCGGGTTTGCATATCCCTGCCGGTATAACTCTTCGCCAATCAGGAAGAATCGGCCGGAGCGTCTTCGCAGTCTTGCCACGTCGCCGGGGTCTTCGGGGAGCAAATTTTCTGCGAGGTATCTTTTTATGGGATCTTTCCATCCTTTTCCCGAGGTCGCTATGCTCAGCACTGAGATGCTTGGATGGTCTAGCACCTCGGTGTATGTTTTCGACTTTGCCAAGCAATCTGCCTCAGTGTTATTCCGCCGAGGTACATTTTCGATCCGTACGGCGTCAAACTCTTGGATGAGCTTTGCTACCAGCTCGTGGTATTTTGCCAAGATTGGGTCCTTCGCCCCATAATCTCCTGCCGTCTGCCGAACTACCAGCTGGGAATCGCTGTGAGCCTTTAAGTTTCTCACGCCAATCTTTCTGGCCAAGCGTAATCCCGCTATGAGGGCTTCATACTCAGCCACATTGTTGGTGACGTTGAAGCTGAACTTGATAGCCTTCATTACCTCCAGGCCTTCGGGTCCTCTGATAATTACTCCAGCTCCCTGGTGTTCGGACCCCGAGGCTCCGTCAACATGCAAGGTCCATTCTGGCTCACCCTCTGGTTTGGATCCCGAGGCTCCGTCAACATGCAAGGTCCACTCCAGCTTACCTCAGTGTGGTGGGTATTTCGGCGATAAAATCTGCCAGTGCTTGAGCTTTTATGGCCTTCCGAGGCTCATATGTGATTTCGTGTTCGCCCAGCTCTATGCACCACTTGGAGAGCCTTCCCGAATGATCAAATCTCTTCATGACATCCCGTAGAGGCAGACTGCTTCGGACGATGATGGGGTGAGCCTGAAAGTATGGTCGTAGCCTTCTCCCTGCAAGCACCAAGGCGTATATAGCTTTTTGAAGCAAAGGGTACCTGACTTCGGCGCCATGCAGGGACTTGCTGACATAGTAGACCGGCCATTGCTTTGGCCCTTCTTCTTTCACGAGGACCGAGCTCACAGCTTTTTCTGTGACGGCGAGGTACAGTACGAGGGGCTCTCCCTCCCGAGGTTGTCGCAGAGTCGGCAGGCTGGCCAAGTAGACTTTGAGTTCTTCCCAGGCTTTTTGGCAATCTTCATCCCAAGGATGATCATTTCTTCCGAGGTCGCCTTCCATTTTTGCTGCCTTTGTGAGGACTTTGAAGAAAGGTCGACACCTATCTCCGTACCTGGAAATAAACCTGCTCAGAGAGGTTATTCTTCCGGTGAGTCTCTGCACGTCTTTGACTGTGGCAGGAGTTCGGAACTCAAGTAGAGCCTTAATCTTCTCGGGGTTAGCATCGATGCCTCTTTCGGATACCATGTACCCAAGGAATTTTCCCGAGGTCACCCCGAAGATGCACTTCTCAGGATTAAGGCGGATCCCGAAGGCTCTGAGCTTTTGGAAGGTTTCCTCTAAATCTGCAACGTGGTAGCCAGGCAGCTTGCTCTTGACTATCATATCATCAACATACACCTCCATGTTTCTCCCCATTTGGTCTTTGAAGACCTTGTTCATCAGCCTTTGGTAGGTGGCTCCTGCATTTTTGAGCCCGAAGGGCATTCTGACATAGCAGTATGTTCCTCCCTCGGTGATGAAGGCAGTCTTCTCTTCATCTTCGGGGTCCATCCTTATTTGATGGTAGCCACTGAAGGCGTCTAGGAAACTAAGGAGCCCATATTCAGCAGTTGAATCTACCAGTTGATCTATTGGCGGCAGAGGGTATGAGTCTTTCGGGCAAGCATCGTTCAAGTTTCTGAAGTCGATGCACATCCGGAGTTTGCTGCTACCTTCTTTTGTGGCAATGACCACGTTGCTTAACCATTCGGGGTACTTGACCTCCCTGATAACTTCAGCATCTAGGAGACGCTGGACTTCGGTTTTGACAAAGTTGCTTTTGTGGGCTGAGATGCTTCGTTTCTTTTGCCGGACAGGTTTTGCTTCCGGGCTTACTTTGAGGCTATGCTTGTATTATGCCAGGGTTTACCCCTGGCATATCTTTCGGCGAGTAGGCAAACAGATCTTTATTTTCTAGCAGAAAGGATACAAGATTTTCCTTGTCACCTTCGGCCAAGCTCTTCCCTATTCGGGTAGATTGTCCTGGGACAAGCTCTACTGCTTCCGTTTCTGCTTTTGCGAGATCTTCTTCTTTGCCTTTTTCTAGCGCCTTTGCCTCCATCGTTTGCGCGAGGTTGCTCGCCGGAGCTTTTCGTGCTTTTACAAACACCTTTCTTACCTCGGCTTGGTCTATGAAGACCTCTGCATCTCCATCCTTGGTGGCGAATGTGACAGTCAAGTACTTCACATCAGGGCGAATGTGCAGGTTTCCCTGTGTCTGCCTTCCAAGGATGGCGTTGTACGAGGACGGGACATCCATGACGATGAACCTCGCCATTGTGGAGGCGTACAACTCAGCTGCTCCGTCTACCGAAGTCCCTCTCATCATCAGTGGGAGGTCGATCCATCCGAGGACGGGGAGTTCGGATGGTCCAACCCCAAAAGTGGGCGAGGTGACAGGCTTCAGTTCGCTGCTGGAGATGCCCAAGCTCGGCAGCAGGTGCGAGAATAGGACGTCAGCATTTGAGCCATCATCAAGCAACACTCTTTTGACGTCCCAGTTCCCTATTCTCGCCATTATCAGCAGCGGATCGTCGTGGGGGAAGACGACGGTGGAGCCATCTTTGCGAGCCAGCTTCTTTGATGGACTTTGATACTCCATGACTGCAATTTCTCTGGCTTTCCGCTTTCTTTCCGAGGATGGGAGCCCCGTGGTGATGGTTTGGATAACCCCTGCCGGAGGTGGAGGGCGCCTTTTTGGACTTCGGTTTCTCCGCCTGTCGGAGTCATAGTCCTCATCTTCGGCCCTTTCTTCCTCCACTTTTCTGCCTTTCGGGGATGGCATCCGCAGGTATTTCCGAAGTTGGCCCTGTTTTATCAGCGACTCTATGTACTTCTTCAGCTGGAAGCAGTCTTCGGTGTCATGACCGTGGTCGCGATGAAACTGGCAGAACTTCTTGGCATTCTTCTTATTATCGGCGGTCATGGCCCTTGGCCGCCGAATCTGCGTCCCTTGCCTTTCCAGCGCCATGAGAATGTTGGTCCGTGTAGTGCTCAATGGCGTGAAACTTTGGGGTTTCCTTCCCCGCATCCTCCGAGGTCGTCCTGCTTGTTCGGTCGGATGCCGAGCTTGCTGATTGGACCCTTCGGCGCGGTGGTGATCGGACTTCGGCCCTGCCATTCTTAGTTCCTCGGCTGTCATGTGCTGTTCTGCCCTTCGGTAAAATTCTCCGAGGGTCTCCGGGGGGTCCTTTGAGAACTCGTAGAACAGCTGTGAGTCTCGCCGAAGGCCCCGTGTCATGGCAAGAATGCGGATTTCGGGCCGGAAGTCTGGGATGCTCAGAGCTTCCCTGTTGAATCTTTCGACATAGTCTCGGATGGTTTCTCCCTTCCTCTGCTCTATGTCGAACATCTGGACAGGCATCTTCGCAGTAGGTCGACTCCCAATGAATTGCTGCGTGAAGGCCTTGGACAACTCCTGGAACTCAGTGATGGTCCCTGGAGGCAATGAATTGTACCATGCAGTTGCTGGCCCTGTGAGGGTGACTTCGAAGCATTTGCACATAGTAGCGTCATCAGCACCGTGCATTATCATGCTGCGTCTGTACTTCGTCAGATGGGCCTGTGGATCAGTACGGCCATCATAAATTTCCAACCGAGGTACTCTGAAGTCACCTGGCATGGCTGCCTCAACAACGGCCTGAATGAATGGGGAGTCATCTTCGCAGCATGTTCCAGAGAGTCTGGCCCAAACGGGTTTTCTGGCCACTTGTTTCTCCACTCTGTCCAGCCGTGCTAGTATCCTCTCCATAAGCACTGTGGCGCTACGGCCTTCTTCAGGGAATGGAGATCACCGGCGCCTCTTTGGGGAGCGAGTTCGGCGCTGAGGGGACAAGGACCTCGCCTCAGGCGACGAACTGCTTCGCTGTGAGACTCTCGGTCGCTTGGACCCGGTTTGTCCCACAGGCCGTTTCCCGAGGGCTATATCTTCTGTGGATGATTCTTCGCGAGGGTCTCCACTCCCCGAACTGCGATGTGTAGACTTGGGGCTTTTCTCCCGAGGGCGTATCGGTGAGGGGGGTCTCTGGGCCCGTGCTTGCTGTGGCCACCTTCGGTCGATCTGCTGGGTCATTTCAGCAACGACCGAACGCTGAAAGTCCCTCAAGAAGCTCATGGTGACTACCAGAGGGCGGTCTTCCTCAGGCGTAGAAGTCCCTGGGAGTGTTTGCTCAGCAGCCGGTTGTATCTCAGGCGCGGACGGGGACCTTGGGAGTCCCTTGTCCTTAGAACGCCGAGTCTCAATGACGGCGATCTCAGAGCGGGTTCCCACAGATGGCGCCAAATGATGGCCAGGGGCCTCATCGTTTAGAGTCATGATGACTGGAGGGGAGACTTCTGGGAGGAAGAACGCCTGGTGGAATGGATCGCCCAAAGGAGAGTGCCTGAAAGCTCAGAAACAAAGGGTTAGGAGGCCCCCGGAGTGTTTTTCCGGGGGGGGTGCCTCCGACGCCCAAGTCAGTGGTTGGCTGAGAGAAAGGCAGAGAAAATAGCACAAAGGGCTGAGGAGTCTCGCCTAGTAATTTTCTCAGAGTGTGGGAGCAGTGTTTTGCCAACCAGCCTCCTGCCAAGTATTAATTTCTGGTATTTATAGGAGCGCCTAGCCCGTTCAGATCGCGACACGTGTTCGGTCGAATGTTCCTGAATTTCTGGGCATAGGAGACAGATAGCTGATAGCAAGTTGCCTTGAGACATGTGCTGAGACGGGCCATGATGTGATTTTGATGGCGTCAGCGTGGCAGTGCGCCTTTTGAGGCGGATTGTGGCGTCTGTGAATGGATGTGTCAGAGGCTTCCTTAAATGCTTCCATAAATGCTCCTGCCGTACTCCCGAGGTCCCTGGGTGAGGTCGTCCTTTGGTACGGACAGAGCCTCTTCGGGAAACAAGCCCTCAGTTCGGGGGTTCCCAGTTTCAGGGAGTTCCGTTTTCGGGGATATCATGTTCGGCTCGCTATGTCTGGTGCCGCTTTTCCAAAGGCGATCTGTTCACAACCTTGGGGGGCCGAGTAGTGTCCTCGAGTTTTCCTGGCATGCCGGGCTCGGAGCTCTTCGGCTATCTCCCGAGGTGCATGATCACACCTTTTCTCGAGTAGCGCCAGTTCTTCTGGCCATTCTTGTGGCAGGGAGTTCAGCCAGATCGAGGCGATAGCGTTTGGCTATCAGGCGAGCAGACGAAGAAGGCCATCTCCCGAAGGCAGAAATCATCTGGGGCTGGGCCATCCGTGGCCAAACGGGCAAAGAAAGACGCGCCTCCTCCTCAAGCGGAAATTCCCGAGGAGGCGTGTGAAGAGTCGGATGCTGCTGCTGCTGTTTCGCCGGCCGAGGTTGCCGCTACCGCCCCTTCTCGGAGTCCATCTTCCTCGGCGGCTCTTCTGGACGCCTTGGTGGAAGTCCTTTCTGCTGAGGAGCTTTGTAAGAGTAAAGGTAAGGAGATTCCTGCCGAGGAAGTCCGGCACTCCGATGATGACGTCGCGGAGGTGCCACCAGGTTCATTTTCTTAGACAAGTTGTGGTACCTTTGTTTCTTTAAGGGTTCCTTGTCTTGATAAATTTCTTGCTTTGTCATGCAGGGGAGCTGCTATACCCGAATTGGGCTGCCGAGCACGCCCGGAAACGGGTTATTCGGGATGCCCATTTTCCAAAGGGGAAGATCCCGAGGGAGCCCTTTTGGTCATTTACGGAGGACATGAACTTGTACTCCGGCGACTGCCCGTACATGGCCAACCAAATCTCGAGGGGGATCCTCACCGAGGCCTCCTTCAGGGCCATTTCCGAAGCGTGCCTGAGCGATGAGTCCCTCGCTACCAAGGTTTTCGAGCACGCTGCCCAGGTATACTTCAGGCCTTTGTTTTGTTTCCCTTTGATTTCTTCTAAGTGTTTGGCCCACTCTTTGCCTTACTAACTTTTGCTCTTATTTTTTTGCAGCTGCTGGGGTACACCAGTCTCCTCAGGGTCCGGGTGGTGAAGGAAGCGGCGTTCCGAGCCTCGGCCTTAGATCTCATAGAAAAATCTAAGGCCAAGTGCTCTGAATTGGCTGCCAAGAACACGGAGATGGCTCAAGCTGCGAAGAAGGAGGTCGCTGCCATTCGAGAGGAGTTCGCAAAGAAGAAGGAGGAACTTTTGAAGGACTCATCGCAGAAGATTTTTGACCTCGGTGCCAAGGTGGCAGAGCTAACCTCGGCGAACGAATCATATCAAAAGGAGAAGTCAGATTCTGAGGCTCTCCTCGCTAAGGTGCTTGCCGAGAAGGCCGAGCTCCAGGCCGAGGTCGAGTCTTTGAAGAAGGAGCTAAAGAATAAGAAGACGAAGGCGCTGAGGAAGGAGATTGCCGATCTGGAGAGGGAACGTGATGAGCTGGCGGTCGAGAAGAAGAAAGCCGACGAAATGACCAAGGTTGGTTTTCAAGACGGCTTCTGCCTCGTTCGTCACCAAGTGCTTCAGAGGTTCCCAGATCTGGACCTCTTTTTTTTGGAGGCCCTAAACATTCCCAAGGGGCCTCGGTGGTCTTGGTCGAAAATCGAGCACCTGAACTTGCCCCTTTCTCTCCCGGTGCCGAAGGTGGTGGAAAAGGACGCAGGAGCTGGTGGGTCCCGAGACGCCGAGATTCCTTAGTTTGTTTTAGGGTCCTTTGCCTTCTTTTTCTTCTTTTTTGTATTTCTTCTTTTGGTGAGCTTTCTTCTTTGTAAGCAGATCCATCTTAATAAAGACTCTTTCTTAAAAATTTTGGCTAAGTCTTTTTGTAAGATTTTTCATTTTTCATTGTCCCGAACATGTTCGCTCAAGAGACTTCGGAAAATACGGCGTTCTTCGCGAAATTCCGACTTGTACAACTTATGCTCAAGAATTTTGGCTAAGTCCTTTGCGAGATTTTTCATTTCCCATTGTTCCGAACACGTTTGCTCAAGGGACTTCGGAAAATCATATCTTCGCTTATGTCAGTGGTCACTTTCGCGAAATTCAAACTTGTATAACTCATGCTCAAGATTTTTGGCTGAGGAACTTTTGTACTTAGAAATTTTTCTGTACAATACAATCTTCTTACCGAAATTTTAAGCATAGAATTTTCTCAAGGCATCCGAATGCCATGTATTTTTTAACTCTATGCCTCCGGCATCGCCGAGCTTGTAAACCCCTTTTCGCAGTTCGGCAAGTACCAGATAAGGTCTTTCCCAATTTGCGCGAAGTACCCCGTGGGATGGCCTTCGGGGTCCAAATTCAGCCTTTCGGAGAACGAGATCTCCTTTCTTTATTCCTTTTGGCCTGGCGCGCAAGTTTATGGCCGCGGCCACTTTTTGCTGAAAAGCCTTTCTCCTCAGCTCGGCTATTTCTCTGTGTTCACTGACGAGGTCAAGCTTGGTTCTCAGGCCGAGGTCATTTCCCCTTTCATCGAACACTTGCACTCGCACCGATGGCTGCACTACCTCGACTGGGATGATGGCCTCTGTACCGAAAACAAGTGAAAAAGGCGTTTCCCCTGTGGCTCTTCGGGGTGTTGTTCAGTAGCTCCATAACACACTTGGGAGCTCTCCCGGCCATTTCCCTTTTGCTTCCCCCAATCTCTTTTTCAGACCATCTTTGATAGTCCTGTTGGATACTTCTACTTGCCCATTGCTTTGGGGGTGAGCTATTGGGGCAAAGTGCATTTTTATTCCGAGGTTGTTGATAAATTCTTGGAACCCTTTGTCTGTAGACTGGGGCCCATTGTCGGCTACTAGTACCCTCGGTATGCCAAATTTGCATACAATGTTCTTCCATACGAACTTTGGCATATCTTTTGCGGAGATAGTCGCCAAGGGTTCCGCCTCGACCCATTTAGAGAAATAGTCTACTACAACTACGCAGAACTTCACGCCTCTAGGCGCTGTTGGGAGTGGCCCAATGAGGTCTATGCCCCAAACTGCGAAGGGCCAGGGATAGTCAGCCGAAGTTACCATTTCTGAGGGTGTCCTCTGGATACTCGCGTGTCTTTGGCAATTTCCACATTTACGGACGAACTGCCTAGCGTCCTTTCTTAGAGTAGGCCAAAAGTATCCTTGCCGAAGTATTACTGCTGCGAGGGTGTCAGTTCCAACGAGCGAACCACAAGCACCTTCGTGAACTTCTTCGAGGATCATTTCAGTATCCTCTTCGCCAACACACCTCTGCAATGGATTTGCATATCCCTGCCGATATAATTCTTCTCCAATCAGGAAGAAACGACCGGAGCATCTTCGCACCTTTTCCACTTCGTTGGGGTCTTCGGGGAGTGCATTGGTTGCGAGATATCTTTTTATCGGATCTTTCCAGCCTTTTCCCGAAGTTACTATGCTCAGCACTGTGATGCTCGGGCTATTTAGTAGCTCGGTGCATGTTTTCGATTTTGCCAAGCAATCTGCCTCGGCATTATCTCGACGAGGCACATTTTCGATTTGTATGGTGTCGAACTCCCGGATAAGCTTTGGTACCAGTTCATGGTATTTTGCCAAGGTCGGGTCCTTCACCCCATAATCCCCTGCTGTTTGCGGAACTTCCAGGTGGGAATCGCTGTGGGGTTTTAAGTTTCTTATACCAATTTTTCTGGCTAGGCGCAATCCTGCTATGAGAGCTTCATACACGGCCACATTGTTGGTGACGTTGAAGCTGAACTTGATGGCCTTCATTACTTCTAGACTTCGGGACCTCTGATAATTACCCCAGCGCCCTGGTGTTCGGACCCCGAGGCTCCGTCAACATACAAAGTCCATTCTGGCTCACCTTCGCTGGGATCTGGATGGCTGTCCTCAGCGGTCGGCACTTCAGCAATGAAGTCTGCCAGGGCCTGAGCTTTTATGGGTTTCCGAGGTTTATAAGTAATGTCGTGTTCGCCAAGCTCTATGCACCATTTGGAGAGCCTTCCTGAATGATCAACTTTTCTCATGACATCCCGCAGAGGTAGACTGCTTCGGACGATGATAGGGTGAGCCTGAAAATATGGTCGCAGCCTCCTTCCTGCTAGCAGCAAGGCATATATAGCTTTTTGCAGCAAAGGATACCTGACTTCGGCGCCGTGCAGGGACTTGCTTACATAATAGACCGGCCATTGCTTCGGCCCTTCCTCTTTCACGAGGACCGAGCTTACTGCTTTTTCTGTGACGGCAAGGTATAATACGAGGGGCTCTCCTTCACGAGGCTGTCGCAGAGTGGGTAGACGTGCTAAGTAAAGTTTGAGTTCCTTCCAGCCCTTTTGACAGTCTTTATTCCAAGGATGAGCATTGCCTCCGAGGTCGTCATCCTTTTTTGCTGCCTTAGTGAGGACTTTGAAGAATGCTCGACACCGGTCTCCATATTTGGAAATAAACCTGCTAAGAGAGGTTATCCTTTCGGTAAGTCTCTGCACATCCTTTATTGTGGCAGGAGTTCGAAATTCGAGCAGAGCCTTAATTTTTTCTGGGTTAGCATCAATGCCTCTTTCTGATACCATGTACCTAAGAAACTTTCTCGAGGTCACTCCAAAGATACACTTTTCGGGATTAAGGCGAATCCCGAAGGTTCTGAGTTGGTGGAAAGTTTCCTCTAGATCTGGGACGTGGTCGGTGGGCAGCTTGCTTTTGACTATCATGTCGTCGATGTAGACTTCCATGTTTCTCCCTGTTTGGTCACTGAAGACCTTACTCATCAACCTCTGGTAAATGGCTCATGCATTTTTGAGCCCGAAGGGCATCCTAGTGTAACAGTACGTTCCGCCCTCGGTGATGAAGGCGGTCTTCTCCTCGTCTTCGGGGTCCATCCTTGTTTGATGATACCCACTGAAGGCGTCTAGAAAACTTAGGAGCCCATATTCGGCAGTTGAGTCTACCAACTGGTCTATTGGCGGGAAAGGGTATGAATCTTTTGGGCAAGCATCGTTCAAGTTTCTGAAGTCGATGCACATTTGGAGCTTACTGCTCCATTCTTTTGCGGCAATAACCACATTGCTTAACCATTCGGGGTACTTGACCTCCTTGATTACATCTGTGTCCAATAAGCGCTGGACTTCGGCTTTGACGAAGTTGTTTTTATGGACTGAGATGCCCCGTTTATTTTGCCGGACAGCTTTCGCTTCCGGACTTACTTTAAGGCTATGCTGTATTATGCGAGGGTTTACCCCCGGCATATCTTTCGGCGAGCAGGCAAACAAGTCTTTATTCATCAGTAGAAAGGATACAAGTTTTTTCTTGTCGCTTTCGGCCAGATTTTTCCCTATTCAGGTACTTCGGCCTGGGACAAGTTCAACTTCTTCCATCTTTACCTTCGCGGAATCTTCTGCCTCGCCCTTTTTTGGCTTTAAAGCCTCTGCCTCTACAGCTTGTGCGAAGTTGTTTGCTGGAGCTCTTCGCGCTTTGATGAACACCTTTCTTACTTCGCCCTGATCAATGAAGATTTATGCGTCTCCCTCCTTGGTGGCAAAAGTGACAGTCAAGTATCTTACATCAGGGCGAATGTGCAGATTTCCCTGTGTTTGTCTCCCAAGGATGGCGTTGTATGATGAAGGGACATCCATAATGATGAACCTTGTCATTGTTGAGGCGAATAACTCGGTTGTCCCATCCACCGAAGTCCCTTTCATCATTAGGGGAAGATCGATCCATTCGAGAATAGGCAGTTCGGATGGTCCTACGCCGGAGGTGGGCGAAGTGACGGGCTTGAGGTCGCTGTTGGATATGCCCAAGTTCGACAGCAAATGTGAAAACAGGACGTCTGCGTTTGATCCATCGTCAAGCAAGACTCTCTTGACGTCCCAGTTTCCTATCCTCACCATGACCAACAGCGGGTCGTCATAGGAAAAGACGATGGTGGAGCCATCCTTGCGGGCCAGCTTCTTCGTCAAGCTCTGATATTCCATGACTGATATTTCTCTGGCCTTCCTTTTCCTTTCCGAGGATGGGAGTCCTATTGTGATTGTTTGTATTATCCCCGCCGGAGGTGGAGGGCGCCTCTTCGGACTTCGGTTCCTCCGTCTGTCGGAGTCGTAGTCTTCGTCATGTGCCTTTCCTTCCTCCTCTTTCCTCCCCTTCGGGGAAGGCATTCGCAGATAACGTTGAAGTTGGCCCAGTTTTATCAGGGACTCTATGTACTTTTTCAATTGGAAGCAGTCTTCAGTGTCGTGGCCGTGGTCGCGGTGAAACTGGCAGAACTTCTTCACGTTCTTCTTGTTATCAGCGGTCATGGCCCTTGGCCGCTGAATCTGGGCTCCCTGCCTTTCCATTGTCATGAGGATGTTGGTCCTCGTGGTGTTCCGGGGCGTAAAGTTTGGGAGTTTCCTTCCCTGCATTCTCCGAGGTCTGCCTGCCTGGTCAGCTAGATATTGCGTTTGCTGGCTGGATCCTTCGGCGCGAGTGTGATCAGACTTCGGTCCGCCCATTCTCAGCTCTTCGGCTATCATATGTTGTTTGGCCCTTCGGTAGAATTCGCCAAGCGTGTCCGGAGGCTCCTTGGAAAATTTATAAAAGAGCTGTGAGTCCCTCCGAAGGCCCCGTGTCATGGCGAGGATGTGTATTTCAGGCCGAAAGTCTGGGACACTCAAGGCTTCTCTGTTAAACCTTTTGACATAGTCGTGGATGGTCTCTCCGTTTCTCTACGCTATGTCGAACATCTGGACGGGCATCTTCACCGTCGGCCGACTTCCAATGAATTGCTGCGTGAAGGTTGTAGATAACTCCTGGAACTCCCTTATGGTTCCTGGAGCCAATGAGTTGTACCACGCAGTTGCTGGCCCGGTAAGGGTGACCTCAAAACATTTGCACAAGGTACCATCGTCTGCACCGTGCATCATCATGCTGCGTCTGTACTTGGTTAGATGAGCCTGTGGATCAGTCCGGCCATCATAAGTTCGGGTGAACGGGGACTCATCCCCACAGAAGGTTTCAGACAGCCTGGCCCAGACCGGCTTGCGAGCTACTTGTTTTTCCACTCTGTCCAACCTCGCTAATATTTTCTCCATAAGGATCGTGGCACTAGGTTCTTCTTCCGGGAAAGGAGATTGCCGATGCCTCTTCGGGGAGTGACTTCGGCGCTGAATGGATGGGGACTTTGCCTTAGGTGACGAGCTCTTTCGGTGTGGGATTTTGGGTCGTTTGGACCCAGTTCGTCCTGTAAGCCGTGCACCGAGGGGCATATTTTCTGTTGAAGACTCCTCACGTGGGTCCCCGCTTCCCGAACTACGATGGACTGGTTTGGGGCTTCTTTCCTGAGGACGTGCTGGCGAGGGAGTCCTTTGGGCCTGAGTTTGTTATGGCCACCTTCGGTCTATCTGCTGTGTCATTTCAGCCACAACAGAACGTTGAAAGTCGCGCAGGAAGCTCATGGTTATGACCAGAGGACGCTCTTCCTCCGGCATGGAAGTCCCTGGAAGCGTTTGCTCAGTAGCCGGTTGAGCTTTAGGCGCGGACGGGAACCTTGGGAGTCCCTTGTCCTTTGAACGCCGAGTTTCAACAACGGCGACCTGAGGGTGGGTTCCCACAGACGGCGCTAAATGATGCCCAGCAGCATCTTTGTTGGAAGACATTGTGACTTCGGGAGGGACTTCCTGATAGGGAGAACATCTGGAGCCTAGATTTCCCAGGGGAGTGCGCCTGAAATACTCAGAAAAGAGGGTTAGGAGGTCCCCGGGGTCTTTTCCCGAGGAGGAGCCTCCAACGCCCAAGTCAGTGTTCTGAGAGGTGAAAGAGGGGGAGCACTAAGAGGTTTAGTGGCCTTGCCTGTTTTTATTTTCTCAAGGGGAGAGGGTCCAGCCCCTTGCTAAGGTGTGTTTCCTGGTATTTATAGGAGTTCCCAGCTCGTTCAGATCATGACACGTGTTCGATCGGATGTTCTCTGTGTTTCAGGGCGTAGGGGACAAGTAGCCATTTGCAGGCTCCTTGAGCCTTGAACCGAGACAGGTCGTGACAAGACCTGGACGGCGACGGTGTGTCAGACCGCCGTTTGAGGCGGCGTGTAACGCTTGTGGGCGACATGTCAGAGGCTCCTTAAATGCTCATGCCGTACTCCCGAGGTCCTCTGGGCGAGGTCATTCTTTGGTACGGATGCCCTTCTTTGGGAGTTATGCTCATGGGAGTCCCCTGGTTCTAGGGTTCCGCCTTCGAGGAAGTTCTCTCCTGTTTGGAATGGCTGGTTCTTTATCCCCGAAGGCGATCCTTTTGGTCCCCCGAGGGAGTCGGCGATACCTTTGAAATGCTTAGCGTATTAACCGAAGTCCCGACTTCGTGGTGTCTGACTTCGCTCCTTCTGAAGTCATTGATAGTGCCTCTGTCGAATGACGCCAGGCTTCCCGACCATGTTTTCGTCAAGAAGTATGTGCTGAGGGAGGCGATAGCCCTTCGGCTATCACCTCTCTCTCTAATACTCCTCATTGGATGGCTGACTTAAGCATTGGACGGTACATCTTGGGGCCCTACACTATCTTTGTGAGGAGGTCACCAGTTCATGATTTACCAAGCTTTTGGGCCAGGCCTGCACGATCCCATTAACTATCAATAAGCAACTTAAATTCATGTGTTTTTCTTTTTAATCTGTTTCCCATGAAAACAAATTTGAAGAGGTGTGGTTTTACTTCTTGTTTTATCTCTTATTAATTTGTGATTGGTGTAAGTGAATAGTAAGAAAGCATAATGGAAAAAGAGCTTTTCAGCAGAGAATTATTTCTTGTCTAAAAAGGAACATGAGCAAATTGTAAAGGGAATAGGTACATCAACATAAAACTATGGAATAAGTATATTTAGCAATATAATAGAAAGATTCTAACATGGAACAACTATTACAGGCATAACAAACAATTATTAAATATCAAAATGAATGAAATTTTTTTGTCATGGAACAATTATATTTAGCAAAAAATAAGGAAGAATTTGACATGCAACAACTACTACCCGCATCACAAGTAGTTTTTAAATAGAAAATGGAACAAATGTATTTTATCGTGAAATAACAAGATTAGACCATGGAACAACTATATTTATCAATAGAATAGAAAGAATTTAACAATAAATAACTACTACAGGTATAAAATGAAATTATTAAATATTAAAAGGAGTAGATATATTTTAGCACAGAACAACAAGATTAGAACAAGGAATAACCATATTTAGCAAATGAATAAAAAGAATTTGATATGTAATTACTATTATATACATAAAAAATAGTTACTAAATATTGAATGGAATAGATATATTTTTCATGTAATAGCAATTTTAGATCATAAGATAATTATATTCAGCAAAAAAACAAGAAGTACCGATATGGAGCAACTACAACTTGCATAGCAACTAGTTATGAAATATCAAATGAAGCACATATATTTTGCCACAGAATAGCAAAATTAGACAACAAAGCAACTATATTCAATAAAAGAACAGGAAGAATCTGACAAGGAATAACTACAATAAGCATAGCAAGCAGTTATTGATTATTAAAATATGTATATATAATTGTTGGGAAACAACAAGATGAGATAATAGAACAACTATATTCATTAAGGGAACATGAATCATATGAAAAAGAACAACTACTACTAGTACATCATGTAAACATTGAACACTAGAAGTAACATGTAAACTACATGGAAACAATAATATGTGTTAATGGAACAACTATGTTTAGCTAGAGAATAAGAACAATCTGATACGGAATAGTTTCAACATAATGATTAATTGTGGCATGGTGGTATTATCATAACCCATAGGAAATTGGGATGTGCCATAAAATATATAGTTGTAGCACGGTAATATTGACATAATTTATAGGAACTTAAGCACTGTGGCAATTTTGATATGAAAAAATACAAGATCATGGAGCAGTAAATGGCCTATTTTTATTACTCTGGATGTAAGGGAAAGAAGGAAGAACAATTAAAGAGGAAGATAAAACTTTCCAGATCTGATTTACAAGTATTGGTGGTTTATATTGGTCAGTTCAAAATATATGTGGTTTTTCAATGTTTTTCTTCCCAATGGTTGTAACATGTTTTTACATCAGGTACATACCAAGCCTAAGGAAAAAAGGAAAATAACATGGATAGAATAATAAACTTTTGCTCCAAGTATTCCCTAAATTTCTTGAACAATTTGAGTTTTTTAGTACAATCAATAGACCCCTAATAGTAGTAACAACAACTGCTAGTACTACTACTACAACAACAAGAACAAGAATAATAATAATAATAATATTGCTCAATCTTATGATCTCTTTTCTTCCTTTACTCTTGATGACCGAAGTGTGGCCACACTAGTTACCTAAGGACTTCGGGAAAGAAGGGAGCCAGATACTTGAGGAATACCACCTCGGCAAAATGCCGGCACCTACCTCGGGAAATCAACGGACCATCTCCCTCGCGAAGGCGACTGAACTAATCTCGGAAACAGGTGATGCCTCGAGGTACCAGCCTGACTCCAGGAAAGGCCCTTACTACGAAGACGGACTTCGACCTAGGGGACCTCAGTGGCGCAGCAGAAGTCATCTAAGAGTCTCTGACACTTCGCCCGTACGCCCTGTACGGGCGCCCTCACATGAGCTCTGACAAAGTGACACGCCCCCCATCTTGTCATGTCGGGGTATAATTGTTGCAGCTCATGGCTCGAGGAGCCTGCAGGCGGGCAAGGAATCCCACGCCCAGCAGTACGGGCATCATCCAACCATACACGTGCCACAATCTTAAAGGCTCGTTTCCTCCTTTAAATACGCCAGGCACATGGCCATAAAGAAGGACGCTCTGGCTCCGACTGGAAGAGAACAGGACAGAGAGAGGCTGGAAAATGGAGGGCACTCTCTCCTCTCCGCCTAAATACTCTCCCTCCTGCCCGCAGAAAGACATGCCAGGTACACGTCTCTTGTGCTTATTACGGTGTTTCCCACTGAAAAAAGGCACTGACTTGGGCGTCGGAGGCTCTTCCCCAGAAAAAGATTCCGGGGACCTCCTAATCGTTGACTTCTGAGTGTTCCAGCCAGGCATCCCTGGAGGATCTTTGTTTCGGGCCCTTTACCACGCCGTTGGAGCTTCACGTCACCTCCTCGCCACGGGACCAAGGAGCTGCTGGCCATCACTTGAGGCGATCCACCCAGGACGCCAATTTTTCCCCAGGACCCCCTCCTGCCTTCATCACCGCACACAGTGGTGATGCCGGTCCCACACAACCGAACCGCATCATTTGGCGCCGTCTGTGGGAAATAGCTCCCAGGTTGCCGAAGTTGAAGATCGGCGTTCTAAGGGGAAGGGACTTTCGAGGTCTCCGCCCGTGCCAAACATTCAGCGGGCAACCGAATAATGGCAGCAAGGGTGCCTCCGCCCGAGGATAAATGCCCTCTGACTACTATCATAGGCTTCCTGCGTGAATACCCACGCCTTGTCATGGTCGAAATGATGCAGTAGTCAAGCTGAAAAAGGCCATAGCTAAGTGCAAACCAAAGCACCTCCGCAGCGGTACCTCGATGAGGGGAAAAGTCTCGTGTCAAGTCACAAAAGTATGGGGAGCAAAGATCAACGAGATAAGTCCTCTTCGGGAAGTAGGCCCCTTTGGGATATGGACTGTGGGAAAAGCGGGGTCAGGATGGCCCGGACCTTCCTGAGTTCGGCACCGGAGGAAAAATTGCCATCTCCTTGGCAACAAAGTCAAGACCCATTGCCCCGAAAAGTCGTCTATGACTTGACTAGCGGGCAGAAGGAACCGATTCTACTTCCCTGAACACACTATCGCTGTCCGAGTGACCTGCCCCTACGCGACGTCACAAAAAAGGTAGAAGCATTCGGAAAAGACTATAAAAATGGTGCATCAAACTCGGAAAGTACTACGTCACGCATGAGCATAGAAGGGCAGTGAACGCCTAGGTACTGGTAGACTACATCGCCGAAATCCCAAAAGTAGGGAAGGCTGGAACCAATAAGGGAGACAGAGTGAAGGTAGATCCATAATGGAAACTCCTTGCCAGTGGAACCCCAAGCGCAGAACGTCAGGACGCTGGGATACCCCCTCGGGGGCCCAAAGGCGGAGAGGCCATAGAAACAATCAAATTCTGATTATCAGAAGTATTGGGCCATTCGAGTATGGCAAAGCTAGGTATAACGACCTCGCACGAAAGGCTAAAAGATCCTAGCAGGAAAAACCCCGGAACCAAAGGATCCCAAAAATCCTCCTAAAGCGTCAGAAAGTGCAAAGGCGTTCCGAACCATATTTTTCTGATCAAGGGAAAACCATGCAGGCAAAGCCTATAAGTAAAGGATTTCAAGAATCCATCATCAGCATGAGAAAGCACTTCGGCCTACTAGCTCTACTGTCGAGCAACAGACAGGCAAGGTTGCCAAAAGAGCTATAAAAAAGGACTACAAAAGAGGTTGTAGAAAGCAAAGGGAAAATGGCCAGGAAAATTTCCTATCGAACCTAAGAAACTCTCAAAGGAGCGAAGAGGGGAAATACCTTTCTCATTTATCTCCAGTACGAAGATGGAAAACCACAAGTGTTTTCCCAAAATCCCTTGACCGAATGTGGTCGGGAAAAGATGGAAAACGACAAGGGTTTTCCTAAGATCCCTTGGCCGAATGTGGTCGGGAAAAGATGGAAAACCACGAGGGTTTTCCCAAGATCCCTTGGCCAAATGTGGTCGGGAAAGGATGGAAAATGACCAGTGTTTTCCCAAAATCCCTTGACCGAATGTGGTCGGGAAAGGATGGAAAACGACAAGTGTTTTCCCAAAATCCCTTGACCGAATGTGGCCGGGAAAAATCCCTTGACCGAATGTGGTCAGGAAAAGGGAAAGAATGGAAAATGACAAGTGTTTTCCCAAAATCCCTTGACTGAATGTGGTCGGGAAAGGATGGAAAATGACAAGTGTTTTCCCAAAATCCCTTGACCGAATGTGGCCGGGAAAAATCCCTTGACCGAATGTGGTCAGGAAAAATCCCTTGGCCGAATGTGGTCGGGAAAGGATGGAAAACGACAAGTGTTTTCCCAAAATCCCTTTACCAAATGTGGCCGGGAAAAATCCCTTGACCGAATGTGGTCAGGAAAAATCCCTTGACCGAATATGGTTGGGAAAGGATGGAAAACGACAAGTGTTTTCCCAAAATCCCTTGACCGAATATGGCCGGAAAAAGAAGGCTAGGATGGGCCTGAGGGAACTTTGTTAAACAACAGACAAGCCCCCGAAAGATTGATGGGAGAAACAAACGACAAGTGTTTTCCCAAAATCCCTTGACCGAAGGTGGTCAGGAAAAGATGGAAAACAAGGAAACAGCAAGTGTTTTCCCAAAATCCCTTGGCTGATTGTGGTCGGGAAAAATCCCTTGACCGAAGGTGGTCGGGAAAAGATGGAAAACAAGGAAACAGCAAGTGTTTTCCCAAAATCCCTTGGCTGAATGTGGTCGGGAAAAATCCCTTGACCGAAGGTGGTCGGGAAAAGATGGAAAACAAGGAAGGTTTTTAACCAAAAATGGTCGGGACAATAATAGTAAGCGAGAAGTATTTCGCAGTTCCTTGACCGAATGTGGTCGGGATCGTTGAAAAAGATCGCTCGAAATGTTGGCAGAGATTACTCAAAACACTTAGCCAAAATTATGAGAATTCACTAATCGAAATTTTGATACAGGAAGAAGCTTACAATGAAAAGAAAAACACGAAGAGAAAGAAGAAGGAAAAAAGCCCTAGGATATCTAGGGGGCCCCGGCGTCATGGGAAGCTCCAGCTCCGCTGCCTTTGGCCGACGTCTTCGAAAATAAGGCAGGTGATAGGTTGAGGAGCTCTATCTTTGACCAAGCCCATCGAGGACCCTCGGGAATATCCATGGCCACCAAAAAAGAGAGGTCAAGGTCTGGATACTTCTTGTGAAACTGATGACAGGCTAGGCAGAAACCGTCCTGAAAAGCAACCTTCGTTGCCTGGACAGCTTTGCCCTTATCCATGTCTAAGTCATCCACCTTGTTTTGAAGATCCGAGACCTCCTTCTGAAGGGTTGCAACCTCCTTCTCTAGTTCTTTCACCTTTTTCTTGTTCTTCGAGTCCTTCTTCAGCATGTCGACCTCGGCGCGGAGGCTAGCATTGTCCTCCTTTAGCATGCCGACCTTGGCTCGAAGGCTAGCATTGTCAGCAAGAGGCATTGCCAAGAGAGCGGTCTCTTCCTCCTTTTCCTTTTTAATGGCTTCATTGGCTGAGGTTAAGCTCACAACCTCCGCGCCGAGGACGGACATCTTATGGGAGAAGTCTTTGATGAGGTCCTCCTAGCCCCTCAAAAACTCGTCCCGAACAGCAGCTACCTTCTCCCTGGCTATCCGGCTTAATTCGATGCTGGCCAACGCCGAATCAGCACAGAAGCGCTTGGCCATCGCCAGCTCATTCTCGGCCTGAACTCATGCCGAAGACTGCTCTGCCGTCCACACCCAAAGGTGCTCGCTGTACCCCAAGAGCTGCAAGAGAGGAGACACTTAGCAATATTTACAAGGAAAGCCAAAATACGGAGATAAGGAAGTGGGAAGAAAAGTAAAAGGACCAGGATAGTTACACGGGCAGCGTGCTCAGAAATCTTGGCAACAAAGGTGCCCTCGGAGGCGCACTCCTCGGCAACCGCCTTCGAGGAAGCTTGGGTGAGCATGCCCCTTGCCATCTGGGGAGCCATTTCCCGGCAGTCTTCGAAGAACAGATTCATGTCCTCCGTGAAAGACCAGAATGGCTCCCTTGGGATTTTGTCCCTCGGGGTGAGAGAGTCCCGAAGAGCCCGTCTTCGGGCGTGATCAGTAACCCAGACTGGGGGCGCGGAATCCTCTGAAAAAATGAAGACGTAAGTTAGATAAACACCCTCAGTCATGCAAATTGAAAGTATTGAAAAAAAAAAGAGGGGGGAGCAAGAGGCAAACCGGGCGGAACCCCAGCAGTGTCCTCGTCAGAGTCGGGGATCTCTTCCACGACGGCAGGAACTTATTTCCCTTTATCCCTACTGCGTTTCTCCAATTCCTCAGCAGTGGGAACGTGTTCCCCTTCATCCCTTTGGCGTTTCTCCAATTCCTCAGCAGTAGAATCACCTGCTAAGGTACTTAAAGGGATCACCGAGGCGGTAGGACTTGGAACGGTGGCAACAGTAAGCGCCCCCGCAGGAACCTCGGCAGAAATTTTAGCCCCGACTGGAGTCTCAAGCGGGATGGAAGTTGCGACAACATGTTCAGTCCCCGCCGCTTCCTCTGGGGGTGGAAGAAAGGTGTCCTTCTTCGACGCCAAAGATGGCCCGCTTCCAGAAGTCTTGCGCCTCTGGGTAGTACCCTTCTTCGTTTGTTCTCCCTTCTCGGTCTGACCAAGAAAGAGGGACTTATAGTAGGCAGCAGATTCGTCATTCATTTCTGAAAAAGAACATCAAGTGTGAGCCTACAAAGACAAAGAATGTTGAAAATTTTGAAACGAAATTCACTTTCAAAAAACTGGCAAGAGGGAGACATAAGAGGATGCCTGATCTTGGGAATGAACGAAGATATGGCAGGACAAGAAGAGGAGAGACTTCGGGACAGAGGAAAATGACTTCGGGAAACTGAAAACCAAAAAATTGAAGGAACTCTAAAGCAGAACTACCAAAAGCCTTGCCAAAATCTGGATTTCTGGACGCCGTCGTGAAAAATAGCCTGAAATTGCTCCGCCGTAAGAATTGCGCCGGAAAATAAGGAAAAGACAGAGAAAAGGCTCTAGAGCAAATGAGAGCTAAAAATAAAGAGTGAAGCAAAAATGAAGCGAAAGGTGTTTATATAGAGCAAGAAGGGGCACAACCGCCGCGCGAAGGCGAAATGACGCCATAATTGCCCCTTGCACGTGAAAAGACGCATTTTTCCCAGCCAGATCTTGCCACGTGCCACCCATCGTGAGAAACCTGGGCGCGCTTTCTGATATTCTGAAAACCCAGGTGCAACACCTAGAACTGACACACCTAGTTTCAAGACGTGATGGTTCGCTGGCCAATGGCAGGAAAAATGAAAAAGTTGGGAGAAATTGGGCACTTCGAGAACGCCAAAAGAACACCAAAAGACAGACAGGTGGCATTTGCCCGAACAAGGCACATCCCTTGGGTGGCAAATGACACACTCCGAAGTCCTGAAAATAGCCCGCAAATGAAAGCATCAGCCAAAGTATCCTTTTCGGCTTTCTGAAGGGGGGCATGTGATGACCGAAGTGTGGCCACACTAGTTACCTAAGGACTTCGGGAAAGAAGGGAGCCAGACACCTGAGGAATACCACCTCGGCAGAACGCGTGTACCTACCTCGGGAAATCAACGAACCATCTCCCTCGCGAGGGAGACCGAACTAATCTTGGAAACAGGTGATGCCCCGAGGTACCAGCCTGACTCCGGGAAAGGCCCCCACTATGAAGACGGACTTCGACCTAAGGGACCTCAGAGGCACAGCAGAATTCATCTAAGAGTCTCTGACACTTCGCCCGTACACCCTGTACGGGCGCCCTCACATGAGCTCTGACAAAGTGACACGCCCCCCGTCTTGTCATGTCGGGGTACGATTGTTGCAGCTCATGGCTCGAGGAGCTTGTAGGCGGCCAAGGAATCCCACGCCCAGCTGTACAGGCATCATCCAACCATACACGTGCCACAATCTTAAAGGCTTGTTTCCTCCTTTAAATACGCCAGGCACATGGCCATAAAGGAGGATGCTCCGGCTCCGGCTGGAAGAGAACAGGACAGAGAGAGGCTGGAAAATGGAGGGCACTCTCTCCTCTCCGCCTAAATACTCTCCCTCCGGCCCGTAGAAAGACATGCTAGGTACACGTCTCTTGTACTTATTACAGTGTTTCCCACTGAAAAAAGGCACTGACTTGGGAGTCGGAGGCTCCTCCCCGGAAAAAGATTCCGAGGACCTCCTAATCGTTGTCTTCTGAGTGTTCTAGCCAGGCATCCCTAGAGGATCTTTGTTTCGGGCCCTTTACCACGCCGTTGGAGCTTCACGTCACCTCTTCGCCACGGGACCAAGGAGCTGCTGGCCATCACTTGAGGCGATCCACCCAGGACGCCAATTTTTCCCCAGGACCCCCTGCTGCCTTCATCACCGCACACAGCGGAGATGCCGGTCCCGCACAACCGGACCGCATCAACTCTGAAAGTGTAATATGGGCTGGTTCTAGATCCATTATTTTTTAGCATTGCTTGATTATCCACTATGTCATGCACTTTTTTTAGCTTGTGTGCTTGCCAAGCTAACTAAGTATGTGGGTACTAACTCAGTCTATAAGAACTTATATTGAGTTTAGCCTTAGTTACTTTCTCGATGGTGGCATTCTATCATTGTCCCTAGAACCTTGCTAAGGTCTTTCTCTGATGCCTTTGTGAAAGCTCATTTACGGCTCTGGGCCCTATGTGAGTTTTTGGTTATGGCATTAAGCCTCTATAGAATTTTATTCATGGATTCTAATCAAGATCCTATGAAATATTCTATTCAATGTCTAACAAATGATTGGTTCAATATCATAATAAAAACATTAACACCAAGAACAAATTGACTTTTAACTACCATACTAAGCTCAAGTACTGTACTATTAAACAAAATGCTTTTTCAACATGTCTGCTTGCCCAGTGTTCTTCAACACTTTACTTAATTCGTCAGTTAGTTCATACACTTCACTTCATATTTGCTTGGTGACTATATATAGTCCTTCCTAATTTTCCTTAAAGGTTTTCTTTCCTAAGTTTCCTATCCTACATCTACTCTTCATGGTACAAGATCTCCTTTTATTCTCTTAGGTTTGATCTTCCCATTAGCCATTTGGGCAGTTCCATATTAAAAAGCTCTCTTTCTAAGCTCAATGGGTTCCTTAGGTTCCTCCAGAATATCTAAGTGCACTTCTAGGCCTTGATTATTCAGGGCAGGTCAAACACTTTAATCCAAGTAGTATGATGTGTGATATCAATAGGAATTACAGCCTCTATGCCATATACTAGAGAAAATGGAGTTTTGTAGGTTGATTTACGAGACATGGTTTTATATGCCCACAGTACACTCAAAAACCTTTTCCTCTCACCTGTTTTTTCTTTATACAATCTCTTTTTAAGGCCATCCTTAATAGTTCTTTTCATGACCTCAACTTGTCCATTACTTTATGGGTGACTAAAGGGAGCATAATGAATCTTGGTTCCCAAGCACTTTATAAATTCTTAAAAGCCTTGATGTATAAACTAGCTATTGTTGTTCGCCACCAAGATTCATCGGCATCCAAAATGACATATGATGTATTGCCAAATCAATTATCATAGTACACCTTAAGCAATCTTTAACAAGGCTTTTGCTTTCACTCATTTGGTGAAGTAGTCAATAGCCACCAGAGAATACTTTTCTTTCCTCAGAGCCATGAGCATTGGACCAATAAGATTTATTCCCAATAGGAAAATGGAGAAGGGTAGGATGCCAAGTTGATAAGTTTGCATAAAATTTTTTGGATATTGGTATGCCTTTGGATAGCAAATTGGCAATCCATGAGGGTTTTTTTTTTTTACTTTCCTTCTGAGTTGGAGAAAACTATTGGTGTTCGTACTTGACCATATTGTTAGTGGTGATACCCATCCCAAGGATTTAGGCTCCCACGTTGCTTTTGGATATAAAGCCCATCAAAAGTTTCAAGGCCAACCAAGCTTAGTCAGGCCCATAGCTCTATACCCAAGAAGACAAGTGTCCAAGATCTAACAATCCGAGAAACAGCTGCCTCATCCAAGGGTTCTAAACGCATAAGGCACAAAACCCAAAAAGCTTATATAAACGCACTCATTACTACATAGAAGGTATGAGATCATTTTCCTTAATATTTACACATTTTCTTGAAATCCAACTGACTTGAGAATCAGAGTGTCTTCCACAGGTCATCACACTCCTCTATCTAAGGTGTACTCATGTAAAGAACCCTATTCCCTAGCATCAAGGTCATGTACCAAGGTTAGTGCACCATCATTTGGCACCTAACATGACTTATACATAAGTACACACTTGGACCTCCTCATTCCTGGAAAGAAGGTCCAACATCCTTACCCTTTTGAAAAGACAGTGAGTAAAGTCCTCATCATTAAGGAGGCAGATGGCATCACTTTATTGTCAACATCTCTAAGCCATACCTTCAGGGATAGGGTCGACATAATTGACCTACCCTCATAATGGGTAGAGTTAGTATAGGAAGTTAGTTACCCTACTTGAGTAGAGTTTGAGAACATGAATGCATAACTCACAAGCAAGTTGGACTTAGTCACAACATTCATGGCTAGGTATATTGCCTAGCTTCGCCTGAAAATGCAAGCACCACCCATGCCTTGGAGCCATTGGCACCACCTTTACACACAAGGAATCCAATCAATATATGATGGCATAAGTGTTGGAACTCAGATCCAAAATCAGATATGAGGTATCCCTAATACCCCCATCCCTAATGTTGGTACAATGGGACCTGAGGGGTATGCTCCCTCACCATTCTAAATTTTATTAACACTAGCTGCACTATTGCCTATCCTACAAATGTCTCTACTCAAATAGTCAACCATATAATCAGCCCAATGATTGCCTCCTGTAGTTTTTTCACAAATGACTATAGTGCCACCTTAGACCTCCCTTCCTCATGGAGAAGTTGGTAACAACATTACCAACCAAGCACCTTAAGCACCAGTTACACAAGTCTTTATTGGAAACAATGGTCAATCAGCTTACACTCATTATTTTTGTCCCAACATAGTAAACTAGAACAGCCACCCGCACTCAAGAGCTATGCCTGTAGCTAATTTGCCTCCATTAGTGCAACAAGCTTGTTTCACTTCTCTTTAGCAACCTATGGTCAGTATGCCAGACCTAGTTGTAGCGGCAGTACTTTAGGCCACCCAAAACACCATCATTCAAATGCAACAACAAAAACAAACCCTCACCTGAAGTAGCCTAAATAAATTAGGAAGACATTTATTCACCATTGAACTTATGAGTGAACCAATACTAGAGAAAATGAAGATCCCTCACTTTGAGCCATATGATGGTATTGGAGACCCTATTAACCATTTAAGCCACTACGAGAAAATCATGACTTTAGCCAAATTATCAAATGTAGCTATATGCCAAGCCTTTCCAACAACACTAATGGAAGATCCGAAAATATGGCACTTTTGTCTAGAAACAGAATCAATAGGCTCATGGGATGACCTCAATGAAGTTTTCACAGATTTCTTCCTTGGGCGGAAAGCTTGTAAGAGAGTTCTAACACATCTTTATGTTGTGAAACAAAATAAAGGGGAGTCCCTCAGAACTTATGTTGATCGCTTTAGTAAGGACATATTAAAAGTGCTTAATCTTACTTAGAATGAGTTTATATTGTTAATGGCTAGAAGATCCAGTCAAACTCAAAATTTTCCAAGAAACTGGCAAAAGGGCCCACAAAAAAAAGGACAAAAAAGTGACAAGGGCTTTTGCAAAGAGGATCAGAGTTTATGAATGCTGAAGACATTGTCGTGCTTAGCATGGAATAATGAAAAAAGAAGTCTAAGTGATTTGACTACCAAGGGCCATCTAAGAAACCAAGACATGATGGAAGATCATGGCAACACAATCATTTTCCTTGAAAAGACTTTACACATGAAAGTTAGGATAGACTAAAGTTTATAACCCCTATTGGCCCCAGATCTGTTATCCTTCATGCCATTCAAGACAACAGATACCTTAAGTGGCCAAAAGCTAAGAAATGTGAGCAAATAGGTCCAAGGTAGACCATTGCAGTGAATTTCACATGAGAATGAGACATGAGATGGATAATTGTACTCTCCTCAATGAAGAGATTGAAAAGTTGATTAGGGAAGGGAAGCTAGTCAAGTACAATAGGTATTATGGAAATCAAAGAAATGATACCTATAAAGGAGATCCAAAGTATAACAAGAAAATTGATGATTATGACAGAGATGGCCATGGTAGAGGTAAGATGGATCACAATGATAACAAGCTTACAAAGGCAATAATCCATCATCTAGTCAACGATGTCACCTTTCAAGGGGAAAAGAACACATCCCCCCACGTTCCTCAATTCTTCATAGGACTTTAGGACTTATAGTAGATGATTTGATAGCAAATCAAGGGGGTCAAGAAGCTTCTATTGGATACTAAGGCACTCCTCAGCATTTTTTACCAATGTACCATTAAGAGGATGGCATTCAATAAAGTGTGGATCAAGCCACATCTTTATCAAATTAAAGGACCATGAAATATGTCCCTCCTAGGGGTAGGAGAAATAGTACTTCCATTAACAATTGGAAAGAGAGTGACGAATGAAACCATAAATATGGTCAAGTTTAAAATCATTGATGAACCTGAAACTTATAATGGTTTCATCAGATTCTACACCAATTAAGACTTTGACATTCACATTAATTCTAAGACGTTGGAAATAATCCTCTCCACCATAGGAAGAATAACAATTATCTCCTTACGCATAGTTGAAACAGTCTTAACAGTTATCATGTAATACCATTTTGATCCTATAGACACAAGAAATCAAGAGAAGGGAAAAAAAAAAAAAAGAACACTTATGGAGGCAATGAAAGAAATTGTTCTTGATGACATGGATCCTAGCAAGAAGATGAAGATCGGAACCATCTTGGGAAAGAGAAGAAAGAAGAATTGATCACTTTCCTCAAGGACAATCAGGATGCCTTTGCATGGTCAAAAAAAGTTTGCCAGGGATTGATCCATAGATCATTGGCGATAAGCTCAACAGCATATTAGGAAAGCACTCAGTCCAGCACAAGAAGAAGAACCTTAAATTAGAAAAGAAGGCAGCAGCTAAGGTGGCGGTAGAGAAGCTTCTAGCTAGTAGCTTCATCAGGGAAGTCAAGTACCTAGACTGGGTTTGCAATATTGTAATGGCTCTAAAGAACACTGATGGGTGGTGAATGTATAATGACTTTTACAGATCTTAATGATGCATGCCCTAAGGATTGTTATCCCTTGCCTCAAATTGATGCCATGGTCAACACCTTGACATAGTACAAAATGCTTAGTTTTATGGATTCTTTTAACTGTTATAAAGAAATTCGCATGCATCCAAATGATGAAATCTACACTACCTTTATCACAGTTCAAGGATTGTCTTACTTCACTCGAATGCCCTTTTGGTCTTAAGAATGCTGGAGCCACCTACTAGAGACTTATGAATAAAATCTTCAAAAAACAAACTAGGAGAAATGTAGAAATTTATTCAAATGACATGACTATCAAAAACAAGTAAACATATGATCATATAACTGATTTAAAAGAGACATTTGACTCTTTGTGAAAATAAAAGATGAAACTTAACCCAGCCAAGTGTGCCTTTGGAACTAGCCTAGAAACTTTTTAGGCTATAAGGTCAATCATCGAGGCATTGAGGCCAAGGCAGAAAAAGTAAAAATGGCCTTAACATGGCTTTACCCAAAGATCTTAGAGGCATACAAACCTTGGTAGGAAGAATGACAGCTCTCAAATGATTCTTGGAGGGGTTAGTCAAAATGGGAAACTTACATCCATTATGGGATGAACAATGCCAAAACTCCTTCAACCAAATCAAGGGAGAATTAAGTAACTTACCCATCCTTAAAGTCCCAAAGGTAGGGGAAGCTCTTATTTGTTATTTATCAGTGACTTAGGAAGTAAATGCTTCAGCCCTTGTATAAGAGGAGCAAGGGGTGCAAACTCCTATCTATTTCGCTAATTGAGTCTTTTAGGGGTTAGAGACTGGGCATCTTCAAATGGAAAAAATAATTCTTACACTCATCACTACAGCAAGAAGGCATGGACCGTATTATCATTTTTATCCAATAATCATGCCTACCTCATATCTGTTATGATAGGTCATGGGGAAACCAGAACTATAAAAAAAACTTACAAAATGAAGCATGGAGCTCTCTAAGTTTGAGATCAAATATGTTTGAGATAAATTATGTTCTTCAGCTCAAGATTAAATAGCAAGTGCTAATAGATTTTATTTCTAAATGCACTCTTCATCAAACCACAAAAGTGTTAGAAGAATGGATAGTGCACATTGGTGGATCCTACAATCCTCTAGTTTTAAAGGATTTAGTATCAGAATAGTCCTTGTAAGACTAGATGGGTTAAGGACAGACCATGCTTTCAAACTTAATTTCAAAGTCATAAACAATAAAAAATAATATAAAGCAGCCATTATTGCATCATGAATATGTAACGATCTCAATATCAAGGAGGTAAAAATCTAAAGTGACTCGTAAATGGTCACCAAACAAGCCCAAGGTGCCTATGGCACCAAAGTACTACCGTGAATAGGTATTAGGACCTACTTAAAAGTATGGTAGCAACATTCAGAAAAGTGACCATTGAAAACATCCCATAAGCGGAGAATAACCAGGCAGATGCTTTGGTTAAGGTAGCCCCAGCTTTTGAATCGCCAATAGATATCCACATTGATACTATAAAAAAACCAAGTAGTTTTTAGGAGACTATTTTGGCTATCTCTTAAGATGAACGTACTGGATGGATGTACCCCATCAAGAACTACCTATCTACTAACCAACTCTCCGAAGATCCAAATGAGGTAGCCAAATTAGAAAAGAAGGCCACTCAGTTTTAACTTTTTTAGGATAGGATCTTGTACTTTAGGTCCTTTACAACAATGTATAAAAGATGTATTTTGGCAAAAAATGTGAATTATGCATTAAGAGAAGTACATGAAGGCATTTATGGAAATCACATTGGTGCAAGGCCTTTGATTAGAAAACTCATCCTTCAGATGTACTATTGCCCTATGTTAGCTAATGATACAATAGAATTTGTCAAGAAGTGTGATAAAAGCCAAAGATTAGGCTTGATATCAAGGAAATATGTAGAACAAATTACTTCAATCACCACACCATGGCCTTTAGCAAAATGTAGAGTTAACATCCTCAAACCTTTTGCACCTATTTGTGAAGGAAGGAAATATTTGATAGTTGGCATTGATTACTTCACTAAATGGATTGAGGCAAAACCTTTGCCAAAAATAAGAGACCAAGAAACAATGAACTTTGAATGGCAAGACATAATATGCAAATTTGGCTTTCCACAAAAAATTGTAATAGACAACAGCACTCAATTAACATGAAAAAGGTTTTTTGAGTTCCTGCACGAACTAAGTATCATCCGCTGTGGAACTTCTACAATCAGACCACAGTCCAATGGTCTCATTGAGCTCACGAACAGACCAATTCTCGAGGCTTTAAACAACAAGCTAGATCAAGCCCTCGAAGCATGGGTAGACATGATTCCAAAAGTATTCTTAACTCATAGGACAACATATACTTCTACAGCAAAAATGCACTTCCATTTAACATATGGCATTGAAGCAATAGTACCCACTGAAATCAACCACTCTACCTATATGATCATCTATTTCAGTGAATCAACATATAACGAAGAGTTAAAGATGTTATGACTCTTATAGAATGAAGCTTGTTTGAGGAAGGTAAAGTAATTAAAACCTAGTTTAGAACCTTATTTCAAGTGTCGGGCTGAATCCTAAGGGTTAAAAATGAGTTTTGAAAACCTAACTTTTATTTTAAACCCAAACTTAACTCAAATAAACAAGATTTGGCCAACGTTTGACTATAACTACTATTTCAGGAATGGGGCTTTCTGTAACTTTTTATAAACTTTGGTGGCTCTTGGTTTAAAAGGGTATAAGAATTGGTAAAGTCAAGGAGGCCACCATTTTTTCATTTCAACCCCGAGTTCATCCTTCAACCCTTGATTTCATCAAGAAATTAAGCTCGAAGACAAGTGATTTTGGTGAAAATTAAAGCCACCAAGGGTATATATGCTAAAGGAAGCTTGTTTCAAGTGGATTTTCATGTTTTTGAAGCTTGGAATCATGTTTCCAGCTATCCCCTATTTTTTATGGGAGGTAACTTGTGTTTCAATGGTGAATTCTTATTTATTTTATGAGTGGAAGCTTGGGTTTTGGTTAGAAGTAAGTAATTTGGTGTTTTGTGCCTTTGTTTGCATGGAACTTAGGTAGAACTTTTGTGGAACTTTGATTTTGTGAAAGCGCTGCTTGGGTCTTGCTTGTGAGTTGAGATCAAGGTAAGGGAGTTATGGTTTTATGTTTGATTAATGCTATTGGAGTGTGTTTGCTTGATGAATTCAAGTTGTTTTGGCAATAGCATCAATTAGTGGGCAAGCTTGGTCATGGTGGATTATGAGTTTGATGGAGCTTGGAATGACATTGATGCCATGTCGCCAATATTAGCAACATGTTGCCAGTGCTACACAAAACTTCCAGGAAGTGGATAACTATGGAGACACATTGCCACAGTTATGTTGGTCGAAAATTCCCAATTTTGCTTAAGGGTTCAAAGGGAGGCCTGAGGGGGTGCTTAGGGTACCTAGGGATTAAAGTATTTCAAGGGTACTTTGAGGCTTCCAAAACTCCTCCGAGACCTAAGAGTTTTCTTGAGTTTTGTGGACACTTTTACCATAAGCATGAAAACTAGTTAACTAACGGCCATAATGAAGTATCACTAGCTTGGGTGAAAGGTTTACTACCATTGGTGACCTAGTCGTGCCATCAAGTGCAAGGTTTCAATGTGGAACCTTAGTGAACCTAGTGGGTTTTCAAGACCTAGTCGACAATAGTCCCACCATAATGCCCCTGTACAACATAAGGGAGTTTCGACTTGTGAATTTTCATTGGTTAGGCTAGTAAGTTATGCTTGCTAGTAGGCAATGCTCTGCCTTGTAGTTCAAGGACTAGGTTTAGGACAAAGTCCTAAGGGACTGAAACCTATGCACATAAGTTTAGCCTCAGGCTGTAAAAGCTCACAGCAGATTACATATGTTCACATATTTATTGTCCTTAGTTTTCTTTCTTGCATGTGAAGACCCTTTAATGAGAATTCTGAATTGCCACTCCCTAGTTATGTTGTATAGTTTCTGACATTGTTGGGCCTGATAACCACTAAGGGTTGTCATCGTAGTCTGTTGTTACAGGTACTTTGCTTTGAGAATCTTTATGATTCTAGTATTCATGGTTACTTCTTGGTTAAGTAACAGTGCTAACTATAATGTTTTCTTGGTCACAGAGGCTAACAGCACATGGACAGGCTTTTGTGACCTGCCACTGGGACTTGTCTTCATGGTGGGAGTTAGTTAAGGAGAGCTCAGTTGAGGTGTTAGGACCATCCCTTAGTACCCTTAGTACTTGGCTTAGGCCAAGGATATAGAGAAACATCAATTTAAAACATAATGGACTTGTTTGAAAATAAGGATAAGGGTGTAAGTGTAAACCTAAGAAAGTTTGGGTTTTAAGTGTACATGGAAACTAGGCTATGATGTTTTTGGCATGAAATAAAGTTGGAGGACTACAATGCACACTTGAACTAGTGATGTAATTGAAGCCCTGAAACTTAAACTAATAATTTCAGCCATGCAAGAAAGTGCAAGGAGAAATGAAGAATTAGACCAATTTCTTTGGTGACTTTAATGGCCGGTTATGATTATGTTTTCCACCAAGATTTATACCATTATTTATATGGTTAATTAAGCTTGGTAAAATGCCAAAAATATGCATGGGCTAATGACTTTTTTTAGCCATTTTCATTAAAGCTTGGCAATGTAGGCCATGAGCTAAGATTAATGCCGAAATGAACATGTATTCTAGTGACTAAAGTGAAGCCATGGAGACTTGAGGGGTGAAGTGATCCATGCAAAATAGTTTAGGACCAAGAGTGACATTAAGCCAAAATGAGGACATGTGGCCATAACCAGTTAAACATGATTACACTTAGCAAACAAAGGAATTAGTTTCAGCCAAGGCTTTCATTTGTGTCCTTGACCGAGTTTTGAAGGCTTTCGGTTGCTCTTGAGGTGTTCTTGATGTTTTGATGCCAAATTAAGGTGAAAGTAAAGCTTGATCACGAAACCAAGCTTGGAATCCTCAATTTTGGAGGTAGGCGACCTTGAGTTTCAAGTTTGGAGCTTGAAAATTGGAGAACAAGGTTTGGCCGAGAGCTTTCAAGCTCAAATTAGAGGTATAGCTTCATAAACTCACTTGTTTTCTTGGTAAATCTCCATGATCAAGTGACTATGATATCTAATTGAAGGCCTTGTTGTGTCAGGCAACTTAGTTGATTTCGGCCTTAGTTACTCAAGCAACCGAGAACTCAAGCTTTTGAACTGAGGCAGGGTTTCACGTTTACTTGAATTCTTGGTACTTTTTCCATGATCAAGTAATAATAGCAGCTAAGTGATGGTTATATATTGCTATATGATCTTAGTTTGCTAGATGGGCATATTGAGGAAATTCGGTTTTATGTTAATTGGCTAGCTAGTTAAGGTTTAATGGCAAGCACATAAAGTTCTTAGTAAGTTAAGCCAACTTACTAGTGAACTTGGAGCTCTAGTGGATTGGAGGGGATTGGAAGGCTTGAAGTACAAGGATTGGATGTTGTGCTTGCTAGTGGATTTCAACCGAGTGATTATTTCATTCGAGTGAAATATTTTCAACCGAATGAATGTTGTGGGTGTGCGTGAGTTGTGTGCTTGTTTGATTTGTTTGTGCGTGCTAACCCAATGTAGATAGTTTTTAAGCGTATATATATATGTCTCGGTTAATATTGGATATGTATTATATGCCTTGTATCTTGGTGTTTTCATGTCTTTCTTGCAAGACAAGTAAGCTTGTGGAGGTTAAGTCATGGACTTAACTAAATAGACCTTATATGGTCATTTGTGAATCCCTACTGAGTAAATTGTTACTCATTGCCCATACATTTTTGTTTCAGGAAAGGATATACAGCTTGAGTAGTTTGCTTAAGTTGCTAGTTTGTGTGCTAGTTAGTACACTTATTGCTCAAGGTATGTGCCAACTAAATCTTGGCTTGATTACTTGCATTACAAGTCTTATGGTTTAAGGCCGAAACTTACATTCTAAGTTTTGTAGGCTTGTGTAGTTGTGGGATCAATCTAGGTGCAGGATGGATGAGTGGACTATGGCTTTGATTGTAGTGTTCACTTTCATGACCATGAACATGGTCATTGGGTTGGTGCTTCAGTGTGTGCTGCTGTATTGCACACTTAGGTATCTTCTTGAGGACTAATGAAACTTAGCTTGTAAAACTTAACCTTGGCTATTTTGGACTTGTAGCATCCTTGGTATGTTTCCAAGTTAGTGATGCTTGTACTTAGGCTATTTTGTGTATATATGTAGCCTTGTTTGTACATGGTTTTGTTTGTACATATGTGGGATGCTTATGTGCCAAGTTATGTTAAGTTTATGAGCTTATGGTTATGTATCATGTGAGAAGTCTCTTGAGATACTTTGATTGGCTGAATATAAATGTTCATGGAAATCTTGATTTTCAAAACTACAAAGATGTGGGCTTCTTGGTTGTCATTCATGGAAGTAGCACACTTGATGAACACACATCCTAGACACTTAACAGATTAAGTGTATGCCTTGCTTGTATTGCAAGTTATTAATTTACAGCCTTGCCTTGTGTTGCAAGTTAGTGGTTGGGCCCTACTTAAGCTGCAAGTAATTGTTCTAAGTAACTCATAAGCCTCCTGGGGCACCTCCCAACCCTCAGCTTAAGAAAATAAGACTTAAACTACCTAACTAACAATGGCCAAAACAATAGGTAGTTAATACCACCTGAACCTAAGAGTATTTGAATAACTCTTGGGTAGAATTGGTGAGTGGCACTGAGAGTGCATAGGCTGGGGCCTGTGTGGGTTGTGACATGGGGCTTGCATTATATTGTATACCTAGTTACCTCCCACGTCTATGTTTTGAGTTTTAGACTTTAGGGTTGCTCTTGGGTGAGAAGCATTAGTCTACTCCTTGTTGAATGTCCTCACACAGTTATTATGTGCAGTAATGGTAGCATAAATGTTGATTTTGTATGCTTTGACTATTTGAAGTTGTTTTCTATGAAAAGTACCTTGGCCAAGTGAATGTTTTGTGATTTTCTTTTTTTTTTTTTACTTAAGTCAAAGTTCAAAGACATACATCTTGCATATTCTAGGTTAATCTACTAGTTTCATGAGGTTTAAATTCGCACATATATATAACTTGCCAATTGCAACCACCGTGAGATCCATTCTCACAGGTTTCCTGGGTAGGGCCAAAAGTGACCATGTCAAAAGATGAATCTAGACATGTTGGATGAACTTAGAGAGACAACTGAAGTGAGAACTTTAGTATATAAAGAAAAGGGTGGCCAAGTATTATGAATCCAAGATCAAGCCAAAAAACTTCCGAGTAGGAGACTTGGTCTTATGACATGCAGAAGCATCTCAATAGGACCAAAATAGGGGAAAGTTCAATCCCTAGTGCAAAGGTCCTTATGTTGTTCAAAAGTTGTTAGCTAATGGGCATATAGCCTTAATCACTTAGATGGTATGGAAGTACCAAGAACATGGAATGTGGATACACTAAAAAAATATTACTTCCTCCGTCCTAAAACTTTTGCTCCATTTGACTTTTTGAATACTTTGACTTGAATTTATTTATATTATTGTTTGTTTGAAAAAATAAAAATATATATATATGTACACACTACATATCTTTATTTTATCATTCATATATAAATATTTTTTATTTACATTTTAAAATTTTGAAAATAAAAAATTCTAAATTAATTACCAAAAATAAATAGAGAAAAATTTTTTAGACGGAGGGAGTATCAATGAGAGAAATATTCAAAGGCAATATGCATTGGATAAACAAACACAAGCCTCCAGAGGATGTGAACACTTAATAACAAGCCTAGACACACAGTGCATAAACAAACACAAACCTCTGGAGGAGGAGAACACATAATACCAAGCCTAGAACGAGTAGAAAATGATGTAAATAAAATAAAATAAAATACAAAGCTTTAGAGGAGGCAAACAATAATACGATGCCTAAAAAGGGCAGACAAACTAAGGAAATAGTCACAAGACTTCAAAGAACCTAACAACTAGAACAAGGCTAAAAAAGGATAAACAAACTAAAAAGACATGATAACTGTATGGGGCAATTATCTAAATACTGAACTAAAGGGCAAAAGGAACATATCAACTGTCATCGTTGGTTTTTACGTCCTCAGTGTTAATGCCATGGGCCTCAGACCCGATAGGGATAACCTGAGAACTAGAGTGTGCCGATTAAAGAATTTTCAATGATTTCCTAGCAGTCTGACCAAAGCCCAGTTTCCTTTTTTTTGTGTTACTCTTTTAGGCATAAAAAAGAAGACTAGAAGGGCAGGATCCATGGAACCCTTTAGAAAGAAAATCATAGAGATTTATCGATTCCAAGCTCATGTAACCACCATTCTACACTATCTCTGGGAGGTGTACCAAGTGGGACAAGTCAATTCCATGGTAGTTGTGAGATAACATAGTTCTAACCCTATTAACACAACAGGGGGTTTGGCCCTCATTATCTACAAAAAGCATCATTAAGCTCATTTTTTTTAAATGCCAAGGAATCCAGAGTATCACTCAACTTTTTTTCCTTACTTGCTAATGAGTCTTTGGTATCACTCAACTCCTTCTCTAGCTTAATTTGGCTGCCCTTCATCTTCTTTTCCAAGGTCTGGATACACTGGAGCTCCTTAGACATCTTTATAAACTTTTTCTTCCTCACTTGAGGCTCAACATCTTGATCCTTTAGACCTTTAGCATACTCATGAAGAGCAACTGAGCTCATCAAAGCCTCTAAAGGCAAGCAAAAAAGAAGAATAGAAGTTAGTACCACAAATGCACATAATGTGAATTAGAAAAATGAGAAGGAAGGACAGAAAAACTCAAAGTTATGTTGGAAAGTGTTACGTGCTATGTTAATAGGAGACGAGTGGGTATACCTAGCATTGTTAATTTGAAGTTTTCCTGGAGGAGTGAAGTTCCCCAACCAATCTCAATACTACAACTACATCAATAGAACTACCCAATGAGATTAACTTTTTCACCTTGGATCGAGCCTTCACTGGAGAAGTAGTAGTCGCTGAATGGGCAGCAGTCACCAGTACAACAGAGGCATTTGTATAAGGAACATCAGGAAAGGCCTGTGATCCCTATAAACGCTTAGCTCTTGCAAAAGCTTTTGCCAAAAGATCTTAGGCTTCCATTCTCCTCTTTTTGTTTTTCACCGAAGAAAATAAAGATAGGTTTTCCTCAAAGCAAGGCGTGCTAAAACCTGTGAAGGAAAGTAGTAAGATATCAATTGAAAAGGCATAAAATATAAAGAAAGGCACTACATGCCATGCTTAGACAAGAATTTTGGAGTTAGACATCCATCGGTGTGAATACACCCATAATCATTTACCATGTTCTTAAGTAGTTGAAAGGCCGCCTTGTCATCCCTAACCATTGGGAAGAAATAATCTTGTTAAGGTTTTCCTTTACATATGATGCTCGAGGACATCCTAAATGTAAGACATGGCGGACCTACGAAGATCCTTCACCTGAGTGAAGTTTGCAACACTTGAAGAACGTGAGTTATAGGGTCCCTAGAGTGTTCTTCTAGGGGGAGACCTCTGATGCCCAAGTTAGTATACGAGAGAAGGTGCTAAGAGTAGAAAAAAAAAAAGGAAGGACTCTCATAAGTTATATTATCTGGGAGCCTTCCAAGTATTTATATGAGGCTCTAGGTAGAAGGCCATTTTCCTCAATTAAGCAGATTAGGGCACGTGGTTGGCTAGATTTGTTTACATTCGGTCCACATCTCAGGGAGAGGTGTGCTAAGTTGTTTGCAGGTGGTTACGCCTAGGTAGGAGGCTAGGGGCATGTGGAGTTCCTTGTCAGTGGTCCTCTTAGCCATACATTTGTCATTTTTCCTTAGAATCCCTTAGGAACTTGAGGACCCTTTTGGGAATAGAGTCTTTTCCGAAGGTAGTTGGAGGAAGCCTATCAGGGGCATAAACCCTTTTTAGGAGAAATCTCCTCCATCGAGGGTGATAAACTTTCAAATTTTTGAGGTTGGTTTAAGCTAATACCTGGGGGTGGTGATTCGCCGTTTCTAAGTGTCAGGTCCACCAATTCGATGGTCCAGTGGCCAATAGCGCTTCGACTATCAACATACTTGTTAAAATCCTACACCATAGTAAGGAATGGTCAAGCCCAATCCCTTGGTTTAAGTAAAAAACCAACCCTTCCAGCCCTTAATGTTACTCACTTACAAGAAATGAAAAAAAATTTTAGATATAAACCATACGAGCCACCGGGAACAACTCGAAGACAGGAAGAAGAGCAAAAAAAATGCCATCGTGTGTTCTATATTAAGGTTCCTAGATATAATGAGAAAAGTGAAAGGAAAGCACAACTATTAGGATAGTACTAGAAGGGAAGGATTTGAAAATAGTTCAACACATCCAAAATAAATGAAGAATGAGGTAAAGAAAAAATGGCCTCAAACTGATCCCAATAAAAAGGTAAAAACCCATCAAAAAAGGGATTATCAAGCCATTCGTTGGAGGAAAGCATACAAAAATTATAAAATGAAGGGATGTTTCAAAAGTGACAAAGAAACCTTTCCTACCAACTCTTTAAATTACACTCAAAATCTTTATGGTCTAGAAGACCCATACCCAGGTTCAGTGTCAGGAAACTTCATATCCTCCTTTCATCTTAGTTTCACCTTCCCTTTCCTCACCTTCAACTTACCCAACCGCATTTTACCTTCTAATTTTTCCCTATCCTCCTAAAAAAGATGAAGGAAATTAACTAGATTAGCAATAATTACACATGCAATGGGATCACAACTTTAAAAAGAATCACAAGAGGGTTAGAAGGGCCCTCATAGACATTAGTAGTGGAGTCCATATAAATAACTCCCATAACCTTGATAAAGGTTTTCGAAGACCTATAACTACTACTATCCAAGCAACTAAACAACTTATCAAATGAATTAAACATACCTATTTAAATAAATAAAAACCACAAGATGATGAGAAAGGTATAGGCAAAACAGGGGATTTAAAGAAAAACTCTAAAGTTTTCAATAGACAAGTTGAAGAATGAAGGGAACTTCCCCCACTTTTTTATAGAGAAAAAGGTATAAGAACAATTCCCTATGTCATTAATACCTTGGAAAACTTTAATTGGCATAATTATTCAAATGAAATACCAATAATAGAAGGATACAATGGTACCAAGCATGTGGGAAGACACAAGGTAAACGAGACAATGCATAAAGGATGATGATACAAAGACAATGGCAATAAAACAACATAGCCAAAACAAGGTAAATGGGAAAACAATACTAAGACAATTAGAAGGTCGATGCTACGGAGACAATGGCAAATAGATGAACGATTGTAGCAACCTCATGAGAAACAGAAAAGACAAAGTTAGAAGTCCAGTAATAAGAAATAGTGATACAAAACCTCAGATATCAAGTTGGAAACAGCAATAGATAGCCAAAAGAGAGGTACCAAAGAATAGCCCATATGAAAAGACGGTAATAGGAAGCCAATATTAATAAACAAAGATGGATAGCCCAAGATAAGATAGACTAATAATGAAAAAAAAAAGGTAGATGGAGAAAAATGACGGCAAATATATGTAAATTGGAGAGACAATGGTATATAAAAAAGGGACGGTGGTGTGTAAGAAATAAGAGGAATAAAAGAAAGAGAAAAAGGGATGACAATGTATAAGAAATAAGAGAATAAAAAGGGGAGGACAATAATAAGAAAAAAAACAAAAGAAAGTAAAGATAAATGGTAGTAGATACATGGGCTCCTGCTTATCTCACTGATTGAGAATATATGGCAGTAGACAAAAATGAAGGAGAAGGAAAATAAAATAAAAAAAAATGAGAGAAAGAGAAAAACGGCATATGATGGTAAAAGGAAAAAGAAAAAGAATGAGAAGCATTCATTGGGAGATGGTGGTAGACAAAAATTGAGAGGAGGAAAAATAAAATAAAAACGAGAAAAAGAAAGAAAGAAGGGAGGAAAAGAGGAAAAGAAGAGTAGCGGATGACGATAGAAGAAAAATACAAAAGGAAAGACATCCATTAAGAGACGACAATAGAAAAAAACTGAGAGGATGGAAAAGAAAACAAAAAAAGAGAAAAAGAAAGAAAATGGAGATGAAGAGAAGAATAAAAGACAATGGTAGAAGAAAAAAAAAATTAGGGGGTACTATGCATTTAGAGTCGGTGATAGATCTGCCACATAGGAATCACTTGCAAGCCATAAGAAACAGTGAAGATTTGCATGCTAGACATATGCAAGGCAGTGGTAGATCCACATGCTAGCCATACTTCTGAAAAATTTATTTCCAAAAAAGTATCTTTTTAGAAAATATTTCCTAAAAAAGAACACTCCCATGATATTTCAAAAAAAAATGGAAGCACTTCTAAAAATATTGTTTGCCTTACCAAGTGGCCAAAAAAATATTATGATTTTCATGTTATTTTTTGAGAAAATACCCTCAAAACCTACAAAGGTAGGATAAAATTACAAATATGCCACTACTATAGCTCAGACGTGCCCTATTAAGGCTAAGGGCAATAGTTGACACCCATCCCAAGGGTTTGGGCTCTCACATTGCTTTTGGATATAAAGTCTATCAAAGCTTTCAAGCCTAGCCAAGCTCAGTCAAGCCAACAGCCCTATACTTTTTAGGAATAGGTCCATAAGAGGACAAGGGTCCAAAATCTAATGGTCCAAGAAATCACTACCTCAACCAACGGTCCCAAACTCATATGGCACAAAACTCCAAAAGCTTATATAAAGACATTCATTAGCATATATTAGGTATGACATCATTTTCCTTAGTATTTATACCTTTGCTAGAAAATGCTACTAACTTGAGCATCGGAGTATCTTTCTTTAGCCTCCATTCTCCTCTGACCAAGGCATACTCATGTGAAGAACCTCATTTCCTAGCATCAAGGCCATACACCAAGTTTAGTGCATCATCAGTTAGTTATGGGGAAGAAGAAGCATACAAACCTTACTACCTTCATTTCCTTTGGCTTGTCGAAAACTATGCCGACCATTAATGGTTTTTTTTCCTGATGTTCCATCCATGAACAACTTCCAAATAGGCTTTTTGAGTGCTTCTAGTTCATCTTTGGGTATGTTCTATCATACTCCCTACCTTTATGCACCACTTGGATAATCTTCTTGAGTGGTCCACCTTCTCATTACATCACAAAAATGGGAGGCTAGTTTGCATAATTATGGGGTGGTCTTGGAAGTAAAGTCTTAGTCATCTCGCTGATAATACCACAACATAGGCAACTTTTTGTAGGGTGGGGTACCTTACCTTTGCACCATGTAGAGCCCTACTAATGTCATACATACTCTATTGTTTCCAACCCTTATCCTCTTGGATAAGAACTGAGCTCAAGGCCTGATCATTCACCGAGATGTACAACACTAGGGATTCACTTGGTTCAGGTTATCTCAGGGTTGGAAGCTTGGCTCAATGTTCTTCTAGATTTTGAATGCTTTTTCACTTTCCTTCATCCATTTTAGCACAGTTTTGGTATGTGCCTTGGATAGGATTTTGAAAAAGGAATACATTTCTCTCAATATTTAGGGGAAAACTACTCAAGGTCATTACTATTTTTACCAGTCTCTGAGCTAGCTTTAAGAATGTGGGTGACAACATTTCAAGAATTGTCTTTATTGTTTTGGGCTTGGCATCTCTCTCTCTGATACTATATACCTAAGAAACTTTCCTAATCTTATGCCAAAAGTACACCTCTCAACATTCAATCTCAACTCATACTTCCTGAGTTAGTGGAACACTTCCTGGAGATGAATTAGGTGGGATACATAGTCATGACTATTTGCTATCATAGCATCTACATAAACTTCCATGTTTCAGCCTATTTCATCCGAAAAGATCTTATTCAGCAACCTTTGAGATGTGGCACCCAAGATTTTTTATTGAAACAGACCTTCATCTATGATGAAGGTCATTGCTTCCTGACACTTTGGTGCCATATGTATTTGATGGTAGCAAGTAAAGGCATCCATAAAGCTGAGAACTTTGTACTCGGCTGTGGAGTCCATTAACTGGTCTATAGAAAGTAAGGGGTATGAATGTTTGGGGCATGCGGTATTAATGTTAGAAAATTCTATGCACCTTCTTAGCTTTATTTCCCTTTCTTTGGCAGCCTAAATGATGTTTGCTAGCCACATAGAAATCCCAGATAACCCCCACTTTAAGCAGCCTTTGGATCTCCTTTTTTGGAGAAACTCTTTTCTAAGGGCTACTGTTCATTTATTTTCTAATTATGTTATGAAAAGTTTCAAACATACACACCAATTTACTTTCGTGCTTTAGAAGATATGTTTAGGCTGACTTTGGTGCAATCATCAACTAATGTGAGAAAAATAATGAGCACCATGTGTCAAAGGGGTTTGGCAGAGGCCCTAAATTTTCAAATGTATTAATTCAAAAAGAACTTTGCAAATGCAATTATTGGAAGTAAAAAGGAGACTTGATGCTTTGGCAAGCAAAAAAATTGAACAATCCTTATAAATTTTTGTAAAGATACTCAAATTTGGGATGGCTTCCTACAGTCATGTGAATGGAGATAGAACCACTTATGCCAAAGCTTTGCATCCATAGTTTTTGTGTTTGCCACACAAGCTACTCAAGTTTCTCTACTCCTTTAGAACAAGTAAAGCCAATTTAGTTTATGAAACTCTAAATAGCCTCTTTGAGGCTTAGGGTTACCCACTCTAAGGTAGTCCAGTTATGGTACCAAAATTGTGTGTTTAAAACTGCCAGGGTTGGTATGTTCTGTAGGCCATCAGAACAATACCCTTAGTGTGCATACCCAAGTGGCCCTCTCGGGCACTATGTAAATGCATGCATATTGGTCCAACCAATACACACATATTCACATTTTATGCACACCATGGTAGCAAGGAAGGAAAACACTAGCACAAGTCTTAATGTTGGCTACTACACATTAGGCAATCTTGTTAAGTTTAAGTAACCAGCCACTGCACCAAAAGCTTCCTAAAAAACAAACTGTATTAATCTAGCCATGTACCCCTTATTTTATTTACTTCATTATCAAGTGGAGACTTAAACCAAACTAGGGAATTTGGTATTACATCAATTACCCACCTATGGACCAAGTTATAGCTTTTTTAAGTTGGTTACAAAATCCTGAATAAATGAATAGTAACTTAGCCAAATTTGCAACATCATAACTTTGGCTACATGGATCTAAATGTAGAAATTCCAAATCCTAGTTAAAGCTATTGATGTGCTCTAGGTGTGGTCAAAATTTCATATCAATATTGATTCTACATAGGGAGATATAGAACTTAGAGTGCAAGGTCAAAATTCTGTCCACTTTATGACCATTTTGCCCATACAAAATTTCATAAGTGTACAAACACTTCATTCACAAGGGGTAAGCCCTCCAAGGCTATCCCATACATGTCCAATACACATAGTAATTACATTCTCTTGCATCTAGCAACTTTATGTGGACAAAACAGAATATACAAACAAACAGCCTATAATTCACACTTAGATAGCTTGTGCACCACATTCACATATATAGCAAAATAGTCCTCAATTGTTTACATACTTGTTTCAACTTTACAAGTATTACATATACATGCATCCATGCACTACATAATGGCCTTAACTCAGCTAACACACGCACCCAAGTTACAGGAGAGCTTTAGACATAAAGTATTCCAGAAACAGGATGTTGGACAGCTGCTACATAACACAGAAAGCACCATCCCTAAAAATACCAAATGTGCTCCTAAAATCATCAAACTTTGTAGATCACAACTAGATAGATGAAAATTGAAGTACCTAGAATTTTAGATCAAAATACGTACCACAAAGTTCAGTTTGAATGTGATCTTTTTGTTGGACCTAAAATGGGCAGATTTGAGGGGAGTAAGTTTCATTGTGAAACTTAGTAAGGAGAACACTTATAGTCTTAAGGTAATGTAACCCTTGATATCACCTACATTCAAAGACACTAAAACACAAGAAAACACAATGCAAATATCCAATATAAAGCATCCAAATGTAGCAGCCAAACACAAACAACAAACACATGTATGAGGCAGCAGCAAGTATAATTGGCTAGTCCATAAAACATGTAATAAGCATAAGCAAATCACTATGGAAGCTCTCCTCAAGCATAAGCTTGGTCTTAGGAGAGTTTTGACACTAGTTAGTACTAACTTTGGGCTCTAGAAACCCTTAAATTCGCTGCCATCACTATGCACTGCACTCCCCTCACTAAGCTTAGTTCATCAAGCACTTGGCTCTCTTCCAAAATTAGCTCTAGCTCCATGGATGTTTGAATAATATAGTAAACAGTCCATATGAGTAAGAGAACTCCTTCCCTTGATGGGTATGCCGAAAATTGAGCTTGATTCTTAGTGCACACAAGCAATAGCACTAGTATGCTTCCAATTACTCTTTCTTGATTTCAATTGCAACTAATTGTAAGCTTGGAGGTATGGCGGCTATGGAGGAAGTGTGGAAAGCGTGGGCTACTAGATGAGGCCAAAAATGGGAGAAGAAAAGATGAGTTTGGCTACTTAAAATAGCATAGGTGCACTAAACACCCTTAACTAGCTTAATCATGTCTTATGTCATTTTCCTTGCTACGAGATCATGGTTTCTTAAGCTTAATCATTAGTGATAGCTGAAGTGCTGTCGTCCTTGTAGCCCACGAACTGAGGTCAAGTACTGCATTCGGTAGGTCGAGTGTTACTCACAAGGAGTGCCTGTGGAGACCTCGGAAAGGATGAAGTCTGGCGCCTCGAGCATACGACTTCGGTGGCCAGCCAGCACCTCTGAGGATGACAGCTCTGACCTCGGAAATATAGCGCATCACCTCCATCGGGAAAGTAACCGAACTACCTTTGGGGAGAAGGACCAGCCATTTTTGGCAGGGAAAACCACCCCCCCCTGAGAACAAGGAACTTCAGCGCTAGGGAATCCCCCGAACTACTAACACGACCCCGGAAGAAAGGTCCTCGCTCCGAAGGACATCCTCAAGCAAGGGGACCTCGGGGGTACAGTAGAAGCATTTAAGAGCCTCTGACATGTCGCCCGCACACGCTACACGCTGCCCTCATACACGCTCTGAAATGCTAGGACAGTCCACGTTCTGTCATGTAGGACTATGACTACCCCAGCCCGTGGCTCGAGGAGCCTACAAGCGGCTGGAGGCCCCCACGCTCAAAAGGTACAAATTACATCCGACCGAACACGTGTCACGATCTGAGCGGGCCACACCCTCCTATATACGCCCAGGAAATGGCATCACCAAAGGATCTTTTTTCTGGTCGGACTCTCATGAAAAGAGGTAACTAGCAAGAACTTCTGGCCCTTAATACTTCTCTCCACCTCTAAAAAGCTAACTTGGGCGTCGGAGTCTCCTCCCTGAAAAAAGACCCCGGGGACCTCCTAACCCTTGTTTTCTGAGTATTTCAGGCAGATCTTCCTGGGAAACATACACTTTAGGCGTTCTCCCTCACTGAAAGTCCCTCCCGGCAATACCATGTCACACAGCGAAGATGCTGCAGGGCATCATTTAGCACCGTCTGTGGGAATCCACTCCCAGGTCGCCGTCGTTGAAACTCGGCGTTCTAAGGACAAGGGACTTTCGAAGTCCCCGTCCGTGCCAGAGGTTCAACCGGCAACCAAACAAACTGTAGCAGGGACTTCCTTGCATGAGGATGAACGTCCTCTAACTATTACTATAGGCTTCCTGCGTGAATTCCAACGTTCCATTGTGGCTGAAATGATGCAGCAGTTAGACCAAAGGTGGTCGTAGCCAACCCCAGGATGGAGGCTCTCTTCACCAGCACCCCGGCATGAGAAGAGCCCCTGATCAACTCATCGGAGCTCGGGAAGTGGGGATCAACGCGATGAATCCTCAACAGAAAACATACCCCTCAAGGCGCGACCTATGGGAGAAATGGGTCCAAAGCAACCCAAGACCCCTTGCCAAAGGAGTTCCTCACCTGAGGCAAATTCACCATCCCCCCGGCGCCGAAGCCAATCCTCAAAAAAGAGGCGTCAATCTCCATGCCCAGAAGCCTATAGGCAGCAGGAAGAAAAGCCCAGTGCCACACTCCTTATGGAGAAAATTTTAAAGAGGCTAGAAAGAGTGGAGAGGCAGGTAGCTTGAAAGCCCGTTTGGGCTAGGTTGTCGGAGTCCTTCAATGAAGACGAATCACCGTTCACCCGAGCAGTAGTCGAGGCACCTATGCCGAGTGATTTTTGGGTGCCTCGGTTAGAGACCTACGATGGTCGAACTGACCCCTAAGCTCATCTGACCAAATAAAAGCGTAGCATGGTGTTGCACGGTGCTGATGATGCTACCCTGTGCAAATGCTTTGAGGTTACCCTTGCTGGGCCGGCCACAGCATGGTACAACTCGCTGGCTCCTGGGAACATCATGTAGTTCCAAGAATTGTCCATCGCCTTCACATAGTAGTTCATCGGGAACCGCCCAACGGCGAAGATGCCAATCCAAATGTTTGACTTAGCGCAAAAAAATGGGGAAACCATTCGCGACTATGTCGAAAGGTTCAACAAGGAAGCCCTAAGTGTCCCAGACTTCAGGCCAGAGATACGTATCCTGGCCATGACACGAGGACTTCGGAGAGACTCCCGGCTATTCTATGAATTCTCCAAAGATCCCCTCGACACATTCGGTGAATTTTACCGAAGGGCAGAGCAGCACATGACTGCCGAAGAATTGAGAATGGGAGGCCCGAGGCCTGATCATGTTCACACTGAGGGCCCAAGCCAGCAAAATCGCTACCCAATTGAACCAGGGGGTGACCTCAGAAGTTTAAGGGAAGGAAGCCACTGGCCTTCACTCCCCTGAACACCACAAGGACGAACATCCTCATGGCGTTGGAAAGGCAAGGGACTCCGATCCAACGGCCGAAAGCCATGACCTCGGACAATAAAAAGAACATGAAGAAGTTCTGCCAATTCCATCGGGTCTACGAGCATGATACTGAGGACTGCTTCCAACTGAGGAAATACATAGAGACGCTAATAAAGCAAGGTCAGCTCCGGCATTACCTATGGATTTCCTCCCCGAAGGGAAGAAGGGAAGAAGAGGGAAAGGGAGATGGTGAAGAGTACGACTCTGACAGACGTCGGACCGAAGTCTGAAAAGGCGTCCCCCGCCCCCAGCAGGAGTAATACAAATGATCACAACAGGGCTGCCGTCGGCGGAAAGAAAAAGAAAAGCCAGAGCGATTTCAGTGATGGAGTATGGGAATCCATCAAGGAAGCTTGCTCGGAAGGATGGGTCCACTGTCATCTTCCCTCATGATGATCCATTGCTGATTATGGTAAGGATAGGTAGCTGGGACGTCAAGAAAGTATTGCTTGATGATGGCTCAAAGGCAGACGTCCTATTCTCACACCTGCTACCGAGCTTAGGGATATCAAATAGTAACCTCAAGTCCGTCACTTCTCCTACTTTTGGAGTGGGGCCGTCTGAACTCCCCGTCCTTGGGTGGGTAGATCTTCCTTTGATGCTGAAAGGAACTTTAGCAAACAACAAAAATGAGCTGTTTGCCTCCGTAATGACAAGGTTCATCGTCATCGATGTCCCTTCGTCATATAACGCCATTCTTGGAAGGCAAACGCAAGGAAACGTCCACATTCGCCTGGATGTGAAATACCTAACTGTCACCTTTGCCACCAAGGATGAAGATGCTGAGATCTTCATCGACCAGGGGGAGGTGAGAAAGGTGTTCGTAAAGGTGAGAAAGGTGTTCGTAAAGGCAAGAAAATCCCCAGTGATGAACTGTGCGCAGACTACAGAAACGAAGGCTCTGCCCACACAAGAGTCAAAAAAACAAGGAACAGAAGATCCTGAGAAAGTAGAAACAGAAGAAATAGAGCTTGTCCCAAGCTGAAATACCCGAATAGGGAAAAAATTGGCCAAAGGCGACAAGGAAAAACTTGTATCTTTCCTACTAATGAATAAAGATCTATTCGCCTACTTCCCGAGAGACATGCCTGGGGTAGACCCTCGCATAATGCAACATAGTCTTAAAGTGAGCCCAGAAGCAAAGCCTGTCCGTCAAAAGAAGCGAAGCCTCTCGGCACATAAAAACAACTTCGTCAAAACCAAAGTCCAACACTTGATAGAAGCAGGCATAATCAGGGAAGTCAAATACCCCGAATGGCTAATCAATGTGGTCATCGCCACAAAAGAAGGGAGCAACAAGCTCCGAATGTGCATCAACTTCCGAAATGTAAATGATGCTTGTCCCAAAGACTCATATCCCCTCCCGCCGATAGATCAATTGGTGGACTCGACCGCTAAGTATGGACTCCTGAGCTTCCTCGATACTTTCAGTGGGTATCATCAAGTCAGTATGAACCCCGAAGATGAGGAGAAAACTGCCTTCATCACCAAAGTCAATACGTACTGTTATGCCAGAATGCCCTTCGGGCTTAAAAATGCAGGAGCCACGTACCAAAGGCTGATGAACAAGGTCTTCAATGACCAAATAGGGAGAAACATGGAAGTCTACGTTGATGACATGATAGTCAAAAGCAAGTTGCCCGGCGGTCATATTGCCGATTTGGAGGAAACTTTCCACCAACTTAAAGCATTCGGAATTTGACTCAATCCCGAAAAGTACGTCTTCGGCGTAACTTCGGGCAAATTCCTCGAATTTGTGGTATCGGAAATGGGTATCGATGCCAACCCAGAAAAAGTCAAAGCACTACTTGAATTCTGAACTCCTGTAACAACAAAAGATGTGCAAAGGCTTACGGGGAGAGTAACGTCCCTTAGCAGATTCATCTCCAGGTATGGGGATCGCTGTCGAGCATTCTTTAAGGTACTCACTAAGGCAGCGAAAAGTGATGGCAACCTCAGAAACAACAACCATCCTTGGAACGAGGATTACCAAAAGGCCTGGGAAGAGCTCAAAGTTTATCTAGCCCGGCTACCCACCATTTGGCAACCACAAGAAGGAGAACCCCTTGTGCTATACCTCGCGGTCACTGAAAAAGCACTAAGCTCGATTCTTGTGAAGAAAGAAGGAGCGGTGCAATGGCCAGTATATTACGTAAGCAAATCTCGGCACGGCGCCAAAATCAGGTATCCCCTACTGCAAAAAGCAATCTATGCCCTGGTACTAGCAAGTAGGAGACTGCGTCCATATTTCCAAGCTTACCCCATCATTATCCGAAGCAACCTACCTCTTCGGGATGTCATGAAGAGGGTAGACCATTCGAGAAGGCTTTCCAAGTGGTGCATAGAGCTTGGTGAATATGACATTACTTATGAACCAAAGAAAGCAATAAAAGCCCAAGCTCTGGCAGAGTTCATGGCCGAAGTGCCTTTTGCCGAAAATGATCAATCGGACCTCGGCAAAAATGAGCTAGAGTGGACTCTGTTTGTAGATAGAGCCTCCCTCTCCAAACACCAGGGAGCTGGGGTAGTCATTCGTGACCCAGAAGGCATGGAAGTAATGAAAGCCATCAAGTTCGGGTTTAATGTCACCAACAATGTGGCAAAGTACGAGGCCCTCATAGTAGAATTGCGCCTTGCCAGAAAGATTGGTGTGAGAAACCTAAAGGCCCACAGTGATTCTCAGCTGGTGGTCCAACAGATGGCGGGGGATTACAGTGCAAAAGATCCAACTTTGGCAAAATACCATGAGCTCGTATTAAAGCTCATCCAGGAGTTCGACACAGTACATATCGAAAATGTACCTCGACGAAAGAATGCTGAAGCAGACAGTCTGGTCAAATCAAAAAGATTCACTGAAGTAATAAGCCACCCGAGCATTGCGGTAATGAGCATAATAGCCTCGGAAGAAGGATAGGAAAATCCTATAAGGAGGTACCTTACAACCTTGGAGCTTCTTGATGACCCTCGCGAAGCGGCAAAAGTGCGAAGACGTTCTGAACGATACTTCTTAATCGGGGAAGAACTATACCGACAGGGATATGCAAGTTCATTACAAAGGTGTATTAGCAAAAAGGACACAAAGGTAATTCTCGAGGAAGTCCATAAGGGAATTTGCGGTACCCACATCGGTACTGATGCTTTGGCAGGAGTAATACTCCGCCAAGGGTATTTTTGGCCCACATTAAGAAAGAACGCAAGACAATTTGTCCAAAAATGTGACAGTTGCCAGAGACACGCGAACGTTCAAAGGTCGCCCTCGGAATTAATAACCTCGTCTGACTACCCCTATCCCTTCGTAGTGTAGGGCATTGACCTCATCGGGCCACTCCCGTCAACACCCGGAGGAGTGAAATTCTGCATGGCTGCTGTAGATTACTTCACCAAATGGGTGGAGGCAAAGCCCCTAGCAGCTATTTCGGTAAAGGATATACAAAAATTTGTCTAGAAAAGCATCATATGCAGATTTGGCATGCCGAGGGTGATATTGTCGACAATGGTTCCCAGTTTATTGACAAAGGGATCCAGGAATTCATCACCGACCTCGGAATAAAGATGCACTTTGCCCTGGTAGCTCATCCACAGAGCAACGGACAAGTAGAGGTATCCAACAGAACCGTAAAAGATGGTATGAAAAAGAGATTGGCAGAAGCAAAGGGAAAATGGCTAGGAGAACTTCCTAGTGTGTTGTGGAGCTATCGGACGACACCCAAAAGGGCCACTGGTGAGACACCTTTTTCGCTCGTCTTCGGCACAGAGGCCATTATCCCTATCGAGCTAGTACGGCCATCAGTTAGAATACAAGTGTTTGATGAAAGAGAAAATGACCTTAGGTTGAGAACTAAGCTCGACCTAGTTGACGAACACAGAGAAGTGGCCGAGCTCAAAAGAAAGGCCTTTCAGCAAAGGGTGGCATAAGTGCAAACCTGTATGTTAAACCAAAAGGAATAAGGAAAGGAGACCTCATCCTCCGAAAGGCCGAGTTTGAACCCCGAAAACCATCCCATGGGGTACTTCGGCCGAACTGGAAAGGGCTTTACTTGGTCCTAGACGAGGTCCAAAAGGGAGTATATAAGCTTGGTGACACCGAAGGGGGAGAACTGAAAAATACATGGCACTCAGATGTCTTAAAGAAATTCTATACTTAGAATTTTAGATGAGAAATTGTACAAGTTAGAAATTTTTTCTAAGTACAGAAGTTTTCCCCTATCTGAGAGTACTTGCCGAAAAAAGTTGAAGCACGCACTCCCGAAAGTCACGTTTTCTTTCCGAAGTTGATTGGGTTATATGCCCAAAAAAGGTGAAGTCTATTGAGTACGGCCAACGAATGAAGGTAAAATTTGCCTAAGGGAACTTCGCCAACAACGAACGTTTACCCGAAGGTTAGCCGATGAAATGAGCAAAATGTACCTTTCCGAAGTCCCTTGACCGAAAGTGGTCGGGACAACTGGGAAACAAAAAATTGCTCAAAAGACTTAACCAAATTATGAAGGAAAATTTATTGAAGAAGGTCTTGGTACAAGGAGAAGGTTACAAGAAGAAAAATACAAAGAAAAAGAAGAAGGCAATGGCCCTAGAATATCTAAGGGACCCCGGCATCATGGGAAGCTCCGGCTCCTGTGTCTTTGGGCGCCGCCTTCGGTGCTGAAAGAGGGGCAAACAACAGGTTGAGGAGCTTGATCTTCGACCAAGTCCGCCGAGGCCCCTCGAGAATATCCAGGGCAGCCAAGAAGGAAAGGTCGAGGTTCGGATATTTCTTCAGAACTTGGTGACGAGCTAGGCAGAAGCCGTCCTAAAAGGCAACCTTGGTCTCCTGAACGGCCTTGTCTTTCTCAACGTCCAAGTCATTAACCTCGTTCTAGAGATCTGCAACCTTCTTCTCCAGCTCCTTTATCTTCTTCTTCTTCTTTGAATCATTCTTCAGTGATTCGACCTTGGCTTGAAGTTCGGCGTTGTCAGCAAGAGCCTTCGTCAGGAGAGCAGCTTCTTCTTCTTTCTCCTTCTGAATGGCCTCGTTGGCCAAGGTCAAGCTCACAACCTTCTCACCAAGGTCAGACATCTTCTTGGAGAAATCCTTCAAGAGCTCCTCTTGGCCCTTTAAGAATTCCTCCCGAAGCTTAGCAACCTCCTCCTTGGCTATCCGGCTTAACTCGGCAGTTTTTATGACTGAGCTACCACAGAAGACCTTGGCCTTCTCCAACTTATCTTCGGCCCAAGCTCGGACCGAAGACTGCTTTGCTGCCCAAGCTCGGAGGTATCCACTATAACCCAGAAGCTGCAAAAAAAAAGAGAGAAGGTACTCAATCAAATTTACACAATGAAAGCCAAAACACTTAGACAAAAAAGTGGGAGGGAAAATAAAGAGGCCTGAAGAACTACCTGGGCAGCATGCTCGGAAACCTTAGCGGCAAGGGCATCCTCGGAGGCATACTCCTCGGTAACTGTGTTGAAGGAAGCCTGAGTGAGCACGCCCCTCGCCATCTGGGAAGCTATTTCCCGACAATCCTAGGAGAACAGATTCATGTCCTCTGTGAAAGACCAGAATGGCTCCCTTGGAACCTTGTCCTTCAGGATGTGGGAATCTCGAAGAGCCCACTTTTGGGCATGCTGAACCATCCAAGCTGAGGGCACCAGATCCTCTGGAAAGTTAAAAGTGTAAGTCAGACAAAGCTCCTTAACTATGCGAGTTATAAGGATACGAGTACTAAAATGGGGTAGGAGACAAACCTGGCGCAACCTCAGCAACGTCGTCATCGGAGTCTCGGACCTCCTCCACGTCGGCAGGGACATGTTTGCCTTTGTCCCTTCGGCGTCTTTCCAACTCCTCGGTAGAGGGACCCCCTGCCGAAGAACCCAAAAGATCCACCGACATGGCGGGACTCAGAGAAGCAGCAATGGTAACCACCCCTGCAGGAACCTCGGCGGTAGTTTCAGGCTCGGCAGGAGTTTCAGGCTTGGTGGAAGTTGCAATGTCACCGCCGACCTCTGCCACATCCTCCTGGGGTGGAAGAATGGGGTCATTCTTCACCTTCTTGGCTGAAGATGGTCCGCTCCCAGTAGTCTTACGCCTCTTGGAGGCGCCCTTCTTCATTTGTTCCCCCTTCTCGACCTGACCGAGGAAGAGGGACTTATAGTAGGCAGCAAACTCGTTGCCCATCTCTGAGAAAGAAGGAAAACATCAATGTGAGTCCAGACAGATACTTATACTGAAAATTTTGAAAGGAAACTTACTTTTGAAAAAAGGCTACGTAAGTAAGCTCCCCCTGAAGGAGCTTCACTAGCCAGGACTCCTTCCCCTCGATGGTAGAAGCTGGCATGCCGAGATCCGTCTTCTGCTCCTTAACTACCCCCAACTCCCGAAGGACCTCATCGGTCATGAGCTTCCACATGGTGGGGAAGGGGTAGAGGGAGCGTGGAGGGACCTCGGCATCCCAGTTGGCTACAGCACGGATATGTCTGTCGAAGTCCACAAACTTCACCGCCAACTCGGGAGTTAGCAACTTCTTGGGATCCACGACATCCGTCTCCAGCTTCCCCCGAGCCCATTTAGTCGGAACATGTGACCAGGCCTCCGCCACCTTTAGGAAGAAGAACTTCCTTTGCCACCCTCGCCAGCTATCTTTGGTAGCAAAGGTGAACATGAATTTTTTGCTCCCAGATCCCTGAGGTAGCATGAAATAAAAGCCACCCTTCGGGACCGAATAAAGCTTGTAGTATTGCATGAACAGGATAAAATGGGATTCTACCCTGAACACCCCGCACATGTAGAGAAAGGCATTGAAATAACAGTACGAGTTGGGAGGAAGCTGATTCACAGCTATGCCATGGAATTGGCAAAAGTCGCAAATCATCTTCGCGGGAGGAAACCAAAGTCCGGCCTTCAGTTGTGCTCAAAAAATGGTAACCTCGTCGTCCTGGTTCATAAAGCTAAAATGACCAAGGTGGGGTAGCCTTGTGGTGGCGTAGGAGAGAAGAAAAAATTTTGTTGTCCACTTCTCTAACTTTTCCGAGGTGGAACAACAAGGGTGAGACATGAGAGGCTACCAGCTCTCGGGGATAGGTGCAACCGACATAATAGGAACAGGCGAAGACATGGTTGGCTAAAAAGAGACCTCGGAAAGAAGAAAAGTGACCTTGGGGAAGCTAGAAAAAAGCAAGAAAACTGAAGGACCCTTAGAATCAAAACCCACCGAAAGTCTTGCCAAAGTCAGGGTTTGAAGACATCGTCATAAATGGTGGCCGAGAATCGTTCTGCCATTAACACCACCACAAAGAAAGATGAGAAGGGATGAAAACAGGAGAGAGCAAAGAGAAAGCATGAGAAGATTATGACAGAGAAACGTTTATATAGACCGAGGAAGGGTAACCGAATTGACGCCATAATGGCTCCGCGAAGACGAACCGTCACCATAACTGCTCCTCGCACGTAAAAAGAGGCGGCTGGTCTAACCGACGTGACCATGCCCCAACCAGTGTTTGCCACGTGTCAACCAGTGCAGCAAACTAGGCCACGCTTTCTGACACCCTGAAAATCCGGGCACGTCGCTCCAGACTGACACGCCTAGTTACGAGACATAACGATTCACTGAACAGCTAAAAAAGTAAAGAGATTGGGCACCTTAAGGACATCAAAGGGCAGACAGTGACACCTCGCTGAACAGGGCAGGCCTTCGGACAGCAAAGTGCCTTTTCCGAGAATGTCACGATTCCGAGTCCTGAGAAGCGTCCCCAGAAAGTCTGCAAGCCGAAGTCCCACTTCGACTTCCTGAGGGGAGCATGTGATAACCGAAGTGCTGTCGCCCTTGTAGCCCACGAACTGAGGTCAAGTACTACATTCGGTAAGTCGAGTGTTATTCACAAGGAGTGCCTGTGGAAACCTCGGAAAGGATGAAGTCTGGCACCTCGAGCATAAGACTTCGGTGGCCAGCCAGCACCTCTGAGGATGACAGCTCCGACCTCGGACAGATAGTGCGTCACCTCCCTCGGGAAAGTAACTGAACTACCTTTGGGGAGAAGGACCAGCCACTCTTGGCAGGGAAACCCCCCTACCCCCCCCGAACAAGGAACTTCAGCGCTAAGGAATCCCTCGAACTACTAACACGACCCCGAAAGAAAGGTCCTCGCTTCGAAGGACATCCTCGAGTAAGGGGACCTCGGGGGTACGGCAGAAGCATTTAAAAAGCCTCTGACATGTCGCCCGCACACGCTACACGCCACCCTCATACGTGCTCTGACACGCCAGGAGAGTCCACGTCCTGTCATGTAGGACTATGACTACCCCAGCCCGTGGCCCGAGGAGCTTACAAGCGGCTGGAGGCCCCCACGCTCAGAAGGTACAAATTACATCCGACCGAACATGTGTCACGATCTGAGCGGGCCACACCCTCCTATATATACCCAGGAATGGCATCACCAAAGGATCTTTTTTCTGGTCAAACTCTCACGAAAAGAGGTAACCGGCAATAAGTTCTAGCCCTTAATACTTCTCTCAACCTCCAAAGAGCTAACTTGGGCGTCGGAGGCTCCTCCCTTGAAAAAGACCCCGGGGACCTCCTAACCCTTGTTTTCTGAGTATTTCAGGCAGATCCTCCTGGGAAACATACACTTTAGGCGTTCTCCCTCACTGGAAGTCCCTCCTGGCAACACCTTGTCACACAGCGAAGATGCTGCAGGGCATCAACTTTGCCCACATTTGACTTAAGTCAAAGACATAAACAACCAAAGGCTTATACTAGGACATTTAAGTCCTCAGAGCCCTTTATGGTTTTTCTTTGTCCATAATTGTCTTCCATAAGCAATTTGGTCCTCCAATAGCACTTTCATGCCATCCATATCCATCCTATAACTCTTCAAAACTCTTTCTTGAGAGTTTTACAATTAAGTACCCAAATTTCCAAATTCTTACAAAAAAAGTCCATAGGTTGCTTGACAAACAACCAACCCTTAAGGATTTTATTGGGGGCCAAGTTACCAAATTAGAACAGTTTTAAGGAGATGTTGATCATGTCTTTTACCCCTCACACTTCAATCACTATGGTGGGAATTACACAATATAATGGTTCTTCATCATTATACCACACTTTGTAATTCTCCTATTTTTGTGAGGGGGTAACAATCCTCACCCCATTAAAAATTTTGGTCCTCCAAGCTTCGAATATTCTGTAGTATACCTTTTCACAAGGTCTTTCTCAGTTTCCCAGGTCGCTTCCCTTTTAGAGTGGTGTGACCACTGAACTTTAACCATGGGAATAAGCTTGTTTCTTAACCTTCTAGTATCCTTGGCTAAGATAGCTATAGGTTTCTCTTCATATGTTAAGTTAGGTTCCAACTGTATGTCTTCCACTACAATAGCATGCTTTGTGTCCAATAGACACTTTTTTAAGCATACTGATGTGAAAAACATTATGAACACTTGACATACTTGGCGGTAGAGCTAACCTGTATGCTACCTTGCCAACTCGATCCAAGATCTCATAAGGACCTATATATCTTGGAGCTAACTTGGTTCTTCTACCAAATCTGATGGTGCATTTGGTTTGTGCAACTTTCAGCCAAACATTGTCACCAACCTCAAAGTCCAAGTCTCTCATTCTTTTATTCACATAGGTTGTGATTCTTTCATTTGCTACCTTTAATCTTTCTTGAATCTTCTTAATCTTGGTAGTAGTTTCCTCAATGATTTCGGGACCCAACTCTAGCCTATTTGAGGCTTCTACCCAATAGTGGGGTGTCATGCACCTTCTTCCCATATAATGCTTCATAAGGTGCCATGCCAATGTTGCTCTGACAACTATTGTTATAGGAGAATTCCACCAATGGCAAGTGTTGGTCCCATTCAACCTTAAAATCCAACACACAACTCTTGATCATGTCTTCCAGTGTCTATATCACCCTTTCAGTTTGCCCATCAGTCTGAGGGTGATAAGTAATACTCAGGTGAATTTTGGTACTTAATGCTTTGTGAAAAGCACTCCAAAACAGAGCTATAAATCTTGGATCTCTATTAGATACAATGGAATCTGGTATTCCATGTAGTCTCACTATCTCTTAGATATACATTTGAGCCAAATTCTCCAGAGAATCTGTAGTTTCATAGGTAAGAAGTAGGCACATTTGGTTAGCCTATCCACAATGACCCAGATTGTATCGTGCCTTAATTTGGTCATAGACAACCTAGTCAAAAAGTCCATGGTTATGATGCTCCACTTCTTCACTGGTATAGGTAGAGTCTGTAGGGTACCAACTGGCTTTGGTGCTCTACCTTTACCCTCTAGCAGGTGGCACATTTAGAGACATTAGTAGCTGTATCTCTCTTCATTTTTGGCCACCAGAAGTGAGCCTTCATGTCTTTATACATTTTCTCACTTCTTGGATGGATGTTCAACTTACTTGTGTGAGCTTCTTCAAGTATTTCACCCTTGAGCTTTGGTCCTTTAAGAACATAGATTCGGCTCTTGAAGTACAGTAATCCTTGCTTGTAGGCAAAGGATTCATTTAATGAACCTTTTTCCTCTCTTGATATTCTTTTCAATTCAGGATCTATTTTTTGTACCTTTCAAACCTCTTTAATCTACCCTGATTGGATTATCAATGTGTAGATTTTGGCTTCCTCCCACTTGTGCCACTTATGCCATAGGCATAGCAGTCTATTCTGCTCATCATGATCAGCTATGGATATTCCTTTCAAAAGATCCGTGTACTTCTTGCTCAAGGCATCTACTACCACATTGCTTTTGCCCTCTATGTCCTCTATGCTACAGTCATAGTCCTTGATGTAGTCTAACCATGTCCTTTGCCTCATGTTCAACTCTTTCTGAGTGAACATGTACGTTAGGCTTTTATGATCAATGTAGAACACAAATGAGCTACCCATCAAGTAGTGCCTCTATTGCTTCCAAGCAAAAATCACTGTTGCCAGCTCTAGGTCATGGGTAAGATAATTTTGCACATGAGGTCTCAGCTACCTTGACCCATATGCAATGACATTTCGGTTTTACATAAGTACACAACCTAGCCCAGATCTAGATACGTTTATATAGATGGTGTAGGCCTTGCTTGGATTTGGAAAAATCAGTACTGGAGCTTCAATCAACCTCTTATTGAGCTCTTGGAAACTCTTGTCACATTTCACAGTCCACTCAACCCTTTAACCTTTCTTGGTCAGATGAGTAAGAACTGAGGCAATCATGGAAAAGCTTGATACAAATCTTTTGTAATATCTAGGTAATCCTAGGAAGCTTCTAATTTCCTTTAAAATCTTTGGCCTTTCCTATACTTACATTTCCTTGACCTTTTCAGGGTCTACCTTTAGGCCTTGTGCATCTATGATGTGTCCTAGGAAAGATACTTCCTTTATCCAGAATTGGCACTTGGATAACTTGGCATAAAGTTGATGTTCCAATAGAGTCTTTAAGACAATCTTCAGATGATGTTCATGTTCATTTTCATCCCTGGAATACACTAAGATGTCATCAATGAATACAACCACAAATTTGTCCAGATGTGGTCTGAACACCCTGTTCATCAGGTCCATGAAAGTAGCTAGGGCATTAGTCAAACCAAATACCATGACTGTGTACTCATAATGCCCATATCTAGTCCTGAATGCAATCTTAGGAATATCCTCTTCCTTAACTCTCAACTGGAAGTATCCAGATCTCAAATCTATCTTGGAGAAGATTTTAGCTCCCTTAAGTTAATCAAATAGATCCTCAATCCTAGGGAGTGGATACTTGTTCTTGATAGTCACTATATTAAGCTTCCTGTAGTCAATGCATAGTCTTAATGATCCATCATTCTTCCTCACAAAGAGCGCTGGAGCTCCCCACGGTGAAATACTTGGCCCTATGAACCCTTTTTCAAAAAGTTCATCAAGTTGTTTCTTGAGTTCATTCATCCCTATGATAGGCATTCTGTAAGAAGGTATGAATATTGAACTAGCTCTTGGTTGCAGTTTGATTTCAAACTCAATCTCCCTTGGTGGAAGAATACCTGGCAAGTCTTTAAGAAAGACTTGTGGAAAGTCTTTCATTATAGGCATTTTTTCCACTTCCTCATCACAGTGCAATTCATTCAATGCATAATAGTAATCATACTTAGAAATCATAGGTATCTCATCTAGTACATCTAGTTCCATGCCATACATTTCATACACTAATTCCGTAGAATTCACTAATGCATGCACTTCACCATCAGGCATTGTGATTTTCCTCTTAGCACAATCAATTATTATGTTATGCATAGCAAGCCAAGTCACACCCAACACTATATCATACTTAGGAATGTCCAACACTAGCAAATTAGTTATAACCTTAGCCTTTCCTACTACTAGCTCACAATCCTTAGCTAGTTCATTAGTGAAAAGGCATTGACTACCTACTGTTTTCACTAAGGATATACTATGCATGATTTCAATAGTCAAATTCATGGCATTAACCAATTTCTTAGCCATTATAAACATAGATGCACCAACATCAAATAGAACACTAATATGCATACCATTTAGGTAAATGTTATCTTTTAGTGCTCCTCCCTACTGTGATGTCTCTAGCCTTTCCACTTGGAACACTCTACCAGCTCTTTGCACTGCAGGCCTTGGCACTAGAGGAATTGGTCTCTGATATCCCGCCTTAGGTGCTGCCTTTGTTGGTCTTGCCCCAATTGGCCTCAGTGGACCTTGGTCTGCTGGCCTTCTTCCTTGAGCATGTGAGTAACCCTTGATCCAGTGATCCGTTACACCACATCTCAGACATGCTTGAGTGTCAAAATAGCTACATTTCTTTCCATGAAACTTTTTTCACTTAGGGCACCTTAGTCCAGGAGACTTCCCTTTAACCTTTCCCTCAACCCCAGAAGGAGAATTCTTGGCAATTGCCTTGCCATGTGGTGGCTTCTTCTGCTTACTTCTTGTCTGACTACTTTCCCTTAGTCGACTGGGAAAGTACCTAGTCTTATTCTCCTCTTGCTGAACTAATAGAGCTTCTTACATTGCTTCATAATATGTTAATGGACCAAATGGCCTTACAACCTTTTTGATGTCTGATCTTAGGCCTCTAACAAATCTTTTGGCTTTCAACTACTCTAGTCCATGATACTCAGGAGCATATCTCTCTAACTGATTGAATTTGTGCTCATACTCTAGGACACTCAAGTTGTCCTGCCTTAGAGCATCAAATTCAACTTGCTTCATGTCTTTGATAGCATCACTAATATACTACTCCTGAAAAAGCTAAGTGAACTCTTGCCAACTTATCTCTATAGCTTTTCCTGGCCTTCTGCCCTTTTGGACAGTATATCTATCTCTAGTGTTTCTCCACCACATCTTTGCACTGCCTACTAAACTGTAAGTAGCCAGTGACACCTTCTTGGTGGAGCTGAGTGGCATCCTCTCAAACATCTTTTCTATGAAGATTAACCTGAAGATTTCAGGATCTCATGATAACATACTCTTATGTTATCTACCCATGTATATGCCACATGCATATATGTTCATTTGAGTTCAACATGGATATAGGTATGCATAATTCTAATTCTTTAACATATTATTCATGCATTTGATATAACATGCTATATAACATATCAATTTTACATACATGTTGTGTCAAATAAATCCTAGCATGCTACTAAGAACATTCATGTAAATAATTGAAACCTAGCATGCTACTAAACCAAGAGAGAATGTGCACCTTTCTTCTTGGTTATCTTTGGTGAAAACTTGAGGGAGAACTTGATCTTAGAGGGGTACCTTGAAGCTTGAATAGAGATGAATAATCTCTATGTAATTCCACCCACAATGCTCTAAAATGGTGTCTAATATTTCGGCCACTAAAAGAAAGGAAGGAGGAGACTTTTCTCTCAAGAAATTGGAGCAAATGGAGTGTCAAATTCGTGCTTAAAATGGCCAGCCACTAAAGTCTATTTATAGATGACCAAAAGGCACACCTTTACTCCAAAAAAGGTGTCTTTTAAGCCAAAGAACACTTCCTTTGGCCAAGGGTCATCTATGGTGGCGAAAATACATGTCTCTTTGATGTCAAAGGACATCATTCTTGGTGCAATAACCACCCCAACCACCTCATGGCCAAATATACATGTCTTTTGATGTCAAAGGACATCATTCTTGGTGCAATAACCACCCCAACCACCCCATGGCTGAATATACATGTCTATTCACTCAAGGAACACTTCCTTTGGATGAAAGGACATGTTGTTTTAGCAAATAGTCATCTCTTTTGATGAAGAGACATACCTTTACACAAAAGATGTGTCTCTTGGTGGTTTTGAGCTAAAAACAAGGTGGGCTGGCACAAAGCTAGCTCGCTATGTTACTTATGCACCATTGAGCTCCTTTGAGCTCCAACCAAGCACCATGAACTAAGGTCCAGCTCCTAGAACTAACCTTGAGCTGGAGTTAGCTGCTCTCAGTCGAAGTGAACTGAAGTCCAGCTACATTCAGCTACCAGAAGCTAAAGTGAGCTGACTTGAGCTGACTTAAGCTGACTTGAGCTAACTTGAGCTGAAGTCCAGCTACTTTGAGCTACTTATAGCTAAAGTGAGCTGACTTGAGTTGACTTGAGCTGACTTGAGCTAACTTGAGCTAAAGTTCAGCTACTTTGAGCTACTTATAGCTAAAGTGAGCTAACTTGAGCTGAAGTCCAGCTACTCTGAGCTACTTATAGCTGCAGGGAGCTGACATAAGCTAACTTAAGCTAAAGGGACCTACTTCTAGCTGCCTTAAATAACTGTTCAAGCTAGAGTTAGCTCAATGAGCTCAAATCCTACCTTAAAAGGATCTTGGTGTGCCAAGAATTCCAACATAACCACTCCTCAGCTCTTTCTAGTCCTCCTCTTTTGTGATCACCTCACAAAAATAGAAGAATTACAAAGTATGGCATAATGGTAAAAACCATTATATTGTGTAATTCTCATCATATTAATTAAAGTGTAAGGGGTAAAGGGCAAGATCAACACCTCTTTGAAAGTGTTCCAGGTTGGTAACTTGGTCTCCAAGAAAAGCCTTAAGAAATGCTTGTTTGTCAAGCAACCTATGGACTTTTTTGTATGGTTTTGGAAATTCGAATACTCAATTGCAAAACTTTCTAGAAAGAGATTTGGAGAATTATGAGAAGGTTATGAATGATATAAAAGTGTTATTGGAAGACCAAATTCCTTATGGAAGACAACTAAGTGCAAAGAAAACACAAAAGGCATAAAGGACCTAAGTGTTCAAATGTAGGCCTTAAGATGTGTATGTTTTTTACTTAAGTAAAAAAGTGAAATTGTGGGGTTATCCCACCTAAGGAGAGGTTGCTATGGTAAGATAAGGATGTCAAAAATGTGGACCATGAGTTTAAGACTAAGAAACCATGGCCTGGAAATAAGGAAAATGACATAAAGTAAGGTTAAGGCTACTTAAGTGTGTTTAGTGTACTTTTGACCATTTACGTAGTTAAGGCAACCTTTTCTTCTCTTATATTATGCCATACCAACCAAGGGATGTAACCCACCTTCCTCCACACTTCCTCCAAACTTAAAGCTACTTTAAATTGAAGGCAAAAGGAAGCAATTGGAAGCAAACCAGAGCTATTACTTAGGTGCTTCAAGGATCAAGCTCAACATTTGGCCTACCCATCTTGGTAAGGAGTTCTGTTGCTCTCATGGACTGTCTACTATATTTTTCAAACATCCATGGAGCTAGGGCTAAGTTTGGAAGATAGCCAAGTGCTTGATGAATAAAGCTTAGTGAAGGGAATGCATTTAGTGAAGGTTTTGTGACCTAGTGTGAAGTTCATAGTGATGGCTGTGAATTTAAGGGTTTATAGAGCCCAAAGTTAATACTAACTAGTGTTAAAACTCTTCTAAAACCAAGCTTATGCTTGACTAGGGCTGCCAAAGTGGTCTACTTGTGTTTATTACATGTTTTATGGACTAACCAAGGCATATTGTTGCTGCCGCATACATGTGTTTGTTGTTTGTGTTTAGCTGCTGCATTTGATTACTATAAATTAGATAGATGCATTTTGTTTCTTATGTTTTAGTGTCTTTAGATGCAGGTGATACCAAGGGTTACATTACCTTAAGACTATAAGTGTTCTCCTTACTAAGTTTCACAATACAGCTTATTTTCCTCAAATTCGCCCATTTCAAATCTAGCAAAAAGATCACATTCAAACTAACCTTTGTGGTTTGAGTTTTGATCTGCAATTTCAAGTTTCTGAACTTACAAGTATCTAGTTGTGATCTGGAAAGTTTGGTGATTTTAGGAGCACATTTGGCATTTTTAGTGATGGTGCTTACTGTGTCATGCAGTAGCTATCCAGTATCTTGTTTCTGGAGTGCATTGTGTCTAAAGCCTTCTTGTAACTTGGGTGTGGGTTTTAGATGAATTAAGGCCATTATACAGTGCATGGATGCATGCACATGTAAGATATATAAATTTGAAACAAGTATGTGAACATTTGAGGACTGTTTTGCTATGTATGTGAATATGGTGCACAAGTTGTCTAAGTGTGAATGATAGCCTGCTTGTTTGTAAATTCTTTTTTGGCCACATAAAGTTACTGGATGCATGAGCATGTAATCCCTATGTGTATTCGACATTTATGGGATAGCCTTGGAGGGCTTACCCCTTATGAATGAAGTGTTTGCACACTTATGAAATTTTGTATAGGCAAAATGGTCATAAAGTGGACAGAATTTTGACCCTGCACTGTAAGTTCTACATCTCCTTGTGTACAATGATCTTGGCATGAAATTTTTACCATACTTAGAGGACATCTATAGGTTTAACGGGGTTTTAGAATTTCTAAATTTTGAGCCCTGTAGCCAAAGTTATGACATTGCAAAGTTGGTTAAGTTACTATTCATTTGGTTAGAATTTTGTAACCTACTTCAAAATCTATAACTTGGTCCATAGATGGGCTATTGATGTAAAATCAAATTCTCTGGTTTGGTTTAAGTCTCTACTTGATAATGAAGCAAACAATGGGGTACATGGCTAGATTAATACAGTTTTTTGGAGAAATTTTCAGGTGCAATGGCCGGTTACTTAAACTTAACAAGATTACCTAATGTGTGGTAGCCAAGATTAAGACTTGTGCTAGTATTTTCCTTCCTTGCTGCCATGGTGCACATAAAATGTGAATATGTGTGTAATTGTTGGACAAATATGCATGCATTTACATAGTGCCAAATAGGGCCACTTGGGTATGCACACTAAGGGTATTATTCTGATGGCCTACAGAACATACCAACCCTGGGAGTTATAAATGCACAATTTTGGTTTATACATGTACATATAGTTGCATTTGCATGCTAGCTACATACATGAACTCAGTTTGGTCAACTACTAGTGTCAAGTACCATTAAAATACCTATGATCTTTATATGTGCTTTATGATGAATCATGAACAGGAAGTAAACATGGTTTCCACAAGAAAAAAGGAACCACCCCTAAGGCCTCCTACTGAACGCAAGCAACAAGAAATGGACAGGAAAGGGGGAATTAGGGCCAATAGGGGTGCCAAACCTTAGAGTGCCTCAGGTTTGGTTAGAGCTTCAGAAAAACTTAGCTCTAATAAATGAATAGTTAGTAAGACTGATTCAAGCACAACATCAAGGAGTCCAAGTAGCACCAGCTGAAGCAGTTCAGAGTGCACAGCAGCAACCAGAGGAGGAGGCTAGGAACACATCTGGCCATATTCCTTATAGAAGATTATAAGGTAGAAATGATGAAACTGTTGAAGTGGAAGATTAAGATTGGAGAAATCCAAGAGGAAGAAGAGTAAGATCTGAGATTGGTCAGGTGTCCAGAACCAATCCCTCAGTCTATGACCATTCCTCTACTAGGAATGAGATTGAGGAAGGGCATGTGAGAAAAGGCAGGAGGAAAGACTTAGAGTTTGAGGTTGGTGACAATGTTTGGCTAAAAGTTGCACCAACCAAAAGCACTATCAGATTTGGTGGAAGAACCAAGTTAGCTCTAATATATATAGGTCCTTATGAGATTTTGGATAGCTTTGGCATGGTAGCACATACGTTAGCTCTACCACCAAGAATGTCAAGTGTTCATAATGGTTTTCACTTCAGTATGCTTAAGAAGTGTCTATTGGACACAAAGCATGCTATTGTAGTGGAAGACATAGTTGGTACTTAACTTCACATATGAAGTGATACTTGTAACTATCTTAGCCAAGGATACCAAAAGGTTAAGAAACAAGCTAATTCCCATGGTTAAAGTTCAGTGGTCACACCACTCTGAAAGACAAGCAACCTGGGAAACTGAGAAAGACCTTATGGAAAGGTATGCTACAAAATACCCGAAGCTAAAGGCAACTTTGGACAACCAAAATTTTTAAAGGGGCGGGGGATTGTTGCCACCTCACAAAAATGGGAGAATTTCAAAATGTGGCATGATGGTCAAGAATCATTATATTGTGTAATTCTTACCATAGTGATTGAAGTGTGATGGGTAAAAGGTATGATCAACACCTCCCTAAAAGTGTTTTAAGTTGGTAACTTGGGCCCCAAGAAAAGCCTTAAGGATTGCTTGTTTGTCAAGCAACCTATGGACTTTTTTTGTAAGGTTTTGGAAATTCAGATACTTAATTGCAAAACTCTCAAGAAAGAGCTTTGAAGAGTTATGGGAAAGATATGAATGGTATGAAAGTACTATTGGAGGACCAAATTGCTTATGGAAGACAATTGTAGACAAAGAAAAGCATAAAGGGCTTTAAAGGCTTAAGTGTCCTAGTGTAAGCCTTTGGTTGTTTATGCTTATGACTTAAGTCAAATGAAAGCATTTTGAAGTTATCCCACTCAAGAAAAGGCAGCCAAAGCAAGATAAGGATGGTCAAATGTGGGCCAAGAGATTAAGGCTAAGAAACCATAGTCTTGTAGCAAGGAAAATGACATAAAGCATGATTAAGGTTATTGAGGGTGTTTAGTGCACTAAAGCTTGGTTATGCCTCTTAAAGTAGCCAATTTCTTCTTTGCTTCTCCCATATTTGACCCACACCAGCTACCTTCACCTCCATAATGCCTCCATAGCCACCATACCTCCAAGCTTAGAGTTAGAAGCAATTGAAAGCAAGAAAGGGCAATTGGAAGCTATTTGGTGCTAAAACTTTAGTGCACCTGGGATCAAGCTCCAATTTCAGTATACCTATCAAGGTAAGGAGTTCTCTTGCTTTCATGGAATGTTTATTGTATTATTCAAACATCCAAGGAGCTAGGGCTAAGTTTGGAAGAGATCCAAGTGCTTGATGAACCAAGCTTAGTGAGGAGAGTGCACTTAGTGAAGGTTTTGTGATCTAGTGTGAAGTGTATAGTGATGGCAGCGAATTTAAGAGTTCTAGAGCCTAAAGTTAGTACTAAATAGTGTTAAAACTCTCCTAAGACCAATTTTATGCTTGAGGAAGGCTGCCATAGTGATCTACTTGTGTTTATTACATGCTTTATGGACTAACCAATGCATATTGTTGCTGCTGCATACATGTGTTTGTTGTTTGTGTTTGGCTGCTACATTTGGATGTTCCATATTGGATATTTGCATTATGTTTTCTTGTTTTTTAGTTTGTTTGGACGTAGGTAATACTAAGGGTTACATTACCTTATGAGTATAAGCGTTCTTCTTACTAAGTTTCATAATGAAACATACTCCCCTCAAATCTGCCATTTCAGGTCTTGCAGAAAGATCATTTTCAAATTGACCTTCATAGTTTGAGTTTTGAATTGAAATTTCAGGTACTTGAACTTCCATGTATCTAGTTGTGATCTAAAAAATTTGGTGATTTTAGGAGTACATTAGGTATTTTTAGTTATCGTGCTTACTGTATTATGCAGCAGTTGTCCAGCATCCTGTGTCTGGAGTGCATTGTGTCTAAAGCTCTCCTGTAACTTGGGTGTGTGTTTTAGCTGAGTTAAGGCCATTATGTAGTTCATAGATGCATGCACATGTAATACATGTAAAGTTGAAACAAGTATGCGAATATTTGGGGACTGTTTTGCTATATATGTGAATGTGGTGCACAAGCTGTCTAAGTGTGAATGATAGGCTGCTTGTTTGTAAATTCTATTTTGGCCACATAAAGTTTCTAGATGCAATAGCATATAATTATTATGTGTATTGGACATATATGAGATAGCCTTGGAGTGCTTACCCCTTGCGAATAGAGTGTTTGCATACTTATGAAATTTTGTATGTGCATAATGGTTCAAAAGTAGACAAAATTTTGACCCTGCACTCAAAGTTCTATATCTCCTTGTGTAGAATGAATCTTAATATAAAATTTTGACCACACATAGAACACGTCTAGAGGTTTAACTGGGCTTTGGAATTTTTGCATTTGAAGTCCTGTAGCCAAAGTTATGATGTTACAAATCTGTCTGATTTACTGTTTATTTGGTCACAATTTTATTACCAACTTTAAAAAATCTATAACTTAGTCCATAGGTGGGCTATTGATGTAAAACCAAATTCCCTAATTTGGTTTAAGTCTCTACTTAATATTGAAACAAAGAAAACATGGGTTACATGGTTAGATTAATACAGTTTTTTGAAGAAAGTTTCTGATGCAATGGATAATTACTTAAACTTAACAAGATTGCCTAATGTATGGTAGTTAAGATTAAGACTTGTGCTAGTATTTTTCTTCCTTGCTGCCATGGTGTGCATAAAATGTAAATATGTGTGTAATAATTGGACCAATATGCATACATATACGTAGTGCCCAAGAGGGTCACTTGGGTAAACACACAAAAGGTATTGTTCTAATGACCACCAAAACATACTAATCCTGAGAGTTTTAAATGCGTAAATTTTGGCATCATAATTGGACTACCCAGAGTGGCTAACATACCTTTCACCGGAAAATAATCTCCATGATTGTGTGGGAAAAAGCTGAAATTTTATCCTATGAAGCTCTGCCACGACGTAAACTTTGAAGGACAAAACTTTTTTTCCCACGATGTTGATGTGGCAGGCAAGCAACATCATTTTGGAACCACATTTTCATGTTCAGTTTCTCCCGTCTTTTATAGAGCCTGTCCATGCCTCTACTACATTCCAACAATTTTCATGCTCACCGAAATTTGTCCATAAACTGGTGGTCGACATAAATATTCATATGCAAATTTATTTTCAATAAGATATATTTTTATATTTTACCTTTTTTATAACGTTGAATATGATTTTAAAAGAATTAAATTAAATACTATTGCAATAAAAGATTTGTGACACGATTAATCATATAATTAGAGTGCAACAAGTAGTATTTGATTCTTTTTCATTTCCCGAATATTTTATTCTTACTTTCGTTCAGTGTGCGAAGATCTTAACCTAACTTAATATGACGAATTTTTTTGACTGGTCTGAGGAAAACAAAAACCCCACCTGGACCCAATAATGGGAAACAAGTGGGGATATTCTATGCTGGACCTAGGGATAGAAGTCCGCGCTAGCAGGCGCCGAGAGTTCAAGAAACATGTTTAATAACAGTATTAACTTTTAGAAAGATATAAGAGAATTTTATACCTAAGTTCTCTTACGTAATTTTGTATATTTGGTTCTATTTTTTTTTTATTTTTTGAAGTGCTTGTTGTTGACTGGAACTAGTTCTCATAACTTAGGTTATTATATTAAATGCTATTAGAATAAACAATTAATAAAAATACATTTACGTTTGTTTTCTATCACATGACACGTAAAATTTACAACTCTAATTCTTTTACCTTTTTCAAATAAGTCAAAACTTGGCTACTTGATCTAATTTTAGTGGCAACACTACTGCAATTCTGATCTTTATTAAGGAGCTTCAAGTTGAAGCAAATTAAAAAATTTGCCAACTCAATCAAAAACATTCATGGATATTGAATCAATCTAACTTTTATTTTCTTCAACTAATCTTCAAATTATTAGCTTTTTTTAACTATTTAAAACAAAGAAAGCTTTTTTTTTCTATAAACATTATAAAGGCTTGACTTCACGAAAACATAGATATTAATTTTTTTAGGGATTCTTTATTAATGTATACATAGGAGGACTTTGTTGCAACAATTGATACCAATTTAATTAAAGATAAATTTAGTTTCATGCTGGAATAATGAATAAAATTTAAATAAGTTATATCTACATTTTAAATTTTTTATTATATTAAAATTTTTAAGGTATTAATAATTAGCACCCATTAGCAAAAATTTCTAAATCGCCCCTGGCTAGACTTATGCCCACAATAATATATGGACCTATAGCAAGATAAGAAAATCCATGTTGAATAGAAAACGAAAGCCAACAGATTAGTTGTCCAACCTACTTGTTAGTCACCATATCTATATAATAGAAAAAGATCGAGCCAGTTCGTTTGACATTAAACAGATTAATTGGCCCGCATTATTACCGGGTACAGGCCAAGTCATTTGTGGGTCATAAGACCCGTCAAACAAAAAAGTATAGATGCCTCCCAGGTTAGTGTTATTTACATCCTCTACCCGCCTTCTCCACTTTCCTCTCCAAGCTCAGTCGAACGTCTTTCTACCCATCAACTCCCTTCCATTGAATCTGGAGACAGGGTCGGCCTTCTCTCTTCGCGTCAGTCTTCTTGTTGGCCTTCTCCCTTCCCGTCCGCCTTCTCTCTCCCCTTTCTCGGTCAGATGGCAGTTGATTGCCACCAACCATCGAGGAACAAGAGCTCATCACCCTTTGAATCCGCCGCCCACCACCGGCCTTTGATTCGGTAATTTCCAGATTAGCATGTGAGCAACTTTTCACTTTGCAGTTTGCATCGGCCTTCTCCCTCCGTGTCGGCCTTCTCTCTCCCCTTTCTCGGTCTTCTTTTTCTTCTTTTAAATTGTTACTTTATTTTGCATTGGCTCCATCTAACAGGACTACGGGAGGCCGGCCGACCGAGGACCATGGCTGCCTTCTCAGTTCCCAAGTTGCCGCCTTTTAATCCTATTCAATTTGGTCCCTTGGGACTATTCTGCCCTCGAAGATGATATGAGATTGTTTGGGAAAAAAAAAGGGAAAAAATAGTGGCCAGATTATATGGCCTTCAAGTTCCACGAGTAAGGGACGGTAGATGAGGAAGCATCTGAGCAAGAGATCACAGAGATGAAGCTACGAGTTTCTCCAATGGCAAATGGGCGTAAATAAAATCAATTTTTTGTCCAATTTTTCAAACCGACCTGTGGGTACTCCTGACCCGTCTTTAGATCCGCGAATAATCCAAACCCATTAATGCAATTAATTCAAAACTAACTGGCCCGAGAGCAACAAGAAAGAAATGACAAATAACATGAAGATTGAATCCCTAGGTAGGTATTTAGACATCAAAAGAAAAAAAACCCCTATCACTCTACTTAGTATTAATATCAGTGATTAATGTTAGAGTTTTATAGAATTCATTCAAAGGGTGCTTTTAACTTCATTGATTTTATTTTAATTATTAAATAAATTATCTAAAACTATAACACTAATTGCAAAATCTGTTCTCAAATTGAGGCTATATCTTTTGCAGAAGCAGATAGATGAATCTTATAACTTCAAAGCTGATTGAGCCACTGGTACAGCAATTAGCTACCGACCTGATGAGTGAATTTCCTGTCTGAGCTCCCAAATATCCGAGCTCCTATGGACAAGTTGCTTGGCTTCAAATCCCTGCAATCAATTACAAAAGTAATAAAAAAGCTAGCCCGTTAGAAAAATACTGTAATCATAATTAACAAAAGAAACATGAGCTCTCAAGATAGAAAAAGCGGCATGTGCAACGTCCATTTCTTGTTGCAATAAGCAAGTCCTTTCAAAGTTATATATTTCAAAGTTATATATATGCATGTATGATTTAATGTCTGCCGGCGAAAGTAATATATTCCTATCACAAATTACTGCTCCTAAGTCAGTCTCCATGAACTCAAACAGGAGATGCAAGTTACCCTTGGGAGGGAACACATCAATTAACCCGGTAATATTTGGATTTTTATACTTTTTAAGCAACGGTGTAATTTCATACATTGACCCGATAAATAACTTCAAATAATAGAGTATGTTAATTGAGTTTACTGTAGTTATTATTTCCATTAACATAATGTGACTTTTACATTGATATATCTCATACTTTTTACATTAAAGTGCTAAACGACTCTAAGTGATAAAATTTGTTTCTGATTTAAAGTTATAGGACTAATATACAAAATTTACCACCACTGGTCACAGATTAACATTGACATATCCATCACTTACGGTTATATATAGGACTAATATAGAAATTTTTTTTAAAAAAAAGGTTTTAGGATTACTAGGATGGATTTGTTTGGCACTTCAAAGTTATATTCTGGTCATGGTGGATTATCGGACCCCCTCTGCTCCCGGTGCCATGGTTGTTACACCCGGAAAGGGCTAAATGACTAAGTCCCGGGTTAAGTGGATTAGTGGCATAAAAAGTTTCCTAATTTGGAAACTTAGCCAATTAAATTGAGGAGACATGGAAATTTTCCCTAATTGGGAATTGCTCTTGGTAAGCTCGGGAGATCTTAAATTAATTATGGAATGGGCATAAATGAGTGTTGGACACTCTTGGAATAAACTTGGCTAAGGCCAAGAGTATTGGTGATGAAAATGGTGGAAATTAAAGTTGAGGAACTCAATTGTTCAAAGGTAAAGTTTGTAGGAGGACTCAATTGAACAATTGAGAAAGGTGGAGGGCCAAAGGATGGATTAGACCATTTTGCATGGAATTTTAAGCCATGGCCGGCCATCCCATGATTTTTGCCATTTAAAATGGCCACATAAGCCTCCACCCACATTATTTAAATTGCCCACATGGATTTGACCCCACCATCACCATAAACAAATATTTTGTCCATCATTTTTGACTAGTCTTTGTCTCCCACTTTACATTATTTTATTTCTCCCCACCATCACTTGTCCAAATCAATTCTTTAACGAGCATTTGACTCATTCTCCCCCCTTTTCATTCAAAAATTCTCCCATGCCATATAAATTGCCTAAATGGCGCCTTGAAGGAAGCAAATGGATTGTTTATTGGGTTTTCTTTTCTTGATGGGACATCACCTTCTTTTGTCCAAAGGACTATTGGCATTTGACTAGCTTCCTCCCATTTTGAATTAGTGTTGACCGGCCATAACGCATTTAGCCACATTTGGCTTGCATTTGGTTTGCGTTTCTCCTCATTTGCTAGCAAAAAGGGCCGCCCATCATTATTTCACTTACATCTCTCATTCTCTCTCTAACTCACTTTGCTCTCCCTTCTCTCTAAGTTCGGCCATGAAAGTTCTTCCAAGCTTCATCTTCTTCCTTCATTCTAGCATTCGGCCATGGCTAGATCTACCATTTCTTACACATGCAAACACGTTTCCTTTATGATTTCATGCTTCTAAACCCATCTAGAACATGAATCAAGCAAGATGTTCAAGAAATCCCACTTTGAAGTTTCGGCCATATGGAGAAATTAGTGTTCTTGAGCTTTACTCATGAGCTCATGAGCATGCATGGCATTTCTAAGCCATGAGGAGCAAGAAAATCAAGGAGAACATCAAGGAAGAACAAGCTCAAGTTTCGGCCATGTGAAAGGTTGTAAGTGAATCCAAGTTTTTCTTGGTAGTTTCATGTATTTTGAGCTAGATATTACTCTCTAATGTCTCGGTTATGTTGGATTCTTGCAAGGAACAACTCTTGGAGATTCGGCCATGGAGGTTTATGGAAGAAAGCCAAGTGTTCTTGGCAAGTTTGAAGTCTTGGAGGCCGTGCAAGCAAAGACCATGAAGGTCACATGCATGAAAAACAAGTTTAATTTTCGGCCATGAGTGTACATGGCATTTTGAGGCATGAAACCAAGTGTTCTTGGTGCCTTGAAGCTTGTATGGCTATTCCAAGCAAGGAAACAAGCAAAAGATGCAAGGAAAAGCAAGAAGTATATTCGGCCAAGTGTGAATCTTAGCATATATGTGCATTTTTCCAAGTGTTCTTGGTAGTAAAGATGTTCTTGTTGGTGTATAAGGCCAAAACCAAGAGTTGGATGCAAAAGGAGGAGTTTGGTAAGCAAAATCAAGCCATGGAATATTCGGCCATTTAGTGATTTTGATGTCTTGGCATGTTGGCCATGTGTAGCCAAGTGTTCATGGCATTTTTGAGCTACTAGAGGACATTTGGAACAAAAAAATAAAAGAAGGAAAAGGAGTAATATATTCGGCCATGATGTGCTTTTGTGAAGATGTGTGCAAAACCATGTGTTCATGGTACCTATGTAAATGTGAAGAAGAAATAAAGAGAGTTTTGGCCATAAGTGCCATTTTTGGTGGTTGTGTGTGCAAACCAAGTGTTCTTGGTATTTTTGTGTTCATAGCAAAATGTGAAGCCAAAATGGTGAAGAAAGTATGATGATAGATTCGGCCATAAGGACAAGTTGGTGAAAAATTGGTGTTAGCCAAGTGTTCTTGGCATAAATGGTCCTTAGAAAACTTGTGGGACTCAATTGAGCAAAAGAAGGAAATAATGGGACAAATTCGGCCAAGAGATAAATTTGAAGGCCCAAATTGAAAACCAAGTGTTCTTGGTCCAGAAACTCTTAAATGGGCTATTTGGGCCATAATGGCATTATTGGCAAATGGGCTAAATCCTGAAAAGATAAAATTGGGCCTAAAGACTAAATTGGGCTAAAATCCTGAAAAGGTGGAAATTGGGCCTAAATGCTAAGTTGGGCCGAGTCCAGAAAATAAATTAAAAGGCCAAGTGGGCTTGGGAATTAAAAAGGCCAAGTGGGCCTGAGAGAACTTAAAAGGCCAAGTGGGCCTGAGTTCCAAAGAAGGCCAGTAAAAGGCCAAGTGGGCCTGAGTTCCAAGTTGGGCCAGAATTCCAGTTGGGCCAAGTTGAGAATTCCAGAAAAGGCCAAGTGGGCCAGAATTCCAGAAAAGGCCAAGTGGGCCTGAACTCCAGAAAAGTGCAAATTGGGCCTGGATTTCCAGGAAAAGGCCAATGTAGGCCTGAGTTCACAGAAGATTGGGCCTCAGTTCACAGAAAAGGCTAATTTGGGCCTTACCTCTTTAAGTAGAGGTTGAGTAAGTTAAACCAAGTATGCTTGGTAAATTATGGTTCTCTTGTTTAATAGAAAGCAATTAAATAACTTGTTAGTATTTTGGGCTTTATAGGTCCATTAAGGAAATGGCAAAGTTCCAACAACAAACAAAGCAAAGCAAGGCAAAGGCAATGAGCAAAGGTTACACAAATGGTGGTAAGAATCCCTATACTCACTCTTTGCATGGTATATTTTCCATGACCTTTCATTGTGAGTATTAGTGCCCCTATGTGATGGTCAAAGAACCAAGTGACCATAGGTGTGCATGTCAGGGCTATGTGGTTGTTACTTTTTGTGAGGACTCATGATACTTTCTTAGTTGAATAATTGGGCACATAAGTGCATAATGGATGAAGTAGTGATGCTTTGGCAACTATGGTTATGGTTTACTCATGAGTAATTAGCAAGCATTTAGGGCTAGGAATTGAGTTTGGCCAACTCAATTCCCAAGCTAAGGAGCGCTCAGTAGGTTATAAAAATAAATGGCATGCCGGGATTAGTGGCATGGATTATGCTAATGCTTGCGATACCCACGATGACATGGAACATGATGTTACGAGGATAGTGCTGTGTGTGTTGAGTTGTGTGCTTCTCTGAAATTGTTTGTGCATGCTGACCCATATTATTATTGTTATTGTGCTATATCTTGTGTTTTCTTTGTTTTAGTGTTTTCCTTGGCAGGAACATGGATTAATTGCCATTACATTCTTGGCACAAGTTTAGGCTTTGGAAGCCATATGATGACTTTGAAAGTCATGAGTATTTACCTCACTAGGCATTGGATGCCGTCAGGATTCTTACTGAGTTTTATAAACTCACCCGCCCTGATATACATTTTGTAGGAAATGGATTGCTTGAAGGTCAAGCTAGGAGTACGGGAGTACTCATTTAAATTGCTAAAGGGTTGGGTATGTGATTAGTATTGCTCAATCTATTCATTTGACTCTAAGTGACTTATGTGGTATAGATTGCTTGTGGATCAAGCTAATGTTGTGGACTTACCTGTGCAGGATATGGAGTCTAGAAGTTGTGGAAACAAGGTCTATAGGTGGATTGTGTTCCATGTGATATTAGTTTGCAGATTAAGTAGTTATGAAAAATTGATCTGTAAAACATGAACATTGGATAAACTTAGACATGAAGCATTCCTTGGTATGTTTTCCAAGTAAGTGTTGCTTGTTTGCTGTTCTATGGATAGGCATAGTTCTGGATGACTTATGATGATGAATTTTGCCTTGGATAGATGATTATGATGATATATGATGGTGATGACTTTGAAGGATGATTATATGAGAAGTATGCTTGAATTCATACAGGTGGAATTCTTGATGGGTGATTGTGTTATGTGTACTAGATTGGCAGAATGCTCATGGATATGAAAATATGGTTTTCAAACTTGAAATGGAATATGGGCTTCTTGGTTGCCATGCATTGGATTAGTAAACTTGATGGACACACATTCTATGCACTTAATGGATTAAGTGTATGCCTTACTTGTATTACAAGTGTAATTAGTTGAGTATGTGCATCTAAGGAAAGATTTCCAGTGAATCTGGATATGCATGGATATTGTTGCCTAGTTGTTAAGAGGGCATCTAGAGACTTATGTGTGTAACTAGCAAAGAGGTTAAGTCCATAAAGGGAACACTAGAATCCCACTTAGGTACTAGCTTGACTCTAAAGAGCACCCTGATAACATATTGAAGGTAAATAATCAATCAAGCTAGAACCAGAATAGATCCTGGACTCACGCCGTAGGTGCTCGTAATGAATAATAAAACCCCTTCTGCATGAATAACTTCCGCTGCAAGCTTTGATATTTGGGCCCAAATGGGCCAGGGGCAGTAGTGGGCGTGACAATGGTTCCCTTGAGACAATGCTTCACTTGTTTTGGGAGTCCAAGAACCAAGATATATGGGTTTTTTTCTCTTCTTGTCCTTCTTCTGCGATGTATGGTTCTCTTGAGAATTGGCTTGCTACCATAATAGCAAATCAAAATCTGAGCACCTTTGACTAGCCGTGTTTCCTAGTCTAAACATTGTGAATCATCTGCTTGGGTCAAAATAAATGTATCTTTTGACATGCCCCTTTCCATGTTTAGTCTCTCATTGCCAAACGGAATAACTTGCTTAATATACTCAGGATGGAAAAGGACTATCAACTTCAGTTCTCTTCTTTTTTCTTTAATCCTCCTCCTCTTCTATGTCATTCTAGGGGTTTTGCAAGAACCAGAACCTTACTTTACGACCATAAATTTTTGTCACTGATGGCACGTGGCAGCAATCCCCCAGCCTAGGTGCCACAGCTTGAGTGTGGTTGGGATTGAACAGCCCTCCAAGACTTAAACAGGAGATTCTAATTCCATGATGTGAATCTACCTTAGCAGCGGAGCTTCATGCTATCTTTGCTGCATTATCTTTTGCCTCTGCATTGTATATTCTGTCAGGAACTATTTTCACAGATTGCTCACAAGCATTCCAAGCAATCAACGGGTATCTGAACTTAAGACTTCATATATTTGACCTAGTAAACCATATTAAGGGGCTGCTGGATTCCTTCCACTAGTGTTCTATGCTCATGGTTCCCAGGCGAAAAGTTCTACGCTCATCAAGTTGTAGCCTCCCTTATCTCTCAAACATCTTTTCTTTTATTCTTATTACAAAAAAAAAATAGTATATTCAACAAGTTAACAACCAATGACATATTTGAGCTAATTTTAAAACATTATTGGTTAGTGGCTAATTTTTTCCTTCTAAAAAACATTAATGGTTTATTCATTAATTTGCCAATTTAGTTCTCTGTAGTTGTTGTTTTCATTTATATTTCTCACACTTTTTACATTAACCTAGTAAATAGCTATGAATAATAACACATGTTATTTAGTTTTATGTAGCTAGTTTTTTTATTGACAAATTGTGAATTTTTCCCCGACATATCTCACGTGATTTTCACATAAGCGTGCTAATAGCTCTAACGATAGAATAAGTTATTCAATTCCAAGTAGTTGTCATTTTCATTGACAAATTGTAACCTTTTCATTAACATATCTCATAGTTTTCACATAACCTTGTAAATAACTCTAAATGATAAAATAGGCTATTAAGTTCCATGTAACTATTGTTTTTTATTGATCGATTATGACATTTTCATTGACATATGACACACCTTTCACATAAACCTCATAAATAGCTCTAAACGGTCAAATAGGTTAATGACACTACTAAAAAAAACCAATTTTTCCAATGGCCATTACCAACACGTATGCATTGGAAAATTCAAAAACACCAATATGTAGCAGTTGAAAGCAGCCCATTGATAAATCGATCATTGGAAACAATATTACCAACGGTCCTAACTTAAACCATTGGTAATTTCCTACATAAGCACATAGGTAAGCAATGACCGTAGACCAGATGAATTTTCCAACACCCTAAGGTTTTACCAACGCATGAGTGTTGGTAAATACCAATTGTCTACCTTGGTAAATTACCAAGCCTAGACTATTAGTAACTTACCAATGAGTTAGGTCATTGGTAAATTACCAACCATTTGGGCCATTTAAAACTATTGTTACAAAAATAAAAATAAATAAATATAACTTGATAATATATTTTATATATTACCAAATTTATATTTTATATTTACTAAAAATATTGATAGCCTAAGGACTATCGCCTCTTTCAGAACATACTTCCTGCCGAAAGTGTGATCGGGAAGCCTGGCGTCATCCGAAAAAGGCACTATCACCGACCTCTGAGGGAGTGAAGTCAAGAGCCTCGAACTTGGGTCTTCGGCTAGCACGCCAGGGATTTCAAAGATGTTGCCGGCTCCCCCGGGGGGACCGGGTGGATCGCCTTCGGATATGAAGAACTGACTATTGCAAGCAGAAGAGGATCGCCCCGAAGGCGGAACCTCCGAACCAGGGAACTCCCCGAAACCATGAGCATAGCTCCCGAGGAAAGGCATCTGTGTCAAAGACGACCTCGCCCAGAGGACCTCGGGAGTACGGCATAAGCATTTAAGGAGCCTCTGACATGTCGCCCACAGGTGCTACATGCTGCCTCAAACAGCAATCTGACACGCCGACGCCGTCCAGGTCTTGTCACGACCTGTCTCGTACCAAGGCTCGAAGATCCTGCAAACAGCTACTTGTCCCCTACGCCCGAAGGTACAGAAAAGATCTGACCGAACACGTGTCATGATCTGAACAGGCTGGACACTCCTATAAATACCAGGAAACAGACCCTGGCAAAGGATCGATCCTGGATCAGACCCCTCTCATTGAGAAAACACAAACAGGCAAGGCCACTAAAACCTTAGTGCTCCCCCTTTACCTTCTCAGGACACTGACTTGGGCGTCGGAGGCTCCTCCCCGGAAAAACACCCCGGGGACCTCCTAACCCTTTCTTCTGAGCTTTTCAGGCACACTCCCCTGGGAAATTTGGGCTCCAGGCGTTCTCCCTCTCAGGAAGTCCCTGTAGGAGTCACAATGTCACTCAACGAAGATGCTGCTGGGCATCATTTGGCGCCGTCTGTGGGAAGGCACTCTGAGGTCGCCGTTGTTGAAATTCGGCGTTCGAAGGACAAGGGACTCCCGAGGTCCCCGTCCGCGCCTGAAGCTCAACCGGCTACTGAGCAAACCCTTCCAGGGACTTCCGCGCCCGAGGAAGAGCGCCCTCTAGTCATTACTCTGAGCTTTTTATGTGACTTTCAGCGTTCTTTTGTGGCTAAAATGACACAGCAGATAGACCAAAGGTGGCCACAACAAACTCAGACCCAAAGGCCTCCATCGCCAGCACGCCTTCGGGAAAGAAGCCCCAAATCAACCCATCGTAGTTCGGGAAGCGGAGACCCGCGTGAGGAGTCTACAACGGAAAACATACCCCTCGGGGCACGGCTTGCGGGACAAACAGGGTCCAAGTAACCCAAAATCCCACATCAAAGGAGTTCGTCGCCTGAGGCAAAGTCCTTGTCCCCCCGACGCCGAACTAACTCCCCAAAAAGGCGCCGGCAATCTCCCTTCCCAAATGAAGAACCTAGTGCCATGATCCTTATGGAGAGGATACTAGCGAGACTAGACAGGGTGGAAAAACAGGTAGCCCGCAAACCCGTCTGGGCCAGGCTGTCTGGAACCTTTTGTGGGGATGAGTCCCCGTTCACCCAAGCTGTAGTTGGGGCAGCCATGCCAGGCGACTTCAGAGTACCTTGGCTAGAGATTTATGATGGCCGCACTGATCCACCGGCCCATCTGACCAAGTACAAATGCAGCATGATGATGCACGGTGCCAACGACGCTACCTTGTACAAATGTTTCGAGGTCACCCTCACAGGACCAGCAACTGCGTGGTATAATTCATTGACTCCAGGAACCATCACGAAGTTCCAGGAGTTATCCACAGCCTTCACGCAGCAATTTATTGGAAGTCGGCCAATGGCGAAAATGCCTGTCCAAATGTTCGACATAGCGCAAAGAAATGGAGAAACCACCCGTGACTATGTCGAAAGATTCAACAGAGAAGCTTTGAGTGTCCCAAAATTTCAGCCCGAAATACGCATTCTCGCCATGACGCGGGGCCTTCGGAGGGACTCACAACTGTTTTACGAGTTCTCCAAAGAGCCCCCGGACATGCTTGGCGAATTTTACCGAAGGGCCGAACAGCACATGACGGCCGAAGAGCTGAGAATGGGTGGACCGAAGTCCGATCACACCCGGGCCGAAGGGTCCAACCAGCAAACCCGGTATCCAACCGATCAGGCAGGCCGACCTCGGAGAATGCGGGGAAGGAAACTCCCAATTTTCACACCCCTGAACACCACGAGAACCAACATCCTTATGACAATGGAAAGGCAGGGGACTCAGATTCAGCGGCCAAGGGCCATGACCGCTGATAATAAGAAGAACATAAAGAAGTTCTACCAGTTTCACCGCGACCACAGCCACGACACCGAAGATTGCTTCCAATTGAAGAAGTATATAGAGTCGCTGATAAAACTGGGCCAACTTCGACGTTATCTGCAGATGCCATCCCCAAAAGGGAGAAAAGAGGAGGAAGGAAAGGCAGAAGATGAGGACTACGACTCCGACAGGCGGAGGAACCGAAGTCCGAAAAGGCGCCCTCCACCTCCGGCGGGAATAATACAAATAATCACGACGGGGCTCCCATCCTCGGAAAGAAAGAGGAAGGCCAGAGAAATAGCAGTCATGGAGTATCAGAGTCCGACAAAAAAACTGGCCCGCAAGGATGGTTCCGCCGTCATCTTTCCCCATGACGATCCGCTGTTGATCATGTAAAGGATAGGAAACTGGGACGTCAAAAGAGTGTTGCTCGACGATGGATCAAACGCCAACGTCCTGTTTTCACACTTACTGCCGAACTTGGGCATATCTAGCAGCGACCTCAAGCCCATCACTTCGCCTACTTTCGGGGTAGAACCATCCGAACTGCCTGTCCTCGGATGGATCGATCTCCCCTTAATGCTAAAAGGAACTTCGGTAGATGGGACTGCTAAATTATTCGCCTCCACAATGGCAAGGTTCATTGTCATGAATGTCCCTTCATCATACAACGCCATCCTTGGAAGACAGACACAGGGAAATCTGCACATTCGCGCTGATGTGAAGTACTTAACTGTCACTTTCACCACCAAGGATGGAGATGCGGAAATCTTCATAGATCAGGGCGAAGTAAGGAAGGTGTTCGTCAAGGCACGAAAAGCTCCGGCAAACAACTTCGCACAAACGGTGGAGGCAAAGGCACCAAAGAAGGGCGAGGCAGAAGATCCCGCGAAAGCGGAAATGGAAAAAGTAGAACTTGTCCCAGGCCAAAGTACCCGAATAGGGAAGAACTTGGCCGAAGGTGACAAGAAAAAACTTGTATCTTTTCTGCTGGCAAATAAAGATCTGTTTGCCTACTCGCCGAAAGATATGCCCGGGGTAAACCCTAACGTAATACAGCATAGCCTTAGAGTAAGTCCGGAAGCAAAACCTGTCCGGCAAAAGAAACGGGGCATCTCAGTCCATAAAAGTAACTTTGTCAAAACCGAAGTCCAGCACCTGTTGAACGCTGATGTCATCAGGGAGGTCAAGTACCCCGAATGGTTAAGCAACGTGGTTATTGCCACAAAAGAAGGAAGCAGTAAGCTCCGGATCTGCATCGACTTCAGAAACTTGAACGATGCTTGCCCAAAAGACTCATACCCTCTCCCACCGATAGACCAATTGGTAGACTCAATTGCCGAATACGGGCTCCTAAGTTTCTTAAATGCCTTCAGTGGGTATCATCAAATAAGGATGGACCCCGAAGATGAGGAGAAAACCGCCTTCATCACCGAGGGAGGAACATACTGTTACGTCAGAATGCCCTTCGGGCTAAAAAACGCAGGGGCCACCTACCAGAGGTTGATGAGCAAGGTCTTTAACGACCAAATAGGGAGAAACATGGAAGTATATGTCGACGACATGATAGTCAAGAGCAAGCTGCCTGGCGACCACGTCGCAGATCTAAAGGAAACTTTCCACCAGCTCAGAGCCTTCGGGATCCGTCTTAATCCCGAAAAGTGCATCTTCGGAGTGACCTCGGGAAAGTTCCTTAGGTACATGGTATCAGAAAGAGGCATTGATGCTAACCCAGAAAAAATTAAGGCTCTGCTCGAGTTCCGAACTCCTGCCACAATAAAAGATGTGCAGAGACTCACCGGAAGGATAACCTCTCTTAGCAGGTTTATTTCCAGGTATGGAGACTGGTGTCGACTATTCTTCAAAGTCCTCACTAAGGCAGCAAAAAAGGAGGATAACCTCAGAAGTAATGATCATCCTTAGGATGAAGACTGCCAAAGGGCCTGGGAAGAACTCAAAACCTACTTAGCCGGTCTGCCCACTCTGCGGCAACCCCGCGAGGGAGAGCCCCTCGTATTATACCTCGCCGTCACAGAAAAAGCAGTAAGCTCGGTCCTTGTGAAAGAGGAAGGGCCGAAGCAATAGCCGGTTTATTATGTAAGCAAGTCCCTGCATGGCGCCGAAGTCAGGTATCCTTTGTTGCAAAAAGCTATATATGCCTTGGTGCTAGCAGGAAGAAGGCTGCGACCATATTTTCAGGCTCACCCTATCATCGTCCGAAGCAGTCTACCTCTGCGCGATGTCATGAGAAAAGTTGATCATTCGGGAAGGCTTTCCAAATGGTGTATAGAGCTTGGCGAACACGACATCACTTATGAACCTCGAAAAGCCATAAAAGCTCAAGCTCTGGCAGACTTCATTGCCGAAGTACCCACCACCGAGGACAGCCATCCGGATCCAAACGAAGGTGAGCCAGAATGGACTTTGTATGTTGACGGAGCCTCGGGGTCCGAACACCAGGGAGCTGGGGTAATTATCAGAGGTCCCGAAGGCCTAGAGGTAATGAAGGCTATCAAGTTCAGCTTTAACGTCACCAACAATGTGGCTGAGTATGAAGCCCTCATAGCAGGATTGCGCCTAGCCAGAAAAATTGGCGTGAGAAATTTAAAGGCCCACAGCGATTCCCAGCTAGTAGTTCGACAAACGGCAGGAGACTATGGGGCGAAGGACCCAACCTTGGCAAAATACCACGAACTGGTAGCAAAGCTCATTCAAGAGTTCGACACCATACGGATCGAAAACGTACCTCGACGAGATAACGCCGAAGCAGATTGCTTGGCGAAGTCGAAAACATGCACCGAGGTGCTAGACCATCCGAGCATCGCAGTATTGAGCATAGTAACCTCGGGAAAAGGATGGAAAGACCCGATAAAAAGGTATCTCGCAGACAACGCGCTCCCCGAAGACCCCGGCGACGCTGCAAAAGTGCGAAGACGCTCCGGCCGATTCTTCCTAATCGGCGAAGAGTTGTATCGGCAGGGATACGCAAATCCACTGCAGAGGTGTGTTGGCGAAGAGGATACTGAAATGATCCTCGAAGAAGTTCACGAAGGCGCTTGTGGTTCGCACATTGGAACCGACACCCTGGCAGCAGTGATACTTCGCCAAGGGTACTTTTGGCCTACCCTGAGAAAGGACGCTAAGCAGTTCGTCCAGAAATGTGGTAATTGCCAGAGACACGCGAATATCCAGAGGACACCCTCGGAAATGGTAACTTCGGCTGACTATCCCTGGCCCTTCGCAGTTTGGGGCATAGACCTCATAGGACCACTCCCAACAGCACCTGGAGGCGTGAAGTTCTGCGTAGTAGCGGTAGATTATTTCTCCAAATGGGTCGAGGCAGAACCCTTGGCTACTATCTCGGCAAAAGAAGTGCAGAAGTTCGTATGGAAGAATATCGTATGCAGATTTGGCATACCGAGGGTACTAGTAGCTGATAATGGATCCCAGTTTATAGACAAAGGGTTCCAGGGATTTATCAGTGACCTCGGAACAAAAATGCACTTCGCCCCAGTAGCTCACCCCCAAAGCAATGGGCAAGTAGAAGTATCTAACAGGACCATAAAAGATGGTCTGAAAAAGAGGCTGGGAGAAGCAAAAGGGAAATGGCCAGGAGAGCTCCAAAGCGTATTATGGAGCTACCGAACAACACCCCGAAGAGCCACAGGGGAAACGCCTTTTTCACTCATTTTCGGTACAGAGGCCATCATCCCAATCGAGGTAGTGCGACCATCAGTACGGGTGCAAGTATTTGATGAAAGTGGAAATGACCTCGGCCTAAGAACCAAGCTCGACCTCGTCGGCGAACACAGAGAAACAGCCGAGCTGAGAAGAAAAGCTTTTCAGCAAAGAGTGGCCGCGGCTATAAACTTGCGCGCCAGGCCGAAGGGAATAAAGAAAGGAGACCTCGTTCTCCGAAAGGCTGAATTCGGACCCCGAAGGCCATCCCACGGGGTATTTTGTGCAAATTGGGAAGGTCCTTATCTGGTTCTTGCCGAAGTACGAAAGGGGGTGTACAAACTCAGCGATGCCGAAGGCGTAGAATTAAAAAATACTTGGCATTTGGATGCCTTGAAAAAATTCTATGCTTAGGATTTCGCGGAAGAATTGTATTGTACAAATTAGAAAAATATTCTAAGGACAGAAGTTTCTTAGAAAAGTTCTTAAGTGTAAATTGTACAAGCCAGAATTCCGCGAAGGTGATCGCCGTAATAAGCGCGGATATGATTTTCCGAAGTCTCTTGAGCGATCATGTTCGGGACAATGGGAAATGAAAAATCTCGCAAAAAGACTTAGCCAAAAAGAGTCTTTATTGAGATGAATCTGCTTAGAGAGAATAAAGATTGCCAAAAGAAGAAGTACAAAAAAGAAGGAAAAAAAGGCAAAGGACCCTAAAACAAACTAAGGAATCTCGGCGTCCCGGGAGCCACCAGCTCCTGCGTCCTTTTCCACCACCTCCGGCGCCGGGAAAGAAAGAGGCAAGTTCAGGTGCTCAATCTTGGACCAAGACCACCGAGGCCCCTCGGGAATGTTTAGGGCCTCCAAGAAAGAGAGGTCCAGATCTGGGAACCTTTGAAGAACCTGGTGCCGAGCGAGGCAGAAGCCATCCTAGAAACCAACTTTGGTCATCTGGTCGAATTTATCCTTCTCGACCCCAAGGGCGTCAAGGTCCCTCTTCAGATCTGTGACCTCCTTCTTCAGTGCCTTCATCTTCTTCTTCTTCGGCTCCTTCTTCAAAGAATCGACCTCGGCTTGGAGCGCGTCCTTCTTAGCAAGTGCCTTCGCCAGGAGTGCCTCAGACTCTGACTTCTCCTTTTGATGCGCCTCGTTTGCCGAAATCAGCTCCACCACCTAGGAGCCGAGGTCAGAAATATTCTAGGAGGAATCCTTCAAGAGTTCTTCTTTTTCTTTCAAGAACTCCTCCCGAACGGCAGCAACCTCCTTTTCTGCAGCTTGAGCCAGCTGCGTGTTCTTGGAGACAATTCCGAGCACGTGGCCTTAGTTTTTTTTATGACCTCTAAGGCCGAGGCTCAGAACGCCGTCTGCCTCGCCACCCGAACTCTGAGGAAACCAGCGTACCCCAGCAGCTGCAAAGAAATAAAGGCAAAGTCAGTAAGGCAAAGAGAGAGCCAAACACTTAGAGGAAATCAAAAGGAAAAAAGAAAGGCGTGAAGCATACCTGAGCAGCGTGCTCGGAAACTTTCGCGGCGAGGGAATCATCGCCCGGGTGAGCCTCCGCAATGGCCCTGAAGGAGGCCTCAGTAAGCATCCCCTTCGAGATCTCTTTGGCCATTTGCTGGCAGTCTCCGGAGTACAAATTCATGTCCTCCGTAAACGACCAGAAAGGCTCCTTCGGGATCTTCCCCTTCGGGATATGGGCATCCCGAAGGGCTCGCTTCCGGGCGTGCTCGGCTGCCCAACCCGGAGTAAGTAACTCCCCTGCACGGCAAAACAAGAAGCTGGTCAAGACAAGTAAATCTCAAAATTCAAAAAAGTAAAGGCATCACAGTTTGTCTGAGAAAGCGAACCTGGCGGCACCTCGGCGACGTCATCATCGGAGTCCGAGACCTCCTCGGTAGAAACCCCCTTGCCTTTGCTTTTACGCCGCTCCTCGGCAGAAGGAGCCTCCACCAGGGCACCCAGAAGAGCAGGCGACGAAGTAGGACTCCGAGGAGGGACGTCGACAGCAACCTCGGGCGGCGGAGCGGCGGCAGCTTCGGGCTTTTCGCTTACCTCCTCAAGAACTTCCGGCGGAGGAGGATGAACAGTCTTCCTTGCTCGTTTAGCCAAGGAAGGACCAGCACCAGTCGCTTTCCGCCTTCAGGAGGCGGCCTTCTTCGTTTGCTCACCCTTCTCGGATTGACCGAGGAAAAGGGACTTGTAAAAAGCAGCAGTGTCGTCGCCCATCTCTGGAAAAGAAAGAAGACATCAGCGTGAGTCCAAGGTGAAAATTATAACAAAGGGATTCGGAGATAACTTACGCTCATAAAAAGTTTCGTAAGTAACTTCCTCCCGAAGGAGTTTCACCAACCAGGAATCCTTCCCAGCGATGGCAGGAGCCGGCATCCCGAGGTCTGTCTTGTGCTCCTTCACTACCCCTAACTCCCGAAGAACCTCCTCGGTCATCAGCTTCCAATTGATGGGGAAGGGGTAGAGAGAGCGCGAAGGGACCTCGGAACCCCAGTCGGAGACGGCGCGGATACGTCTATCGAAGTCCGCGAATACGGGAGCCAACTCGGGAGTCAGCATTATCCTCGGATCTACGACGTCCATCTCCAGCCTTCCCCGAGCCCACTTGGTCGGAACGTGCGACCAGGCCTCCTCCATCTTCAGAAAGAAAAAATTTTGTTGCCACCCTCGCCAGCTGTCCTTAGTGGCAAAGGTGAACATATACTTTTTGCTCCCGGATCCCCGAGGTAGCATAAAGTAAAAGCCACCCTTCGGGACCACGAAGAGCTTATAGTACTGCATAAAGATAACGAAGTGGGGTTCTATTTTGAAGACGCCACACATGCAGAGGAAGGCGTTAAAATAGCAATACGAGTTCGGCGGAAGTTGATTTACGGCAATGCCATGGAACTGGCAAAAGTCGCAAATCATCTTCGGAGGAGGGTACCGAAGTCCGGCCTTCAGCTGGGTCCGGAAAATGGTAACCTCGTCACCACGGTTCGAAAAGCTAAATTGGTCCGAACGTGGCAACCTGGTAATGGCGTACGAGGGAAGGAAGAACTTGGTCTTCCATTTTTCTAATTTTTCAGAAGTGGTGCAGCAAGGGTGAGACAAAAGAGGGTGCCAACTCTCAGGAATAGGCATGGTCGGCTGGAAAGTGCTTTCGGAAAAAGGTAAAAAATGACTTCGGGAAAACTTTAAAAATCAGAGGACTCTGGAAATCAAAAACCCACCAAATGATTTGCCAAAATCTGGGTTTGAAGTCGCCGTCGCGAAAAGTTGCCGGAAAACACTGCGTCAAATAGCACCGCCGCAAAAAGCAGAAGGAAACGCAAAAACAGTTGAAAGGTAGAGGGAAGCAAAAGCAGAAGCAAAAGGAGGTTATGACGGGACAAATGTATATATAGGCCGAGGAGGGTAGGCGAACCGGCGTCATAAGTACTCCGCGAAGGCGAAAAGTCGCCATAACTGCTCGGGGCGCATAAAAAGGCGCGCCCGCTATGTCCGATGCAGCCCCCGCCAATAACTAGCTGCCACGTGTCAGCCATCGCGCCAAAAGAGGGACACGCTTTCTGACAAATGGCGCGCCGCTCCAGACTGACACGCCTGGTTACGAGACGCGACATTTCGCAGACCTGTAAAAGGAAAGAAGTAGGTTACCTCGAAGACACCAAAAGACAGGCTATGGCTGAAGAGCCAATGTCTTCGGACAAAAGGTGCATCTTCGGAAAAAGGTATTACCCCCAAGGCCCCGAGGGGCGCCCTCCGGAAGCCGACAAACCGAAGCTTCCACTTCGGCTTTTTGGAGGGGGGCTTGTGATAGCCGAAGGGCTATCGCCTCTTTCAGAACATACTTCCTGCCGAAAGTGTGATCGGGAAGCCTGGCGTCATCCGAAAAAGGCGCTATCACTGACCTCGGAGGGAGCGAAGTCAAGAGCCTCGAACTTGGGACTTCGGCTAGTACGCCAGGGATTTCAAAGATGTTGCCGGCTCCCCCGGGTGGATCACCTTCGGATATAAAGAACTGACTATTGCAAGCAGAAGAGGATCTCCCCGAAGGTGGAACCTCCGAAGCAGGAAACTCCCCGAAACCATGAGCATAGCTCCCAAGGAAGGGCATCTGTGTCAAAGACGACCTCGCCTAGAGGACCTCAGGAGTACGGCATGAGCATTTAAGGAGCCTCTGACATGTCGCCCATAGGCGCTACATGCTACCTCAAACGGCGATTTGACACGCCGACGTCATCCAGGTCTTGTCACGACCTGTCTCGTACCAAGGCTCGAGGAGCCTGAAAACAACTACTTGTCCCCTACGCCCGAAGGTACAGAAAAGATCTGACCGAACACGTGTCATAATCTGAACGGGCTGGACACTCCTATAAATACCAGGAAACAAACCCTGGCAACGGATCAATCTCCGATGCCTGAGTTAGTATTTAGCCAGATGAAGAATGATCAGTAAAAAGTAGAGAATGCATTTTTTTTTTAGAGTCCAGTCCCCCCTACCAAGGTCATTTCCCAAGTATTTATAGGGAGGAGTCAGGAAAAGCCTGCTTGACACCGCCCACTCAGATCACGACATGTGTTCGGTTAGATTCCGTCCGTACCTTTGAAAATGGGGACCTCTAGCCGGCCAAAGGCCGTCTTGGCCAGAAGTCAGGGCCGCGGGAGGTTTGCGCATCAGGACGTGTACGAGGGTGGTGTGTTAGGGCATGTGCGAGGGCGGCGTGTCAGAGTGTGTGCGAGGGCGGCGTGTCAAAGGCTCCTTAACCATTTTTGTCGTATTCTTGAGACCCCTTCGGGATGGGAGGGCTTCCTGCCGAGGTTGCTCCAGTTATTCACAAGTCCTCTCAGCACGGAGGACCCCTTTCGGAGGATGTTCTCCTCTGCCGAGGATGGTGAGTCTATCTCTCCCGAAGCTGGTCAGGTCATCTTACCGAGGGTGGTAGAGCACCGTGTTCCCGAGGCTATTATTATCGTTCCCCGAAGGTGATGGTGGATTACCGAGGTCAAGGGGTCGGGGGGTCAGACCCTGCCTTACCAAGGTTGGCGCTGGTATTTCTTGAGGGTGATGCTCACCCTTTCCAAGGGTGGAGTTTTGCCAGAGCTTGGGGTTCTGAAGGTAATAGCCCTTTGGCCATCACATGCCCCCCCTCGAAAAGCCAAAGTGATTTATTCAGTGTGTAGATTCTCAAAGCACTTCGTGAGGCTCATTTATGAAGGCTGGCAGCTATCTTGGGTGGGGGAGACTTTGTTCTCCGAGGGTGTGCCTTCCCAGCTGAGGTAGTCCGTAAGTGCTACTCCTCGTCCTTTGGCTAGGCCCTTGACTTTTTTCAAAATGTGTGTTCCTCCTTTCAAATTTTCTGCCGCATGTCAGCGAATCATCATGTCTCATAATTGGCCAGGCGTGCCTCTTCGGATGAGCTTGCCTAGGCATCCATGTTGTTAGGAGGCGTGCCCTCGTTTCCTGTGTTAAACGACACGTGTCACGCGGCGATTGGGGGATAGTTGTGTCGGTCATGTCAGCCGCGTCTCTTCTCATTCAGCAAGTAATTACGGTGATGATTCGCCTTCAAGGGGCAATTATGGCGACAATTCGCCTACCCCCTTCGGCCTATATAAACCCTTCTCCTCTTCAGAGTTCCTACTTGCTTTCCTTTGCTTCTCCTATTGCCCTCCTTTGCTCTCAAGCTTTTTTCCATTTTCTACGGCGGTGCAAGTGGCGGAGTGATTTCTGGCAACTTTTTACGACGGTGTCTACTAACCCCGACTTCGGCAAACGTTTTGGTGGGTTTCCCTTCCAAAAGCCCCTCGGTTTCTTCTGTTTCCATTTTTTCTAGAGTTCAAAGTTGTTTTCTTTTTCCTGAAGTCCCTTGACATTCTTTCCCGGAGTCATTTCTTTTAGCCGAACATGTCTTCCCTTGTCCCAATCATGTCCGTGCAACCGACTCCCGATAGCGGGCTTCCTCTCATGTCTCATCCGTGTTGTACCACTTCGGAGAAGTTAACGAAGTGGATAACTAAATTTTTTCTTCCTTCTTATGCCGTTATCCGGCTACCCCGTCCTGGCCTGTTCAGCTTCATGAATAGATCGGACGAGGTTACTATTTTTCGAGCCCAACTTAAGGCCGGACTTCGGTTTCCTCCACCGAAGATGATTTGTGACTTTTGCCAATTCCATGGTATAGCCGTAAATCAGCTTCCTCCCAATTCCTATTCCTACTTCAATGCCTTTCTCTGCATGTGTGGGGTTTTCAAGATAGAACCCCACTTCGTCATCTTCATGCAGTATTACAAGCTCTATCCGGTCCCGAAGGGTGGCTTCTATTTCATGCTACCTCGGGGATCTGGGAGCAAAAAATATATGTTCACCTTCGACACTAAAGACAGTTGGCGAGGGTGGCAAAGGAAGTTCTTCTTCCTGAAGGTGGCAGAGGCGTGGTCGCACGTGCCGACTAGGTGGGCCTGGGGGACGCTGGAGACGGACGTTGTTGATCCCAAGAAGTTGCTAACTCCTGAGTTAGCAGCGAGGTTTGAGGACTTCGACGGCTGTATCCAGGTTGTCGCCGACTGGGATGCAGAGGTCCCACCACGCTCCTTGTATCCCTTCCCCATCAAGTGGAACCTTATGATCGAAGAGGTTCTTCGGGAGCTAGGGGTGCTCAAGGAGCACAAAATCGATCTCGCCAAGCCAGCTCCTGCCATCGACGGGAAGAAGTCATGGCTGGTGATGCTCCTTCGGAAGGAGCTCACTTATGAAGCCCTTGTTGAGAGTATGTTGCTTTCCAAATTTTAGTATAAGTATCCCTTTGGACTTAGACTGATATTTTCTTCCATTTTCAGAGATGGGCGACCAGTCAGCTACCTTCTACAAGTCCCTCTTCCTCAGTCAAGACAAGAAGGGGGAACAGAAGAAGAAGGTGGCCCCAAAGAGGCGAAAGACGTCTAGAGGCGGGCCGTCTTCGGCCAAGAAGGCGAAGAAGGACCTTCTTCCCCCTCCCCCGGAGGACGTGGAGGTTGGGGACTAGCCTGCGGTCCACGCCGACCTTGCCACCGGAGCTAACCGTCAGCTTCACTCCCCGGAGTCCTACTACTTCGACGGACATCTTGGGCTTTTCGGCAGGAATCCCTTCTGCTGAAGAACTCGAGGAGCGCAGATGAAGCAAGGGCGAACACGTCCCAGCCGAAGTGGATGAAGTCTACGACTTCGATGATGACATTATCGAGGTTCCACCAGGTTTGCCCCTTGGCCATTTCTTTATAAACTCAGACATTTTTAGCATTCTCAATCTTTTAGACGTATGGCTAAGTGACAATGTACTGATGGAACTGCGGCGTGACTTTGCAGAGGAACTGGCGCCCTCGGCATGGATGGTGGAGCACGCCCGGAAGCGGGCCCTTCGGGACTCCCATATCCCGAAGGATAAGGTTTCGATGGAGCCTTTCTGGTCTTTCACGGAGGACATGAACTTGTTCTCTGAAGACAGCCAGCAAATGGCTCCCCAAATGGCGAGGGGCGTGCTCACCCAAGCCACTTTCAAATCTCTGGCAGATGAATGCCTGAACGAGGAGGTCCTCGCTGCGAGGATGTCCGAACACGCTGCCCAGGTATTCTTCAGACCCTTCATCTTTTCTCCAAATTTTTCTAAGTGTTTGGTTTTCTTTGTAAAACTTCACCAAATGTCCTTCTTTTTGTTTTGACAGCTCTTGGCGTACAGCGGATATTTCAGAGCTTGGGCAGCAAAACAGTCTTCGGTCCGATCTTGGGCCGAAGAGCGTCTGGAGAAGGCCAAGGTATTTTGTGCCAACTCGGTCATCAAGAACGCCGAGCTGAGCAAAATAGCCAAGGAGGAGGTTGCCAAACTTCGGGAGGAGTTCTTGAAGGGTCAGGAGGAGCTCTTAAAGGATTTCTCCCAGAAGATGTCTGACCTCGGCTTGAAGGTCGTTGAACTGACTTCGGCCAACGAGGCCTACCAGAAGGAGAAGGAGGAAGACTCTGCTCTCCTGACGAAGGCCCTTGCTGACAATGCTGATCTTCAGGCCGAGGTCGAGGCACTGAAGAAGGAGACAAAGAAGAAGAAGAAGGCGAAGAAGCTCAAGAAGGAGGTCGCCAAGTTGGAGAACGAGCTGGACGCCTTGTCCGTCGAGAAAGACAAGGCTGACCAAGCAACCAAGGTTGCTTTCCAAGATGGCTTTTGTCTGGCTCGGCATCAAGTCTTGGCAAAGTACCCCGACCTCGACCTCTCCTTCCTAGCGGCCTTGGACATCCCCGAGGGGCCTCGCTGGGCCTGGTCCAAGATAGATCATCTCAACCTGCCATTTGCTTTTCCTTCGGCGCTGAAGGTCGTGACAAAGGATGTTGGCGATGGAGCTTCTCATGATGGCGGGGTCCCTTAGGTGTCTAGGGCTTCACTTTTTCTTTTTCTTTGTAACCTTCTTCTTGTAATCTCCTCCTTGTAATAAGGCTCCTTTTAATAAAATTTCTTTTTTCTTCCAAAATTTGGCTAAGTCTCAAGGCGAGTTTCTCCTTAAATAATCTTCGGTTCCGAGGGTTAATTTGACTTCTTTCGGTCTAGGACCCTCGGGAAGATGTTTTTCGTGCCTTTTATCAACCATGTTCGGCACAACACCGGTTCTGGCAAAGCTTTGCCTGTTTTTATCAGCCATGTTCGGTTGACGCGCCTTCGGAGAAAATGTGTGATTTTCGCAAGTAAATACTCACACCTTGTTCGGTTAGATTTCTTAGGTGGGGCTATTTTTCCCAGAAAGCTTTTCTGTACTTAGAAATTTTTCTAAGTGTACAATTTCCTGAAAAATTTCTAAGTGTAGAATTTCTTCAGAGCATCTGAATGCCATGTGTTTTTCAATTCTCCGCCTTCGGTATCGCCGAGCTTATAGACTCCTGGCCGAACCTCGTCAAGGACCAAATAAGGCCCTTCCCAGTTTGCCCGAAGTACTCCGTGAGATGGTCTTCGGGGTTCAAACTCAGCCTTTCGGAGAACAAGGTCTCCCTTCCTGATTCCTTTTCGCCTGACATGCAAGTTCGCAGCTATGGCTACCCTTTGCTGAAAAGCTTTTCTTCTAAGCTCAGCCACTTCTCTGTGTTCGTCAATTAGGTCGAGCTTAGTTCTCAACCCGAGATCATTCCCTTCTTCGTCGAACACTTGTACCCTGACCGATGGCTGGACCACCTCGATGGGAATAATGGCCTCTGTGCCGAAGACGAGCGAGAAAGGTGTCTCACCTGTGGCTCTTCGGGGCATTGTCCGATAGCTCCATAGCACACTAGGAAGTTCTCCTGGCCATTTTCCTTTTGCTTCCCTCAATCTCTTTTTCAAACCATCCTTTATGGTTCTGTTAGACACCTCTACCTGTCCATTGCTCTAGGGATGAGCTACCGGGGTGAAGTGCATTTTTATCCCGAGGTCGGCAGTGAACTCTTGGAATCCCATGTCAACAAACTGGGAACCATTGTCGGCGACTATCACCCTCGGTATGCTGAACCTACATACGATGTTCTTCCAGATGAATTTCTGTATGTCCTTCACCGAAATGGTTGTCAGGGGCTCTGCTTCTATCCATTTGGTGAAGTAATCTACTGCGACTACGCAGAACTTCACTCCTCCGGGTGCAGTTGGGAGAGGCCCGATAAGGTCAATACCCCATACTGCGAAGGGACAAGGGTAGTTAGCCAAAGTTATCATTTCCAAAGGCAGCCTCTGGATGTTGGCGTGTCTTTGGCAATTGTCACATCTCTGAACAAATTGTCTCGCGTCCTTTCTTAGGGTGGGCCAGAAGTACCCCTAGCGAAGTAGTACTCCTGCCAGGGCGTCAGTTCCTATGTGGGAACCACAGGCCCCCTCGTGGACTTCTTTGAGGACTGTCTCTACGTCCTCTTCGCTGACACACCTTTGCAGCGGACTCGCGTACCCCTGTCGGTATAACTCTTCTCTGATTAGGAAATATCATCTGGAACGTCTTCGCACTTTTGCTGCTTCGCGAGGGTCTTCGGGAAGCTCCGAGGTTGTGAGATACTTTTTTATGGGATTTTTCCATCCTCTTTCTAGGGTTGCTATGCTCATTATTGCTATGCTCGGGTGACTTAGTACTTCGGTGGACTTTTTTGACTTGGCCAGAGTATCTGCTTCAGTATTGTCTCGGCGAGGCACGTTCTCAATGTGTACTGCGTCGAACTCTTGGATGAGTTTTGATACAAGCTCGTGATACTTTGCCAAAGTTGGGTCCTTCGCAGTATAGTCTCCTGCCATCTGTCGGACCACTAGCTGAGAATCGCTGTGGGCCTTTAGGTTTCTCACGCCAATTCTTCTAGCAAGGCGCAAACCTGCTATAAGGGCTTCATATTCTGCCATATTGTTGGTGACGTTAAACCCAAATTTGATGGCCTTCATAACTTCCATGCCTTCGGGGCCATGAAGAATTACTCCAGTTCCTTAATGTTCGAGCCAAAGGCCCCGTCAACAAATAGAGTCCACTCAGGTTCATTATTTCCGAGGTTAGATTGACTTCCTTCGGTGATGGGTACCTCGGCAATGAAATCTGACAACGCTTAAGCTTTTATCGCCTTCCTTGGCTCATAGGTGATATCATGCTCGCTGAGCTCGATGCACCACTTCGAAAGCCTTCCCAAGTGGTCTACCTTCTTCATGATATCTCAAAGAGGCAGGTTACTTCGGACAATAATGGGTTGGCCTTGGAAATAAGGACGTAGCCTTCTGCTTGCAAGCACCAGGGCATAAACAGCCTTTTGTAGCAAGGGGTACCTGACTTCGGCACCATGCAGGGACTTGCTCACATAATATACTAGCCATTACTTTGCCCCTTCCTCCTTTACAAGGATCGAACTTAGCACTTTTTTAATGATGGCAAGGTATAGTATGAGGGGTTCCCCTTCCCGTGGCTGCCGGAGTGTCGGCAGACGAGTTAGGTAGACTTTAAGCTATTCCTAGGCCTTTTGGCAGTCTTCATTTCAAGGATGCACCTCGGTTCCAAGGTCACCACCTTTTTTTGCTGCCTTAGTGAGGACTTTGAAGAACGGTCAACAGCGATCCCCATATCTGAAGATGAATCTGCTTAGGGACGTGATTCTCCCTGTGAGTCTTTGCACACCCTTAGTCGTTGTGAGAGTTTGAAATCCTAGTAGGGCCTTAACCTTTTCTGGATTGGCGTCGATACCTCTCTTCGATACCATGAATCAAAGGAACTTACCCGCGTTCACCCCGAACACGCATTTTTCGGGGTTGAGACGGATTCCGAAGGTCCTCAGTTGGTGGAATGTTTCCTCTAAGTCCGTGATATGACTACTAGGCAGTTTGCTCTTAACTATCATATCATCGACGTAGACTTCCACGTTTCTCCCGATTTGGGAGTTGAAGACCCTGTTCATCAACCTTTGGTACGTGGCTCCTGCATTCTTAAGCCCGAAGGGCATTCTAACATAGCAGTATGTACCAACTTCGGTGATGAAGGCGGTCTTTTCCTCATCTTCAGGGTCCATCTTGATTTGATGATACCCACTAAAGGCGTCAAGGAAACTAAGGAGGCCATCCTCGGTGGTTGAATCTACCAACTGATCTATTGGTGGCAGAGGATACAAATCTTTAGGGCAAGCATCGTTCACGTTTCGAAAGTTGATGCACATTCGGAGTTTATCACTCCCTTTCTTTGTGGCGATAACCACGTTACTAAGCCATTCGAGGTATTTGACTTCCCTGATTATGCCTGCTTTTATTAAGTGTTGGACTTCGGTTTTAACGAAGTTGTTCTTATGTATCGAGAGGCTTCACTTTTTTTTGTCGGACGGGCTTTGCCTCTGGGCGCACCTTAAGGCTATGTTGGATTATGCAAGGGTCTACCCCAGGCATGTCCTTCGGCGAGTAGGCAAATAGATCTTTGTTCATTAATAGGAAGGATACAAGTTTTTCCTTGTCACCTTCGGCCAGTTTTTTCCCCATCCGGGTACTTCGGCCTGGGACAAGTTTTACATCTTCTGTTTCTATTTTCTCGGGGTCTTCTGTTTCTTCTCCCTTTGCCTCCCATGCGAGCACGGACTTTGCTCCCGAAGTCTATAAGTAGCTCTTCGCTGGGACCTTTCTTGCTTTTACAAAGACCTTTCTTACTTCCCCTTGGTCGATGAGGATCTTAGCATCTCTATCCATTATGGCGAAGGTGACAGTCAAGTATTTCACATCTGGGCGAATGTGGAGGTTTCCTTGTGTCTGTCTCCCAAGGATGGCATTATATGACGAAGGGACATCTATGATGATGAACCTTGTCATTGTGGAAGCAAAAAGCTCATCCTTGTTTTGTGGTGAAGTTCCCCTTAGCATTAGAGGGAGGTCAATCCATCCGAGGACAGGGAGTTCAGACGGACCTACTCCGAAGGTAGGGGAGGTGACAAGCTTGAGATCGCCTTTTGGGATACCCAAATTCGGCAGTAGATGAGAGAATAAGACGTCAGCGTTAGAACCATCGTCGAGGAGTACTCTTTTGACATCCCAACTCCCTATCCTTGCCATGATTAGAAGTGGGTCGTCATGAGGGAATACTATGGTAGACCCATTTTTTCGAACAAGCTTTTTTGATGGGTTACCGAATTCCATCACCGAGATCTCCCTGGCTTTTCTTTTTCTTTCTGCCGAAGGTAGTCCAGTGGTGATCGTCTGTATTATTCCAGCCGGAGGTGGTGGATGTCTTTTGGGACTTCGGTTCCGGCGCCTATCGGAATCATATTCCTCATCATCTCCTTTCCTTTCCTCTTCCCTCCTCCCCTTCGGAGAGGGCATCCACAGGTAGCGCCGAAGTTGGCCCTGCTTTATTAGAGACTCGATGTACTTCCTCAGCTGGAAGCAATCCTCGGTGTCATGCCCATGATCCCGATGGAATTGGCAAAACTTCTTCATATTTTTCTTGTTTTCGAAAGTCATGGCCTTCAGACGCTGGATTGGGTTTCCTTGCCTTTCCATGGCCAGCAGTATGTTTGTTCGGGAGGTGTTTAGGGGAGTAAATGACATGGGTCTTTTCCCCTTCTGCTTCCGAGTTTTTCCCCCGCCCTCGGCTGGGTACCGGGGTTGATGGCTTTCGCCTTCGGGATGATGATGATTAGGCTTTGATCCTCCCATTCTCAGCTCTTCGGCTGTCATGTGCTATTCGGTTCTACGGTAGAACTCGCCAAGGGTGTCCGAAGGGTCTTTTGAGAACTCGTAAAAGAGTTGTGAGTCTCATCGAAGTCCCCGTATCATGGCGAGGATGCGTATTTTAGGACGGAAGTCTGGCACGCTCAGGGCCTCTCGGTTAAATCTTTCGACATAGTCGCGAATGGTTTCCCCATTTCTCTGTGCTATGTCGAACATCTGGACGGGCATCTTTGCTGTCGGCCTGCTGCCGATGAACTGCTGCGTGAATGCTGTGGACAGCTCTTGGAAACTCATTATTGTCCCAGGGGCGAGGGAGTTATACCACGCAGTTGCCGGACCGGAGAGGGTGACCTCAAAGCATTTGCAGAGGGTGGCATCATCGGCACCGTGTAGCACCATGCTACGTCTGTACTTGGTTAGGTGGGCTTGAGGGTCACTACGTCCATCATAGGTTTCCAAGCGAGGGACTCGAAAGTCGCTTGGCATTGGTGCTTCTACTACCGTCCGGACGAAGGGTGACTCTTCTCCAGTGAAGGTCTCAGATAACCTTGACCATACTGGCTTTCGGGCGATCTGCCTCTCTACTTTTTCCAGCCTCTCTAGGATTTTTTCCATGAGGATGGTGGCCCTGGGCTCTTCTTGCTGCCTGGAGGCCTCCGGCAATGGAGAATGACGCTGCCTCTTCGGGGAGTAACTTCGGCGGTGGGGAGATTGTGATCTTTCCTCTGGTGAAGAACTTCACCGGCGGGAAGTCCTAGCCCATTTTGACCCCGTTTCTCCAGTATGTCAGACTCTGGGAGGCACGTTCTCCATCGAGGATTCATCATTGATGTCCCCGCTCCTCGAACTCTGGTGAGTAGATTTCGGGCTTTTCTCCAGACGGGGTGTTGGCGAGGGTGCCCTTCGTCCCGAAGGCTGTTGTGACCACCTTTGGTCCATTTATTGCATCATTTCAGCCACAATAGAGCTTTGAAAATCACGTAGGAAGCTCATCATGACGGTTCGATGACGTTCATCCTCAGGCAAGGAAATCTTGGCGGTGTATTGTTCGGCCGGGGGGTTGAGCTTCCGGCGGGGACGGGGACTTCGGGAGTCCCTTGTCCTTAGAACGCTGAGTCTCAACGACGGCCACCTGAGAGTGGTTTCCCACATACGGCGCCAGATAATGCCCGTTGGCATCTTCGCTGTATGACATGGTGAGCCTGGAAGGCACTTCCGGTGAGGGGGGGAGTGTCTAAAGAAGAGATTTCCTGGGAGAGATTGCCTGAAACAATCAAAGAACAAGGGTTAGGAGGTCCCCGGAGTGTTTTTCCGGGGGAGGAGCCTCCGATGCCCAAGTCAGTATTTAGCCAGATGAAGAATGATCAGTAGAAAGTAGAGAATGTGTTTCTTTTGAGAGTCCAGTCTCCCCTACCATGGTCATTTCCCAAATATTTATAGGGAGGAGTCAGGAAAAACCTGCTTGACACCGCCCGCTCAGAGCACGACACGTGTTTGGTTGGATTCCGTCCGTACCTTCAGAAATAGGGACCTCTAGCCGGCCATAGGCCGTCCTGGCCAGAAGTTAGGGCCGCGGGAGGTCTGCGCTTCAGGACGTGTACGAGGGCGGCGTGTCAGGGCATGTGCGAAGGCGGCATGTCAGAACGTGTGCGAGGGCGGCGTGTCAGAGGCTCCTTAACCATTTATGTCGTATTCTTGAGACCCCTTCGGTAAAAGAGACCCCTTCAGGATGGGAGGGCTTCCTGCCAAGGTTGCTCCAATTATTCGCAAGTCCCCTCGGCACGGAGGACCCCTTTCGGAGGATGTTCTCCTCTGTCGAGGATGGTGAGTCTATCTCTCCTGAAGCTGGTCAGGTTATCTTACCGAGGGTGGTAGAACACCGTCTTCTCGAGGCTAATATTATTGCTCCCCGAAGGTTATCATGGATCACCGAGGTCGAGGGGTCAGGGGGTCAGACCCTGCCTTACCGAGGTTGGCGCTGGTATTTCTCGAGGGTGATGCTCGCCCTTTCCGAGGGTGGCGTTTTGCCAGAGCTTGGGGTTCTGAAGGGTAAAAGCCCTTTGGCCATCATAAATATTTATGTATGATATATGTGTGTGTGTGTGATTATTATTATTATTATTATTATTATTATTATTATTATTATTATTATTATTATTATTATTATTATTATTATTATTATTATTATTATTATTTATGCATATGCTATATATGTGTGTGTGTATGCGTGTGTGTGTGTGTATGACATATATACGTGTACCAATGATGTATATATATGTGTACCAATTATTATTATTATTATTATTATTATTATTATTGTTGTTGTTGTTGTTGTTGTTGTTGTTGTTGTTGTTGTTGTTATTGTTGTTGTTGGAACAGGTTTTTTTAGTAGTGATTAAAACATAATTATCATAGCTTCAATAACAATAATTAATCTAACTGAAAAATATAAAAAAATATCCACCACAGTTATAGGTCTGGATCCTATTGCTCACTATAGTTTATAATTGTTAATTTAAAAAAATTAACATAAGATTATTGTTAATTGAGAAATTTGATTAGGTGTTCTTGCTTTGTAAATCCTATGATACAAAACAAAAAAAAAAACTCAATCTAACAAATAACTTTATTTAGCATTTTTTGTAAAAGTATACCACTACTTTCTAAAAAATATATCATAATAATACATAAAACAACAACAACAACAACAATAATAATAAATATAATATGTGGTTATTATTATTATTATTATTATTATTATTATTATTATTATTATTATTATATATGATACATTATATATACATACATACATATATATATATATATATATATATATATATATATATATATATATATATATATTATGGCCAGCGGCATCTTCGTCGTGTGAGATGGTGAGGCCGAGAAGGACTTTCGGTACGGGAGAGCGCCCCGTTGTGGAGATTCCTCAAGAGTACCTGCCTGAAACACTCAGAAAACAGGGGTTAGGAGGTCCTCGGAGTCTTTTTCCGGGGAGGAACCTCCGACGCCCAAGTCAGTGCTTTGGGGGGTGGAGAGGGAGTAGTAAAGACAAAAGGCTCTTGCCTGCCGTGTTTTCTTTGAGGGCGGAAAGAAGAGGGTCCTCTCTTGAGACCATTTCCCTGATATATATAAGAGGGGGTGAGCCCTTCATATTGTGACACGTATATGGATGGATACCATCCGTACTTCTGGGTGTGGGGGCCCCTAGTCGCCTGCAGGCTCCTCGGGCTACGAGCTGAGGCAGGCATAGCCCTACATGACAAGACGTAGGCAATGGTGGCGCGTCAGAGTGCATATGAGGGCGGCATGCAGGGTGTGCGGGCGTAATGTCAGAGACTCTTTAATGGCTCCTGCCGTACCTCCGAGGTCCCTTTGGTTGATGTCTCACTTTGGAGTGAGGGGCCTTTCTCCGGAGTCCTACTGGTACTTCGGGGAATTCCTTAGCTCCGAAGTTACTCGTTCGGGGGGCTTCCTCCTGCGGAAGGTGGCTGGTCCTTCTCCCCCGAAGCTGGTTCGGTTGCCTTCCCGAGGGAGGTGATACGCTAGTTTTCCGAGGTTGGTATTGGCAGGCTGCCGAGATCGTGTACCTCAGGTGTCTAATTCCCTCCTTTCCGGGGTCCTCCGGTGACCAGGCGCGATAGCACTTTGGCTATCACATGCCCCCCCCTCAGAAAGCCGGAGTGAAGCTTCGGCTAGTGGTCCTTTTGGAGGTGCTTTTCAGGACTCGGAGTGTGACGTACGCAGGGGAAGCACTTCACCACCTAAGGGATATGCCTTGTCCGGACAGGTGTTACCTGTCCGCCCGTTGGTGTTCTCAAGATACCCAACTTCTTTACATTTCCTGCCATAGGCTAGTGGACCGTCGCGTCTTGAAACTAGGCGTGTCAGTCTGGAGTGGCGCACCTGGATCTTCGGGATGTCAGAAAATGCGTCCTAGTTTCTCGTGACGGGCGACATGTGGCAGATGCTGGTTGGGGTTAGTCATGCCAGTTATGGTGGGCACGTCTTTTCGCGTGTGAAGGGCCATTATGGTGACGTTTCGCCTTCGCGAAGCAATTATGACGCCCCTCCGGCTACCCTTCCTCGATCTATATAAGCCCCCTTCCGTTATACTCTTCATTTATTTTTCTTTGTTCTCGCTTTGCTCTCATCTGCTTTCGTCCTTTGCTTCTTTTTTTGTGGCGGCATTAACGGTGGCGCCACTTCCGGCCATCTTTCACGACGGCGTCCACAAACCTTGATTTCGGCAAGACTTTTGGTGGGTTCCGACTCTAGAGATCCTTCGGTTTCTTCTTTTCTTCTACTTTCCCAAAGTCATTTTTCTTCTTCCGAAGTCTCTTTTTTGGCCAACTGAAGGCCGGACTTCGGTTTCCCCCCGCGAAGATGATTTGTGACTTTTGCCAATTCCTGGATGAATTGTCTTGCACCCTTTTTACCGATACATCTCTGTAACGGACTTGCATACCCTTGATGGTATAATTCCTCCTCAATTAGGAAATATCATCCGTAACATCTTCGCACCTTTCACCGCTTGAAGAGGATTTTCGGGACTCATTGGTTGTGAGATACCTCTTTGTAAGATCTTTCCACCCTCTGTCTGAGGTTACTATACTTGGCGTTGCCATGTTCGAATGGCCCAACACTTTGGTAACCGAATTTGATTGCTTTAGCGACCTCCCTGCCCTCAGGCCCTCGAAGGACTACTCCAGCGCCCTGATGTTTTGCGCTCGAGGTTCCATCGACAAGGAGTTTCCACTCTGGATCTACCTTTGCTCGGTCTTCCTTGTTGGTTTCAGCATTTTCTATTTCTGGGATTTTGGCAATGAAGTCTGCCAGTGCCTGGGCTTTTATTACCCTTCTCGGCTCGTACGCGATATCATAATCTTCGGGTTTAATGCACCATTTTGATAACCTTTCCAAATGCTCTACTCTTTTCATGACGTCACGCAGAGGCAGGTTAGTCCGGACAGTGATAGTGTGCCCTTGGAAGTAGGGTCGCAACCTTCTGCCTGCGAGTACAAAGGCATAGATGGCCTTTTGGAGCAATGGGTATCTGACCTCGTTGCCGAGGAGATAGCGACTTTTCTTCGGGTGAAGAACTCCTTCGACGGGGAGCTCTGGATCGTTTTTACCCTATTTCTCCCGCCGGTTGCATTCTGAGAGGTATGCTTCCCATCGAGGACTCGTCTCGTTGACCTCCGCTTCCCGAACTCCTGTGAATTGACATAGGACTCTTCTCCCAATGAGGTACTGGTGAGGAGGACCCTCGGCCCAGATTTGGCTACGGCCATCTTCGGTCTCGCTACTGTGTCATTTCGGCCACGACTGAGTGTGGAAACTCGCGCAGGAAGCCCATGGTAATAGTCAGAAGACATTCATCCTCGAGCAGGGAAGTCCCTGCTACAGTTGTTTGGTTACCGATTGAACCTCTGGCGCGGACGGGGACCTCGGAAATCCCTTGTCCTTAGAATGCCGAGTTTTAACAATGACGACCTGGGAGTGATTTCCCATAGACGGTGCTAAATGATGGCCAGCAGCATCTTCGTCGTGTGAGACGGTGAGGCCGAGAAGGACTTCCGGTATGGGAAAGCGCCCCATTACGGAGCTTCCTCAGGAGTACCTGCCTAAAACACTCAAAAAATAGGGGTTAAGAGGTCCCCGGAGTCTTTTTCCGGGGAGGAGCCTCCGACACCCAAGTCAATGCTTTGGGAGTAGAGAGGGAGTAGTAAGGACAAAAGGCTCTTGCCTGCCGTGTTTTCTTTAAGGGCGGAAAGAAGAGGATCCTCTCTTGAGACCATTCCCCTAATATATATAAAAGGGGGTGAGCCCTTCAGATTGTGACATGTGTACGGACGGATACCATCTGTACTTCTGGGTGTAGGGGCCCCTAGCTGCCTGCAGGCTCCTCGGGCTACAAGCTGAAACAAGCATAGCCCTACATGACAAGACGTAGGCAGTGGCGGCGCGTCAGAGTGCATATGAGGGCGGCGTGCAGGGTGTACGGGCGTAATGTCAGAGACTCCTGAATGGCTCATGCCGTACCTCCGAGGTCCCTTTGGTTGATGTCTCACTTCGGAGTGAGGGGCCTTTTTCCAGAGTCCTACTGGTACTTCGGGGAATTCCCTAGCTCCGAAGTTACTCCTTTAGGGGGCTTCCTCTTGCGGAAGGTGGCTGGTCCTTCTCCCCCAAAGCTTGTTCGGTCGCCTTCCCGAGGGAGGTGATACGCTAGTTTTCCGAGGTTGGTATTGGCGGGCTGCCGAGATCGTGTAACTCAGGTGTCTGATTCCCTCCTTTCCGGGGTCCTTAGGTGACCAGGGAAATAGCACTTTGGCTATCAATATATATATAGATGCAATTGAAATAGAGGGAAAATCCCACTTTAGTCCTAGATTTTTCATGATTGTTTCAAAATGGTCCCGTCTTTTCACTTTCTAATAGCTCAAGCCTTATCAATAGTTATTCGCGTTGGTAATTACGAACGGTTTAAGCCATCGAAAAGTTACCAACGACTTGACCATTGGTAACAGCCATTGGTAACCATTACCAACGGTTTACAGTCTAATACGTTGACAATTACCAATGGTTTGGCCATTTGTAATTTGCCCTTTAAAAAATAGGTAAATTACCAATGCATTGGACTGTTGGTAAATTACCAACACGTTTGACCATTGGTAAATTTTAAATTTTCTAACAATGGCCTAATGTGTTAGTAATTACCAACTGTCTGGCCGTTGGTAATTTGCCCGTTGGAAAAACAGGTTTTTTTAGTAGTGTGTGTTCTATGGCATTGTTGTTTTAATTGATGGATTGACTTTTACATTGACATATTTCTCACTTTTTACATTAACCTGGTAAATAACTTTGAATGAAAGTCTAAGTTATTCAAGTCGAAATCCATTGAATCATAGTTAAACCGGAAAACAGCTAAACATTATAACCATTAGGCACAAAACGGACAAAACAATGACACCAAAATAACAAACACTTTATGTTTTCACCATAGTTGGAAAACAATGCCAATGAAAAATACTCTTCCAATCCATCAAAGCCAAAAATAAAATGCATGAACAAATTTTAAACAAAATTTCAAAAGAATATGGCAAGCTCATGAAGTCTATCAAGCCTAGGGACGATGAATAGATGCAATTAGTGGAAGACCCAAGTTTCAATTATCATCAGTTGGCCATAATCAATTGAAACTTTAAGATCCATGGTAAAGCTTTGAAGATGGTCATGGCAAAGACATCGTGGGCTATTTGTTTGATTGTTCGATGACGAAGACAATGGGGATAACGAATACGATTAGAACAAAATACATGAACATAAATGTACTGTTAGGGGTATTATAGGTAAGAAAAGATTAGGACTAGAGCATGGGTGGACCCAAGTTTTTAATAAATGAGAGATCAAAAATAAATATTTTCCTAAACTATAATTCTTACAATGAAATTTGACCAATTTTAAATGCATTTATCTTTAAATCATAAGGAGAATTATAAGTATTTTACCATTTTAAGGGACTTGGCCGTCCATTCTTAAAGTTCCTAGGGTTTTTCAACTCTATAATGCTCCAGACACATATTACTCCATACTTCATCAATAGAGAGAGAGAGAGAGAGAGAGATTATGGATGAATATATGAAAAGTAGGAAAACAGAGAACAATTGTTTCTTCCTACCCAAGGAAGTGATAATAGAGATTTTAAGTTGATTGCCAGTTGAATTCGGCATTAGATGTAGCGTGGTTTGCAAGTAATGGCATGCCCTAACGCAAGAGCTATACTTTATCGACAAGCTCCACTGGTCCCAGCCCAAGGTACACCTAGAGGAAACATGTGAGGAGCAAGTCCAAGGGAGAGGAAAAAAGAGGTTTATTGTATTATAACATTTTCAGGGACTACTGTGGTAAGCCTTATTTTTGTTAGGATTTTATCTTCAATTAATAATGTTCCTATTAAATAGGGAAGTGAAGTTAAGATTTGATTTTGTAGTTTATCTACCCCATGATACGTGGGCTGTTAATTTCCTTGCTTTCAAAGGCATGTAAAGCTATTATATATAGCTGTTTTTTCATTAATAAAAGTGCGAAGTCTTTCCAATTTGCTTAAGTTGCTATAGCTCTGTTCATACGCAGCTTTAACAAATTGGTATCAAAGCCACCACTAGGCCTGAGAAAAGTAACAAACTTGAAAGACTTCTATATTGAGAGAGATGACGAGTACAAGTGAAGGAAACTTCATCCAACCAACAATCCCTCGCTTCGATGGTCACTATGACCATTGGAGTATGTTAATGGAGAACTTCTTAACATCGAAAGAATAATGGGGCTTAGTAGAAACAGGTTATGGAAAACCTGTGCCAAAAGAGACGCTGTCAGAAGCACAACAAAGAAAACTTGACGAGATGAAGCTGAAAGATCTAAAAGTGAAGAATTACTTATTTCACGCAATTGACAAGACAATCATGGAGACCATCCTATAGAAGGACACAACGAAATAGATCTGGGATTCAATGAAAAAGAAGTATGAAGGCAATGCAAGAGTGAAGAGGTCAATCCTTCAAGCTTTATGAAGAGATTTTGAAACTCTAGAAATAAAGCCAAGTGAAACAGTCATAACTTATTTTTCTAGAGTTATGGCTGTGACAAATAAAATACGTGTTTATGGAGAAAATATGAAGGACACTGTGGTAAAAAACATTCTTCGATCTTTGATTGACAAATTCAATTATGTCGTCTGCTAAATAAAAGAATCTAAAAACATTTATGAGCTTTCTATAGGTGACATCTGAAGAAAGAACTGGTGGTAGAGGACATGGAAGAGCTAACCCAAGAAGAAGAGGAAGAGGTCGAGGACGACAATCATTCAACAAGGCAACTATTGAATGTTACAAGTGTCGCAGGCTTGATGACTTTCAATATGAGTGTCCAACTTGAGACAAAGAGGCTAACTATGCTGAACTTGATGAAAGTGAATAGATGCTGCTAATGTCATCTGTTGGCTTGCATGAAGTCAACAGAGAAAATGCATGGTTCTTGGATTCAGGTTGTAGTAATCACATGTGTGGTGATCGAGCATTGTTCTGTGAACTGGATAAAGAGTTTACACAGATAGTGAAGCTGGGAAACAACACTAAGATGAATGTTGAAGGCAAGGGAAATGTGAAGCTATACCTAAACGGCCTTAACTATGTTATAGCAGTTGTGTTCTATGTCCCAGAACTGAAGAATAATCTTCTAAGCCTTGGATAACTGCAGGAGAAAGGTCTTGATGTCTTATTTCAGTCTGACCAATGCAAGATCTATCACTTGTCTAGAGGACTGATTATACAAATGAACCTGAGTGCTAATCGCATGTTTATTTTATTGGCCAAGACACAATCAGTTGAGACTTAATCATTGAAGGAAGCATATTTTCTCACATCTGCACAAGATCTTGCTCACCTTTGGCATCATCGGTTGGGGCACTTAAGTCAAAAGGGCTTGAGAACCTTATACCTCAAGCAGATGGTGAAAGGGTTGCCTCAACTTCTAGACTCAAACACTGTGTGCACAGACTGTTGATGGGTTTCGGGAGCCAAATAGCGCAGCGGAATTTAACTGAAACCCTCCAAGATCCAAGTGAAACGGGGTAAACCGGGTGTTCAAAAATTTTCATACCTAATTTTCGGTTGAGATCTCTCACTCAACTGTAGACTCGAATCACAAAACCTGAACAGTTGACATGTTCAGGCTCTCTATGGTATCCACACGAGCCTCTTGGGATCACCACGCTTCCACCACGTCCCGGCATATGCGTTTCTCTTGCGCTCGCAGTGCTAGCTTGTGTCCTCCAAGGAATTGCAAGAGAAGAGTGTGGCTGTCCTTTTTGGGGGCTAGGGCAAGGAGACCTGCGAATTTCTCACTTAAAAGTTGTATTTATAGTGAGACTCAACTTCCAGGCCTATTGGGTTTCAAAGCCCTAATCCAATTAGGATTTAATTTCCGGCTTAATAATGGTTCAACTCTTTGGCCCATTATTAATACGGAATTAAAGTGAAACCATAACCCAAATAATTAGCCCATGCACTCTAATGATCCAAATAGCTCTATGTGTTCGACCCAATAGGCTCTTGCCATGTTGGCAATGATCATAAATCACATTTATGATCATAAGTAATGAGCGGTGTCTAGCAACACATCATTGCTACCCAAGTGACAAGATTGTCGATGATTCGACTAAACCTTTATGATCATCATTGATATATGCCATTGTCCCTTTGTCCAAGATATCAAGACTAAGCACGAGACATGGAATGTGTCACTCTCGTATAGCCCAATCTTTGGTTTCTTGATTACCGAGTAGACTAACTTAAGCTGATGACATTGATATCATATATCAACTCATCCGAGCATGGCCATGCATTTTCTAAGTCTCACTCTATCAAGGGGCCCGAAGATATCACTCCCGTTATATAGGAGGGACAAATCCCATCTTGATCATACAAATCCCTCTGCATGATATGTGATATACCCAATGACCTCCTTCAAGTTCACTCAGTTACGAGCAACAAAGGAAAGTATCAAAGTATGTGACTCATATCTAGGGAACCTTTATGATCTTAGGTCGAAGGACTACATATACCATGATCACTATGAGAATCACTTATGACACTCATATAACGATCCATGTAGTGTTCTCATGGTGGGTCGATCCAGTACACAAGTTCTCCAACTTGTACTTATATGTAGACTACATATCTCATATTAGTCTCCACATATGCTAGTCATTATGTATTATTGCAACCCGCTCCATAATAATACTAGACTAGGGACGTTTAAGAATGATAGCCGAAGTGCTATCGTCCTGACCACTGACTTCGGAGGAGGGGGCCACACGCCTGACATATATGACCTCGGAAGCTCCATCGTACCGACCTCAGAAAATTTCCATATCGCCTCTCCATTAGAGGACGAACGAACCGACTTCAGAAGAGTGGGTAACCCCGGAGAGACGGTATCACCCTGGGGAGAGGTCCCTGTTCGTCCCCCTGAAAAGTAACGCCGGCCGAAGGGACCTCGGAGGAGCGATGGGTGACGCAAAGGAGTCTCTGACATGTTCGCCCGTATGCACTAGACGTTGACCTAAAGCATTCTGACAGGCCACTGTAGTCCGTGCTCTAGCACACTAAGACACAATTCTCGACAAAACACTGCCCAAGAAAGCCTGCATACGGCTAGTCCCTTTTTCTGCTTAGAGGTACGGATGGCATCCATCCATACACGTGTCACAATCAGAGGAGCTCATTTTCCCCTATTCACAGCAGGAAAGGCTCTTGAGAAAAAAGGACATGAGACCTTTTGGAGGGCTCCAGAGTTCTAGCCTTCTCTTTTCTCTCTAAACATGCCAGAAAAGTGCCTCCGGCGAGATTCTTCCCCTTATGTGCATGCCGGAGAAATACCCCCCGCAAGTCTATTTTATGTTCGTTCTTTGTCATTTAGAGGCACTGACTTGGGCGTCGGAGGCTCCTCCCCGGGAATACACACCGAGGACCTTCTAACCCCTGTTTTCTGTATGTTTCAGGCCAGACTACTTGGGGCCGCCACTCTTCCGACTCTCTCCAGCACCGAAAATCCTTCACGGCCCCCACTATCCACCATCGGACGGCCACCCATGACATTCCACAGGAGGTCCCTGTCACCCCCGTCGTGGAGCCACTGCGGGAACACAAACGATGGCGTACACGACGCCATCAAAGAATATCATTATTTTGTGGTTACGATTTTGTTTGTTAATTTACGCAGAAACAAAAACAACAAACATAATTGTTGGATTAATGCCTCAATAAAATATCATGACTCAATGTGCAAAAATACAATCATCTCATGATTGGCTTTTGGGCACAACACTAACAACTGTTTGAAAGGAAAACAACACAAGGAACCTCTTCCCAAGAAAAGTACCTGGAGAGCATCGAAAAGGCTGGAACTCATACATGCTGACTTGTGCGGGCCAGTCACTCCCATCTCCAACAGTAACAAAAGGTACTTAATATGTTTTATTGTTGATTTTAATAAGAAGGCTTGGGTAAACCTCCTAACTGAAAAGTTAGAAGCTTTGAGTTCATTTAAATTGTTTAAGAATCATGTGGAAAAAAGGACAAGTTCAGCCATCAAGTGCCTATGCACAAACGTGGAGGAGAATTTACCTCAGATGAATTTAAAGACTTTTATAGGATCAAGAGGCAGCTTACCACTGCCTACACACCATAACAAAATGGTGTGGCAGAGAGAAAAAAAAATAGGACAATAATGAATATGGTGAAATCCATGCTTTCTGAGAAGAAGATCCCTAAAGCATTCTGGCTAGGAGCTGTGAATTGGGCAATTTATGTCCTGAACAGGTGTACTATACTTGCCGCGGAAGATAGAATGCTTGAAGAAGCATGGAGCAGTGTCAAACCTTCTGTGGATTATTTTAGGGTATTTGGATGTGTATCTCATGTCCATGTACCTGATGCTCGAAGAACCAAGCTTGAAAATAAAAGTTTTGACTGTATTCTGCTGGGAGTTAGTGAAGAATCAAAAGGGTACAAATTATATGATCCAGTCTTGAAAAAAATAATAATCAGTGGAGATGTTGTTTTTTAAGAGGACAAAGAATGGAATTGGGACAGAATCTATGAAGAACAAATTCTCCTTGATCTTGAATGGGGAGATGAAGATGAGGATGCTGTAACAAGTGAACTTGAGAATGAAGATGAAGATGATAGTAGCGAAAGAGGCAGCATTGTTCAAGCATATTCTGAAGATGCTACAAGTTCCTCTAACATAAGAAAGAGAAGAAATAAGGAAACCCCATGCTGGATGAAAGATTATGTAAGTGGTGAAGATATATCCGAAGATGATACTAATCCTAATGTGGCTTTCTTTGTTAGTGCTAACCCAATTTCTTTTGAAGAGGCCATGCAGTGTGAGAAATGGAGAAAGTCATGAATTCAGAGATAAATTCAATCGAGAAGAATGGCACTTGGTTTCTTACAGAGTGTTAAGTGCATAAAGCCACAGTCAAAGTCTTGACTTTTCGACAACTTTGACCGTCAAATTCTGATAACTCTTCCTTCTTTGTCTTAGTTTTTCTTGTTTCTTTGGCTCATTACAGGTTGGGGCAAGTGTTGCGGACAGGGCATTCGAAGCAAGCTCGAGTGGGACGGCATTTGGACAAGAGAAGCAGGAGAAGTGCAAGATGAAGGCTGGCGACGCGTCGCCAGAAGTCGCGAAAGTTGGCGACACGTCGCCAACGTTATCAGTATTCTGAGTACATTTTGTTCATCTGGCGATGCGTTGCCAGAATTCGACCCACAGTGGCGACGCATCGCCAACGCTACTCTGTTTTTCTGAAAGCTCGCATTTTTTATGGTCCCCCACTCTTTCCACCTGATGAGCTGGCTTGGAAGAAGGGATTCTTATCCCTTTAGGGTTGGAATGAAGAGGGAATATAAATAGAATAAAGAAAAGCGTCCTTGGGGGTTTTTTGGCTGATTTTGATCTTAACCCATCTTGAAGCCTTTTGATCATCTAAGAGGCGTTTTTAGAAGCTTGAAGAAGGATGGATCATCTTGGGAGTTAAATCTTCTAGGGGGTTTCTTGGGTTTACTCTCTTCTCTATTTTATTTGTGTGATTTTCGTGGATATTGTTGTTATGGGTTTGTTGATGACATTTGTTATGGATTGTGAGTAGTTCACTTTATCTCTCTAGGGTGACATTCCTTACCTTGCTACTTAATAAAGTTGTTTTGTGTTTATGGATGAGTTCTCTTGTGTTGTCTCTTTCATTGTGCTTGTTGATTGATTGATGGTAGGCCACCACAACTAATGTGCTAGTTCACTAAATCCTTGAGAAAGGTTTTATGGGTGACAAAGAGAAATGGAAGAGGCATAGTGTTAACTTAAATTAGAGATAACCTAGGTGAACACTAGGAGTCAAAAGAGGTTTAGTTCTTCAACCACTCTAAGTTAAAGTTGGAGCTTGAGTAAAGCCCAAGTTAGTTAAGGGTGAACAAGGACCCATCTTGAGAAAGAGGTTCTTGATGTGCGATCATTTCTACCGCACATGGAACATCACACTTGAGGACAAACTTACTTGGGCAGCAATGGGTAGAAGTGGAATCCTAGAAAGGTCGTCACCTTTATTCTAAGTTCTCTCTTTAGTACCTTTCACCTTCTTTAGAGTCACTTCTCTTGTGTTTTTAGAGTAAGTAGCTTGAGCAATTCACTTTTTGAATCTAGGTAGAATCACTAAACTTTCTTGGGACGATACCCTTATTTACTTCTAAGTACACGACGTTTCCGTTCGCTTGCGGGTCTTTAAGGGTTAAATTGATAAACTCTTGATTTTCACAACAAAGTTTTTGGCGCCGTTGCCGGGGAGTTTTGATTTGATTCTCGTCTTGATTAGTGAAAATTGGTTACTCTTGTCTACTTGATTTTAGTTCTTATAGTTAGTGTGTTCCCTCCTTGTCAATTTGTAAGTACATCTAGTGCGTGACCCGGAGCTTTTGTTCTCACTTGTTACCACTTGATCTAGAAATTGGGAGAAGCTTGCGAGAACTTCGACTAAGAAGCAAGGTGATTGAAGAAGGAGATACTAGTACCTTCGATTCCGTCAACATGGAAGGGAACCAAGAAGATGATTTGAGGAGCCTTGGATGAGAAAGAAATGTCAATGCCATGGATCACAATGGAGTTGAGGAGGTAATGGACAATGAAAATGGTGCTAGAAGAGGAGGAAGGCCGGTACTTGATTATTTTCGACCTCAAAGGGTGGAAGACCATGATAATATGATAAGACCGGTGCCGCTTCGAGGGCGAGCTTTTGTGATTCCCAACCATGTTCTCCAATTGGTAGAAGCTCACCCATTTGGAGGGACTCTTGATGAAGATCCAAACAACCATATCAAGAGGTTTGTTCGCTTATGTGATACTTTTGATTTGGATGGTGTAAGTGAAGATGCGAAAAGGATGAAACTTTTTCCATTTTCTCTTGTGGATGAAGCATCGGAATGGTTTAAGAATTTGGAGCCTACTTCGGTTCATACTTGGCAAGAGTTATATGATGCATTTATTCGGAGGTTCTTTCCATCTCAAAAAGCATTTGAGCTTAAGAATGAATTGTTGGCATTTAGGCAAAACGAATGGGAGTCACTTGCGGAGGCATGGGTGCGTTTCAAGAGGATTGTGAAGAGGGTACCCACTCAAGATATTGATCAAGCTCACCAACTTCATGTTTTCTACAATGGGTTGAGTTTGAACACTCAATTGCAAGTGGATGCCACCGGCGGTGGTTTTTTGTTGTTGAAAGATGTGGAGGAATGTTTTGAGCTATTGAACAACATGGCTAAAAGTCTTGAGCTTAGCGGAAAAAGGATCCCAAGGAAGGGGAGTGGATTGTATGAGGTGAACAAAGATACCTCCCTCAAAGCTCAACTTTCGGCACTCACTAGCATGGTAGCCAAGTTGTCAAAAAATCAAGAAATGGGGAAATTGCAACAAGCCATGGCTAGTGAGGATGTAGATGATGTGGAAGATGTAAATTTTGTGGGTTACCGGAATCCTTACCCACCCAAGCAAGGAGGAGGGAATTTCTTCCCAAGGAACCGTCAACATGAAGGATTCAACTACTCTAACCCCAAAGGCGCTATGCAACCATTAGGTGAGAATTCTAACAAAGCGGAAGCATCTTTGAAACATTTTATGAAGGGCATGATGGGCGAATTCATGTAAGAAGTGAGGGGGATGGCAAGTGGCCAAAACAAGAAGATTGGGGCAATGGAGGATGAAATGAAGACTATGCAAGCTAATACTCAAGCATCCATCAAGGATTTGGAAACTCAAATGGGCCAACTAACAACTTCTATGAGGCAACTTCAAAAAGGCAAGTTCATACCTAGTGATACGGATGCAACCCAAGGGAGTCTTGCCAAGCTATTACTCTTAGAAGTAGGAAGAATGTGGTAACGCAAGTTAAGGAGCCACTCATTCAAGAAGAATATCCTCTCCAAGAGCCCACCCCATTGAAAAAAATTGAGGATGTTCAAGTGCCACCCCCTTCAAGTGAGGAAGATAGCTCAAAAGTTAAAGCTAAAAATGCATCTACCAAGGAGGAAGCACCCAAGCACACGTTTACCCTTCCGTACCCCCAAAGGTTCAAGCCCAAGAAGGAGGACACTCACTTTATAAGGTTTCTTGAAATCTTCAAGAAATTGGAAATTAATATCCCTTTCTTGGAAGCATTAAATCAAATGCCCTCTTATGCCAAGTTCCTCAAAGAGTTGATTACCAAGAAAAGAAAGTTCCTTGACAACGAACTTATTTTAATGAAAGAGGAAGCAAGCGCCATCATTCAAAGGAAGATGCCTAAAAAACTCAAGGATCCGGGGAGTTTTACGATACCCCTTGATATTGGGTCTTTCTATTGTGACAAGGCTTTGTGCGATCTTGGGGCTAGTATTAATTTGATGCCCTTGTCCATTTGTAGGAGTCTTGGCCTTGGAGAGGTGAAACCTTCATCTATTTGCCTCCAATTGGCGGATCGGTCATTTACATTCCCAAAAGGTGTTTTGGAGGATGTCTTGGTCAAAGTTGGCAATTTTATATTTTCGGTAGACTTTGTAGCGTTGGACATGGAGGAAGACTGGAACATGCCGATTATACTTGGGAGACCATTCCTTGCTACCGAGAAGGCCATCATTGATGTGGAAAAAGGTAATCTCACCTTGAGAGCTAATAATGAAGAAATTACTTTTAATCTTGCTCAAGCCATGAAATCTATTGATGATGAGGTGCCCAAGTGTTACATGATTGATGTGATTGATTCTTGCATTAAAGAGAAAAGAGATGTGTTATTTATAGAGGATCCTATTGGAAGAGCACTAGTGTTTGAAAATACATGTAGTGAGGAAGATCATGATGTGTTGAGCATTTTAACAACTCTTGATTCTTATGGGAGGGTGCTACCTCCAAGAGAAAGGGTAGAACAACTTTTGTCTTGTGATTTCAAGGAAGAGCTCAAGTTGGAGTTGAAGTCATTACCAAAAGATCTTAAGTATGTTTATCTTAGCAAGGAGGATTCTCTCCTAGTGATTATTTCGTTTACTTTGACCCCTTTGGAGGAAGAAAAGTTGATTCGTGTTTTGAGGGATCATAGAAGGGCAATAGCTTGGTCTATTTCCGACATTAAGGGAATTAGCTCGGAAATTTGCATGCATAAAATTCTTATGGAAAATGACTTTAAACCCTCCATTGAAGCTCAAAGAAGGTTAAATCCAAAGATGAAGGAAGTAGTCAAAGAGGAGATTGTGAAATTGCTTAATGCCGGCATTATTTACCCAATTTCGGATTCTCCATGGGTGAGTCCGGTGCAAGTGGTGCCTAAGAAGAGCGGTACAACCGTGGTGGGCAACAATAACAATGAATGGATTTCTACTAGGTTGGTTACCAAATGGAGAGTGTGCTTTGATTACCGGAAGCTCAACAAGGCTACCCGGAAGGACCATTTTCCCCTCCCTTTTATTGATCAAATTTTGGATAGGTTGGCGGGACATGAGTTTTATTGCTTCTTGGATGGTTATTTGGGGTACAATCAAATTGCTATAGCACCGGAAGATCAAGAGAAGACTACTTTCACTAGTCCTTGGGGAACATATGCCTTTCGAAGAATGCCATTTGGACTTTGCAATGCTCCGGCAACTTTCCAACGATGCATGATGGCCACATTTTCCGATATGGTGGAGAAGTGCATGGAGGTATTTATGGATGATTTTTCTGTTTTTGGCGACTCCTTTAATGCATGTTTGGATAATTTAGCCCTTGTCTTGAAGAGATGTCAAAAAACTAATTTAGCCTTGAATTGGGAAAAATGTCATTTCATGGTTAAATCGGGAATAGTACTTGGGCATAAAATTTCTTGTGAAGGCATGGAGGTGGATAGAGCTAAGATTGTAGCTATTGAAAAATTGCCACCACCCTCCAATGTAAAAGGAGTGAGAAGTTTTCTAGGGCATGCCGGTTTTTACCGGAGATTTATTAAAGATTTTTTCAATATTGCTAAGCCGTTATGCAATTTGCTTGAGAAGGATGTGCCGTTTTACTTTGATGAAAAGTGTTTGGAATCATTTAAGAATTTGAAGGAGAAATTGGTGAGTGCACCGGTGGTGATTCCACCCAATTAGGAGGAACCATTTGAAATTATGTGTGATGCTAGCGATTTCGCCGTGGGGGCGGTGGTGGGGCAAAGGAAGGACAAGCTTTTTCGAGTGATTTACTATGCTAGCAAGACTTTAGATGGAGCTCAACAAAATTATACCACAACGGAGAAGTATCTTTTGGCGGTGGTATATGCAGTGGATAAGTTTCGATCCTATATTGTGGGTTCTAAGGTTGTGGTGCACACCGATCACGCGGCAATTAGATATTTGTTCACCAAGAAGGATGCCAAGCCAAGACTCATAAGATGGATTCTCTTGCTTCAAGAATTTGACTTAGAGGTCAAGGACAAGAAGGGATGTGAAAACCTTGTGGCCGATCACTTATCTAGATTGGAGGGCCAAGAAAGGTCATTGGAGCAACCTATTCAAGAGCACTTCCCGGATGAAAGCTTGTTCAAGGTGGAGGGCAATATACCATGGTATGCGCACTATGTGAATTACCTAGCTTGTGGAGTCTTGCCACAAAACTTGTCTTACCAAGAAAAGAAGAAATTTCAAGCCAATGTCAAGCATTATCTTTGGGATGATCCTTTCCTTTTCCATCAGTGTGCCGACCAAATCATAAGAAGATGCCTCTCAAATGAGGAAGTGAAGGATGTTCTCCACCATTGTCACTCCTCACCATGTGGCGGACACTGTGGAGCCTCCAAGATGGCAAGTAAGGCATTGCAAACCGGTTATTATTGGCCAACTTTGTTTAAAGATGCATATACTTTTGTGAAAACATGTGATAGATGCCGAAGGTTAGGAAACATTTCTAGGAAGGATGAAATGCCATTACAAAATATTCTTGAGGTGGAAGTGTTTGATTTGTGGGGAATAGATTTTATGGGGCCTTTTCCTCCTTCATGTAGCAATCATTATATTTTGCTTGTGGTTGATTATGTGTCTAAGTGGGTGGAAGCTATTGCCACCCCTCTTGTGATGCTAATGTGGTTGTAAAGTTCCTTCAAAGGAATATTTTTGCAAGGTTTGGTACACCTAGGGCTATCATCTCCGACGAGGGGTCACATTTCATTAACAAGATGTTGACTCAAGTTCTATTGAAGTATGGTGTACGGCATAAGGTGTCACTTCCCTATCATCCACAAATGAACGGGCAGGCCAAAATTTTGAACCGGGAGATCAAGAAGATATTGGAGAAGACGGTAGGCATCAACCGAAAAGATTGGTCTCAAAAGTTGAGTGATGCACTTTGGGCATATAGGACGGCTTTCAAGACACCTATTGGAATGTCACCATATCGACTTGTGTACGGGAAAGCTTGCCATTTGCCGGTGGAGTTGGAGCACAAGTTGTGTTGGGTGGTTAAGAAGCTCAATTTTGAATTGAAAAGGGCCCAAAAGAAGAAAGTTATTCAATTGGACGAGTTGGAGGAAATTCGCATGGATGCTTATGAGAATGCGAGGATATACAAAGAGTGAACGAAGTTGTGGCATGATAAGATTCTTGTGAAGAAGGAGTTTCAACCGGGTCAAAAAGTGTTACTCTTCAACTCAAGGTTGAGACTCTTTCCGGGAAAGTTAAAATCCAAATGGTCGGGTCCTTTTGAGGTGGTTAGGGTGCAACCGTATGGAGCGGTGGAACTTAAAGGACAAGATGGATGCATCTTTCAAGTCAGCGGTCAACGAATCAAGCCTTACTATGGTGATGAACTTAGGCACATTAGTCAAACCGTCTTAGCCGAACCTGACCATTGAAAAAGCTTAAAGGCGCCAAGCTAGAGGCGTAAAATCAAGCGCTTGTCGGGAGCCAACCCGATGCCGATTATTTCTTCTTCTCCTTTTCATTAGTTAGTTTGTGTAGTGCTTTGTGATTTTCTGCTTATTTGGTATTGTCTTGTGTGTTTTTAGGAATGGGAGACCCATCAGAAGGAAGGTGAGGGGAGTGGACCACATTTTCTCAACTTAAGGAGGTACCATGTATTGAATGTTCAAAGGGTATAAGAGTTAGGATGAAAAGATTATGGGTTATTTTGCAAATGTTTTAAAAATAGAAGGGTGGTTTCGAGACGCTGGCGACGCGTCGCCAATTTTTGCAAATGTTCTCAGATTGTTTATAACATTGGCGACGCGTCGCTAGAATGCGTCCAGAATTGGCGACGCGTCGCCAAGTTTACAACTGCCGTTTTAACCTCATCTTGCTTTCACTTTTCTCACTTTTACCTTGCTCTTCCACCAAAGAAACCTCTCAACTTTCAAACCCTACCCTTCCGTAAGCATCACGGTTTGATTTTTTGGTGTCGATTCGTCTCATCAAGCCTCTCATCAAGTAAGTTTCTCTCATCTTCCTCCCTTCTGCGTTTTTTAGATGAGATTTGGAGTGAATGGTGCTTGTTTGTGAAAGTTCCGGCAATTACTTGTTTTGCTCGATTCTCATGGATTTCATGCTTAAATTCGATTTGATATGGATACATGTATGTATGGAAAGGATTTTGTGCATTGGTTTATGAATTCGGATTCGAAACCAAGGTTAGAATTTCTCTCATAACAAGGGCTACGAATTTTCATGGCAATTTCTTGTTTATACATGTTCTTGTTGTTTGATTGATTTTAAGCTTGAGATCTACTTGAAATAGGAGTGGGTCAATCTTGAATTGCTATCAATTTGCTCTGGTTTGATTGATTTTTGAGTTGGAGCATTTCCTGAAAAGTGTAATTTGACTGCCTCTATAGCTATTTTGCACCACAATGTGGCTTCGTGTGGTTCGGGTTTTCCTCAATTCTTTGTATTTGATGCATCTAGGTGTTGCGTAGTTCAAAATTGAATGATTACTTTGCACTAGGAAGCTTGTTGTCTATTTGTCCCAAGAGCCACATATTGGTATAGACATTGATGGAATTTTCCTTGCTACCTTGTTCATGAGCACACAACTAGTATCCTTAACAGCGATTTTGCTTGAATGTTTTGTTTAATAAGCAAGTGTATATTGTATGGCAGTCCAATACCAATATGCATGGTCTTATAATGGTTGGTGCAATATCTTAGAACACCTAGAATGGACGCGAAGTAAGATAATGGATTGTTCTCTTATGCAGGAGCTTTTCAACTATGGTTTGTCAACTTGAAATTGGGGAATGTGGTGGTGAAGGTTAATCCTGTGTTCTTTCAGTCTTTATGTAAAGGAAGTTAAAGTGTATCTTGTGATTTTGTAGGAAACATGCCTCGCAAGTCAGTGCCCACTCATTCTTTGAAAGAAAATGGGAGGGGAAAGAGGATTCGTCAAGAAGAGCCGCAAGAACCTCCCTATGATACATTTCGTTTTGTGTCATCTCAGGCAAACAACTACTTTGAGTGGTTCATGAATCGCAAGCTCACACCGGAATGAGGCTTCGACTTCTCGAAGAAAAAGAATGAGGGGATATTAAGAATCGTGGAGAGGCGTGGATGGCAGCAATGGGTCGCTCATTCTCAAGTGAAAGTGTCCAAGATCCTCATAATGGAATTCTACGCCAACTTGATGGGAGCTTACCACCTGAATCGTCGAGCCAAGGCCTACTTTGTGCGCAAACACGCTGTGCATTATGGGGATATAGTTATCAATGAGCTATTCAACATTAACCCATTGATTGGAGGACAATTCAAAGAGGCTTCCCTTGAGCAGCAGGCTTAAGTAGTATGCGGTCACCCGGTCCATTGGACACTGAGCCGGGATCAGTCTCATAGGAAGCTCTACTTCAGCTTTTCAACTCTCCCCCCAGAGATGAAGGCATGAAACTACTTCATCTCCTCCCGCCTCGTCCCGACTACTCATGTTCGGGAAGTCACCCCGGATCGCTTGGAGATCTTGTACTGCATAGCTTGTGACTTTCGAATCAATGTCGGCCACTTCATCCTGAAGCATCTCCTTCGCGTCGCCAAGTCGAAACGGGGGAACCTGCCTTTCCCTCAGCTGGTCACTACCTTAATGTTGAGGGCCGGTGTTGCCATGGAGGATCCTTCAAAGATAACTTTGGTCATTAAGCCAATCTCTGTAGACAAACTTAGTGGTGTTTCGGAAGGTATCCAGGAGGTAATGTCAGAAGAGGAGGAAGAGGATGCCGCCCAAGAGCAAGAGCAAGAGCAAGTGGAAGAAAGAGAAGAAGAACAAGAGCAGTTTTAGGAGCCCTATCTAGGGGAGGACTTTGGGGGGGCTTCTGATCAGTTAGTCGATCCAGCTACCGCGACTCCGGCTTCTTTGGCTGTAGCACTCAACAAGATGTACTTGATGATGCGAGTGCAGCATGAAGAGTCAGCGGCTCGGTTCGAATCAGTCGGTGGCTCATTTACTTCTTTTGCTAAGGAGATTCGCGAGGGCATCTCACTTATTGCTGGTAACCAAGAATCTCTTTCCAGGCAAGTCCGTTGGGGCCACCAGCAGCAGTAGCAGCAGCAGCAGCGGGACCTCCCGCCAGAATACCCTCCCTTCCCACCTATTCCACCTCACTTCCACCCCTCCGCATACCAGTGGTACACGCCCTACCCCTCAAGCCACCCACCTCATTTTTACCCACATTTCGGACCTCCCCATGACCCGTCTGAAGGTCCTTCCTCTTTTCCTCCTGCCAGTGGGTCTTCCGACCACAATGACATGGGAGAGGAGTAGTAGGGGCGGGAACACCTGCCCCCAGGTATGATTCTTGGACACTCACTTTCCATTGAGGACAATGCTAGCTCTAAGTTTGGGGGAGTGGTTGTTTGACTATCATACTTGGTCTCTCTGTTTGTGTTCGTGTCTTTATTTTAGACTTAGTTGTTTTTTTTCTAGGTTTTAAAGTAATTGTGGTTGTTTCATTTAGGGTGCATGTTTCTTGCATATTTTGTTTCCTGTTTTCCTTTCTTCCGTTATTGAATTTTGATAGGTTGCATATAGAAGCATATAGGTCGATAGTTTCTTTTTGTAGTCCTTTATTGTTCTTAGTGTCTTTAGGACCCAATGGGGACCATTTTTGCATATGGATGGATGTGGTTACTAGTTTGACTCTCTTGAAGCTTTGATGAATTTGGAAAAATTAGTTTTGATACTTTTGGGTAAATCCTTGATGATGTGTTATAATGAACTTGGGAGTTGTGGTATGAACTTGTGTCTTTTGAGATCCTTGTATTGAGTTTTGCTCTAAAACTTGCCTAAGGACCTAGCAAACTCACAATGTGCATGAACTTGAAGCGTGTGGTCTCATAGGAGGAACCTTTCCACCAAATAACCAATCCATCTACATTCCATCATATCACCCTTATTTTGAGCATTCATTTTCTTGTGGTTATACCCTTGAGTTACCTGAGGCGGAAAAATGTCAAATCTTGAGCTTAAAAGGAATTGCATTGAGTTGAATAAAGTGGGAAATAATGGCAAGTTTGGGGGATTTATATATATAAAGAAAAGAAGAAAGAAAAGAAAAAGTATACTACTCCGCTGTTTCTTAGTATCGAAGTAGGTTGGGGTCTTCTCCTAAGGCAAGAGTTGATCACAGCTCGAAAAGATGCTTGAAAGAAGAGTATGGTTGTAAAGAAAATAAAATCACCTTGGATTTTATTAAGTTAGTAGCTTGGGCTTAGGCGGAGCTCCCGTTTATACACTTGCTAAACGGCTAAATACATGAAGAGGAAACAGTAGTCAGTTAATAGGTGTAAAGGGTTGGTGAATGGTGGATTGATACTTGTTCAACTTGATCGTTTCTTTCAAGCACTTGGTTTTATTTTGACTGCCTCGCTAACTCTATTCCGGAAGCAATCATCTGGTTCCTCCATTTTCTTTTTGAGCCCTTAACCCGTTGCTATCTTCTGAAAGTAAACCATTTGAGCTTTGAGTTTGGTGCAACCGACCGTAGGGGAATAAGGTAGAGGGTGCTAGATCCTTTTGCAAGCTTTTGGAAAAGAACTTAGTGCAAGCCTCAAGTTAGATGGCACAACTCCTTTAATGAAAATTTAAATCATCTAGGGGGTCATCCCCCAAAGGGATTCACCCTAGGTAGCAAAATTTCTTTTCCTTAGTCACCATTTCTTCTTTTGAAGTCAAACCTAGTCAATCATTGAAATTTAGATGCAAAATTTGGTTAACATTGTAGTTTCTTTGGTGTTTGTGTGTTTTGTAGGTTAGGTCGCTAGGGACTAGCTTAGGTTTAAGTTTGGGGGAATTTTTTAAGTGCATAAAGCCACGGTCAAAGTGTTGACTTTTTGACAATTTTGACCGTCAAATTCTGATAACTCTTCCGTCTTTGTCTTAGTTTTTCTTGTTTCTTTGGCTCATTACAGGTTGGGGCAAGTGTTGCGGACAGGGCATTCGAAGCAAGCTCGAGTGGGACGGCATTTGGACAAGAGAAGCAGGAGAAGTGCAAGCGACGCGTTGCCAGAAGTCGCGAAAGTTGGCGACGCGTCGCCAACGTTATCAGTATTCTGAGTACATTTTGTTCATCTGGCGACGCGTCGCCAACGATGCTCTGTTTTGCCGAAAGCTCGCATTTTTTATGGTCCCCCCCACTCTTTCCACCTGATGAGCTGGCTTGGAAGAAAGGGATTCTTATCCCTTTAGGGTTGGAATGAAGAGGGAGTATAAATAGAAGAGAGAAAAACGTCCTTGAAGGGGGGTTTTGGCTGATTTTGATCTTAACCCATCTTAAAGCCTTTTGATCATCTAAGAGGCATTTTTGGAAGCTTGAAGAAGGATGGATCATCTTGGGAGTTAAATCTTCTAGGGGATTTCTTGGGTTTACTCTCTTCTCTCTTTTATTTGTGTGATTTTCGTGGATATTGTTGTTATGGGTTTGTTGATGACATTTGTTATGGATTGTGAGTAGTTCACTTTATCTCTCTAGGGTGACATTCCTTACCTTGCTACTTAATGAAGTTGTCTTGTGTTTATGGATGAGTTCTCTTGTGATGTCCCTTTCATTGTGCTTATTGATTGATTGATGGTAGGCCACCATAACTAATGTGCTAGTTCACTAAATCCTTGAGAAAGGTTTTATGGGTGACAAAGAGGAATGGAAGCGGCATAGTGTTAACTTAAATTAGAGATAACCTAGGTGAACACTAGGAGTCAAAAGAGGTTTATTTCTTCAACCACTCTAAGTTAAAGTTGGAGCTTGAGTAAAGCCCAAGTTAGTTGAGGGTGAGCAAGGACCCATCTTGAGAAAGAGGTTCTTGATGTGAGATCCTTTCTACCACACATGGAACATCACACTTGAGGACAAACTTACTTGGGTAGCAATGGGTAGGAGTGGAATCCTAGAGAGGTAGTCGCCTTTATTCTAAGTTCTCTCTTTAGTACCTTTCACCTTCTTTAGAGTCACTTCTCTTGTGTTTTTAGAGTTAAGGAGCTTGAGCAATTCGATTTTTAAATCTAGGTAGAATCACTAAACTCTCTTGGGATGATACCCTTTTTTACTTCTAAGTACACGACGTTTCCGTTCGCTTGCGGGTCTTTAAGGGTTAAATTGATAAACTCTTGATTTTCACAACACAGAGTTGTCTAAAGAAGCAAAAAGGATTGGTGTTAAATGGGCATGCAAGCCTAAACTAAATGGGCTTGGAGAACTTGACAAGTACAAAGCTCATTTAGTTGCAAAAGGTTACGCACAAGAACATGGCATTGATTATTCAGAAGTTTTTGCACCTGTAGCAAGAATGGATACAGTAAGATTAATTTTTGCTCTTGTAGCTCAAAGGAATTGGAACATTTATCAATTGGATGTCAAATCAGCCTTTCTTTATAGGGACCTAACAAAGGATGTGTTTGTAGAGCAGCTTAAAGGATATGTGTGTAAAAATGATAAGCATAAGGTCTACAAACTAAGAAAGGACTTATATGGGCTGAAACAAGCTCCTCGGGCTTGGTTTAGCAAAATTGAAGCACACTTTCTTTGAGAAGGCTTTGAAAGATGTCCAAGTGAGCAAACAATCTTCATCAAGTCCAATCACCAAGGTAAAATCTTAATTGTTAGTCTTTATGTTGATGAATTGATATATACTGGAAATGATTATGAGATGTTTAGTGAGTTCAAGAGCTCAATGATAAGAGAATTTGATATGTCAAACCTGGGAAAGATGAGATACTTTCTCGGGATTGAAGTACTGTAGTAGAGTGATGGAATCTTTGTTAGTCAAAAGAAGTATTCATTGGATGTGTTGCAAAGATTCGGGATGGAACAAAGCAAAGTTGTTCAAAATCTTGTTGTTCCAGTTTTTAAGATTTCTAGAGATGAAAATGGAGTGTAGGTAAACAGTATTTTCTATAAGTAGATTATACGAAGTTTAATGTATTTAGTGTTGGGTTTCGGGAGCCAAACAGTGCAACGGAATTTAACCGAAACCCTCCAGGATCCAAGTGAAGCGGGGTAAACCGGGTGTTCGAAAATTTTCATACCTAATTTTCAGTTGAGATCTCTCACTCAACTGTAGAGTTGAATCACAAAACCTGAACAGTTGACGTGTTCAGGCTCTCTATGGTATCCACACGAGCCTCTCGGGATCACCACGCTTCCACCGCATCCCGGCAGATGCGTTTCTCTTGCGCTCGCAGTGCTAGCTTACGTCCTCCAAGGAATTGCAAGAGAAGAGTACAGCTGTCCTTTTGGGAGGCTAGGGCAAGGAGACCTGCGAATTTCTCACTAGAAGTTGTATTTATAGTGAGACTCAACTTCCAGGCCTAATGGGTTTTAAAGCCCTAATCCAATTAGGCTTTAATTTCGGGCTTAATAATGGCTCAACTATTGGGTCCATTATTAATACGAAATTATTGTGAAACTAAAACCCAAATTATTAGCCCATGCACTCTAATGATCCAAATAGCTCTATGTGTGCAACCCAATAGGCTCTTACCACGTTGGCAATTATCATAAATCACATTTATGATCATAGGCAATTAGCGGTGTCTAGCAACACATCATTGCTACCCAAGTAACAAGATTGTCGATAATTCGACTAAACCTTTATGATTATCACTGATATATGCCATTGTCCCTTTGTCCAAGATATCAAGACTAAGCACGAAACATGGAATGTGTCACTCTCGTATAGCCCAATCTTTGGTTTCTTGATTACCAAGTAGACCAACTTAAACTGATGAAATTGATATCATATATCAACTCATCCAAACATGGCCATGCATTTTTCTAAGTCTTACACTATCAAGGGGCCCGAAGATATCACTCCCGTTACATAAGAGGGGCAAATCTCATCTTGATCATACAAATCCCTTCGCATGATATGTGACATACCCAATGACCTCCTTCAAGTTCACTCAGTTACAAGCAACAAAGGAAAGTATCAAAGTATGTGACTCACATGTAGAGAACCTTGATGATCTTAGGTCGAAGGACTACATATACCATGATCACTATGAGAATCACTTATGACACTCATATAACGATCCATGTAGTGTTCTCATGGTGGGTCGATCCAGTAGACAAGTTCTCAAACTTGTACCCATATGCAGACTACATATTTCATATTAGTCTCCACATATGCTAGTCATTATGTATTATTGCAACCCGCTCCACAATAATACTAGACTAGGGACATTTAAGAATATCATTATTCTAGGGTTACAATTATGTTTGTTAAGTTACGTAGAAACAAAACAATAAACATAATTACTGGATTAATGCCTTAATAAAATATCATGACTCAATGTGTAAAAATACAATCATCCCATAATTGGCCTTTTGGGCACAACACTAACATTTAACAGCTACAAGACCAGACCTAATGTTTACTGTCAGCTTGATCAGTTGATACATGTCAAAACCTATAGAGCTTCATCTTATGGTAGCCAAGAGAGTGTTGAGATATCTTAAAAGCACTACGAATTTTGTAATCTTCTACAAGAAGGGAAGGAACAAAGAGCTCATAGCATTCACAGACAGTGACTATGCCGGGTCATTGGAGGATCGAAAATCCACTTCTGGTTATTTTTTTTGTGCTAAGCTCAGGTGTAGTTGCATGGTCATCAAGAAAACAACCAATTGTCACACTTTCTACAACAGAAGCTGAATTTGTAGCTGTTATAGCTTGTGCGTGCCAAGCTGTGTGGATGAAAAGAATTTTGAACAAACTCAGTTATGAAGGAGGCGAATGTACAATAGTCTATTGTGACAACAGTTCCACGATTAATTGTCCAAAAATCCAGTTATGCATGGCAGAAGCAAGCACGTTGATGTGTGTTTTCATTTCCTATAGGACTTAACCAAGGAAGGAACTGTGAAGCTGATTCACCGTGGAACACAAGATCAAATAGCTTATGTGATGACTAAACCTCTCAAACTTGATTTATTTCTAAAGCTTCGAAGCTTGATGGGAGTGTGTGATGCACCTATGATAAACTAATGCTTGTAGCATTAGTTTAAAGGAAGGAATGATAAGGCTTATTGCTGTTAGTATTTTATCTTCGGTTAATAATGTTCCTATTAAATAGGGCAGTGAAGTTAAGATTTGATTTTATAGTTTATCTACCACTTGATACCTGGGCTGTTAATTTCCTTGCTTTCAAAGGCATGTAAAGCTATTATATATAGCTGATTCCTTCATTAATAAAAGTGTGAAATCTTTCCAATTTGCTGAAGTTGCTATAGCTCTGTTCATACGCAGCTTTAACATGCTGCTGGAGATGAACGGGGCCTCCCGAGAGCTGCGAATCCGAAACTCCATCAAGTCCTGCACATTCCTGGCCCCCCCATCAACAACAACGACCCAACAAGATGCTAACTTTCGTGCAGTCCACGGCAGAATACAAGTTGTTGTCGTTTCTCCCAAATACCAGGGGAGGTTGTTTTGGACTGGGAGATTCTCAACATTACTCGTCATGGGAACGACCTCTCATGGCGGTGCTTGGACATCGACCTTACCCATTACAGGGACAATCCTTTGCACCCAGATGTGATCGGGTACTTGGGCGAGAAGTGCGTGGCGTTGTGCAAAGCTGATAAGGAGCTGATATGTGTCATGGTCGACGTGTAGTCTGAGACCTGTGCCAAGATTGATTTGCCACGAGGTTTCTTGTCTGGTTTGCAGAAGGTCTGGCCCCTAAATTATAACTCGAAGCTGACGATGGCTAGTGTGTTTGAGGGCAAGCTTGAGGTTCTGGTGTTGGAAGATTGGTGAAGAGGAAGGTGGAGCAGTAGCAAGATTGTGGTTGCCTTGGACTGCAAGAAAAGGAAGGACTATCCTGCGTAGTTGGATTAAATGATGCAATACAGTGTGTGGTGTATGATGACATATTAGGCTTTGGTTTGGAGGATCAGATCTTTACGTATGATATACAACAGAGGATGGTGAACTACCGGCACAAAAGAAGGATGTTGGAAATAGCACCAACGCCTGAGAAATTAAAACGAATGCAGGCCATATGGTAGCGCCTTATTCTTGAACAGAAAATCTATGCCTTCTGCTAGTAATCTAGTTATTTTTTTCCTTTATCGGTTATTTCTTTAGATTAAACTTTTGTATAAGTGAGTAATTTTTATATTTTTTTCCTCGTTTGGTATATACATTGTTCTTGAGAATGTTCTTATTTGCTTGTGCAAAGGAGGGTGGACTGCAGCTTGATTAGTATTAGCACTGCTAAAAAAAGGTATATTTTCTAGATATTCGCAACAGTTTGTCGTTGGTGACCGTTGCCACAAGAAAAGTTTAGTGCATTTGGCGCTAAAGTGGCCGAATGATAAAAGTTGGGTGTAGATATGTGAGATGATGAGGCTGAGACAGTAGAGTCAGTGAGAGAGGAAGAGGATTTTAGGGGGATGGTTGGGCAGCTAACTATAGTTGGATGATGGTTAGAGGCCGGAACGACGCTCAGGAGGCTCCTGTGTGCTGGGCAGCATATATTCGAGTGGAGAGGGAAAGAGTGAGTCAAGAACGGTGACACTGAAATGTTGAAGAAGATGAGAAAAAGTTGTTCAGTTTTTCCTGCTGCAATTGGGCCAAGGTGTTGCCCATGATGCGATCTGTTGTGTACTGCTATCTCATCCTGCAAGCCTGGACAGGTAAGCCATGATTTCTTTTGAGTCAAATTTTTGAATACCCTAATTCTTTCAGGTTTATCCATGTATTCTCATTCATTTTAGTGGGTTCAGCTGGTCTGCTTCAGTGTTTATAGCAGTGTTAAGTGTTGGGTGCAAGAACAGAAATTTAAGAAATTTTGAGCAGAGAGGGACAGAGAGATGCAGAGAGAAACAGGAGTTTTGTGCTCTTTAATATTTCAGGTAGACAACATTCCAATACATGCATTTACAATAGGAACAAGAGTCTATATACAAGCCATTTAGACCGACTTATAGTTGAAGAAGAATTTTAAAGGGACTTGACAACCAAGCCGCATTGTTTGACTTCTAAAAAACTACAGCCGGTGTTCCACGTGTTTCTAGCTAATGCTTCATGTTTTCTTAGCTAATAAGAAACAAAATAAAGCAACAATTTGCTGCAACCGCCACTAGCTTTGTTGACTCTTTTTCATGCAATTGGCTCCAAGTTTGCCGCCACATTTATTGCCCATTGTCTGCTAGCTGTCCATTTACAAATTGTACGCTTCAAAAATTACAAATTATTATTTCTTCAACATTAAGTGCACGAGTTGTAAATCTCTTTCGCCTTCATTTGGTGCTTTTTAACTCTCATAATGCTAGTTTTTATTGTTTTTTTAATGATTTTGAGATGTGTAGGCGATGGTGAGGCTCAAGCAATCAAAGTGGCAAAAATCGGATGGAATTGGATTTGTTGAGAGCAAGTCTCGGCAAAGCAATGAAGAATCCGACTTAAGGAAGCAATTGGCGTAGGTGTCCAGCAGCTCACCGTGGACGTGGTGCCTGGCATGGTGAGGGCCCTTGGAGCATGTTTGTGTCGCACCACACGCAGCAAGGGCGATGGTGGCATGACACCCATCTGGAGTGCACCCGGGGTGTGCGGCGAGCGCGGAGGCAGTGCGATCATAGCCCAGAGCTTGCACTTGCAGAACGTAGGGCCACGATGCCTGCACCGCACCAGAACGACGCTCGCGGTGGCCTGAGGGGCCATTTCCTGTAGATTTCTGAAGTTGTCTCTCAACAGTTGGACCTTTTTTTCACCTTCTTGTGGGCCCAGATGGCTCACCAAACTCTTTTTAATTGGCTAAAGACAATTTGGATGTTTTGGGAAGTATTTTGTTTTATTAAAAGGTCGAGACTTGTATCTAGCTGAAGAAAAGTGAAAAGGTTAGGTTTTTTGCCCTATATTTCTGATTTTATTGGGAGGAAAATGCTCTCACCTTTATGCTATGTAGAGCTATTCTGCGTGTGATACATGGTGATAGATTGCTAATAGATTAGTTTTCTTCCATTTTGTTGATTATTTTCATGGAAAAGCTCTCTGCTTTCTACTTTCTTTATTTTTTTTCTTACATGTGTGAATAGTGACCCTAAGCCTGCTAAGGTTGGGAGATTTGTGAATTGTATAGCGTGTTCTTGTTGCTAAGTATGACTAAGACTTACATAGTACTCAATTCTATGCTTAGAAGTTTTGGGTAACTAACAAAGGCACCTAAAGCACACACCTCACATGATGCTCGTGGAAATGTTCAAGAGTGATTTCTTTGAGTGTAGGCCAAAGGAATTGAGTAGGGAGAACTTGGCTTCAATTGAGAGATTCAGGTGAGTTCTCTTGGTGGTTAAAGGTTGGAACTTCAAGCCCTAGATTAAGGTGCAAGGCATTAAGATGACCTTGGTCTTTGTTTAGGAGAAAGTCTAAGGCTAGAGATAGATTTAGATGGCACTTGCAGAAACCTTCACCCTAGTAAGTTGGTGTTTTCTAGAACAACCATTAGATGAAGCAGTCTTCCTCCCCTAGGTGGTTATTCAATCTAAGTTGATTTGCTCTTATTAGAAGTCTTTGCTAGCTTTTCTTTTTCTAGATTACATAATTGTTTCCCTTTCTCTACAATTGGTTACGGCCCTGACTCTATAGCTTGCCTTTCATGCAATCTGTTATATATCACTATCTTATCCCACAAGCCTACACAGGTAAACCATGAATTCTTTCAAGGAAAAATTTTGAAAACTCTAATTCTTTCAAGCTTATTCATGTATTCTCATTTATTTTAGCAGGGTTTAGTTGGTTTGCTTCAGTGTTTATAGTAGTATTAACTGCATGAGTTGTATATCTCTACCATCTTCTTAGAGTAAGAACTTGTAGGAACCTTCACCCTAGCCTTAGAGTAGATCCAAACCTATGACCAATACAGTTGGAAAAACATGGTATCACCCCCCACAAAAGAGCCTTCATTAAACAAGAATTTCAATGACTTTTGGAGGTGGGGATGATAAAAGAAGTAAAGTACCCAGATTGGTTGAGCAACATAGTAATAGGTACAAAAGAAAGAAGTGATAAACTTTTTATGTGCAAAGACTTCAATAAAGTCAATGATGTATGCCTTGCAACCTCCAATCAATTATTTAGTATATTCAACAATTGAATATAAGACATTGAGCTTTTTGGATACCTACAATGGCTATCACCAAATTCAGATAAACCACACCAATGAAAAAAAATATGTCCTTCATAACCAATGAAGGTATGTTCTGCTACATGAGGATGCCACTCGGTTTGAAGCACATTAAAGTGATTTACAAAAGGCTCACAGACAAAGTGTTCGCCAAACAAATACTCAAGAACATAGAAGCTTATGCCGATGATATGATTGTCAATAGTCAAGCTCCCAAAGACCACATCAGAGACCTACGGGAAACTTCTCAACAATTAAGGAAGTTTGGCATATGCCTGAACCCTGAAAAAAAACATGTTCAGCATGAAGGCTAGCAAGTTCCTCGGGTTTGTGGTTTCCGAAAAAAGAATAGATGTGAACCTAGATAAAATCATGGCATTCCTTGACTCTAATACTCTGAAGTCTATTAAGGATGTACAAAGACTCACAAGGAGAATAACAACACTCAGTCATTTTACCTCCCACTATGGCAACTGATCTCATTTTTCTTCAAGATCTTGACTAAGGAGAAAAAAAAAAGGATGCCGAAGTAAGTGGAGACTAGCCTTGCTAGAATACGGAATGTCAGCAAGCTTGGAAAAAGTTGAAGGAGTACATAACCGAACTCCCCACCCTATGGTCATGGGAATTAGGACACCTATCCAAATGGTGTATCAAGCACTGAGAATATGACATCTACTAGCTAAGAAAAACAATCAAGGCACTAGCTCCAGCAAACTTCATTGCCAAGCTCCTACAAAGTGCCGAAGAAGGAAAGCCTGCTCCTTGAAGATGAGGATCCAAAGTGGACTCTCTTAGTTAACTGGCCTCTAGTGCTAACGACCAGGGCACAAAAGACATTTTTTGAGGTCCCAAAGGGATGAAGGCTTTAAAGTTGATCAAATTCCTATTCCCAGTGACAAACAACATAAACGAACATAAGGCCTTGATTGTTAAACAGTGATCAACCTAGAACATTAGCATCAAAAACCCTCCGAGCATGTAGTTATTCCCAACTACTAGTTCGACAGTTAAAGGGGAAATATGAGGTTGAATTAAAAAGTATTGACCTCGCAAAAAATTTGATGGAGTGATTTAACCTAATACAGATAGAAAAGGTACCTCAGAAGGAAAAAGCCAAGGCTAATGCATTGGCCAAATAACCTAAATAAGACGTAACCTTAGAAAATTTGAGCATCAATAGTTTGTACATCATGCAAATCGACAAAGGTTGGCAAGCCCCACTACTAAACTTCCTGGCAAGACATCTGCCCAATGATCCCGTGAGACCGTAAAAGTGAAAAGAATATATGGGAGGTATCTCCTGATTAGTGGCGAATTGTATAGGAATGGCTATTCAAATCCACTGCAATAGTGCATCAAGGAAGGAAGCATTGAGAGTATTCTCAAAGACGTTCATAAAGGAGTTTATGGATCTTATATTGGCATCACTGCCCTTGCTAAAGTAATCCTCTGACAAGGGTACTTCTGGCCTATTCTTAGGAAGAATGCCTGAAGATAGGTCAAATTTTGCGATAAGTGCCAAAGCCATGCCCCAATATAAAAAATGCCATCCAAACTAGTAAATTTGGCCAACTATAGAGGCAAAAGAGGTTGAGTAGGCACAACAGTTGCAGGCTACTCTATTCTTTGATCTATTGAGCCGGAGGCTTCAGAAGGAGAATTTTGCTGCTGTCGAGTTAGTCTGTGATTCTTTACTTAATTAAAATTGATTATATTTTTTATAATTAATTATATTACTTGAAAAAAATGTACCATTATTTATTTTTTCAATGAAAATTTTATGCATGTAATTAAAATTAATTTTATAATTAAAGGATTAATTTTTTTTCTAAAAAATTCATAAAAGTAGTTATTTAAAAAATTATTGAAATATTATTCATTAGTTAAAATAGAATACTGATTTTATTTTTTTAGTAAAATTTTTTTTCATGTTTTTTTGTTTTTTTTTTACTAATTTTTAATATTTTGAAATTTCTAAACAAATTTATGTTTAGCTCTCATTAAGTGCTTCAAGTTACTTGGTTTTATAATTAAACAATTAATAGTTTAAATGTTTATAATTAGATCACTGAACTGATAGAAATATAATGAAGTTAACATCAAGCTAATCGAGTCAATGAGTTAAAGAGTTTAAGTGCATAACGTCTTATAGTTGAAGGACAGAGTTACGCTGAGAGAAATTCAGGAAATAAAAAACTTGAGTCACTATAATTTGGGCGAGTAAAATGGATTTTGGCCCTAGTAAGTAAGCAATAATTACATATTATAGCTGCACTTTACAAAAAACGCAAATGAAGTTCACAAAGGTTGACACACTATATTAGTGCCAATAAAAATTACAAAGATCATAATTCACAACATAGTTTTACCTTTTTTTGGTCAGAGATAAATGTATATATGTTTGTTACTATATCATGTGAATATAAAATTAGTACAGTCTATGATACATGCATAGAAATATCTATTGTAACAAACCAGATAAATATGATGATAAATATAGATTTCTTTAAACATTTAACTGGAAAAAATACAAAGTACATTTAACTGGAAAAAATACAAAGTATGTAGCAAAATTTACGTTATTTACATAATTTTACAAAAAACAGACAATTCTAGAAACTACATAAAAGATTTAAAGAACATATTAAAACTATATATTCCCTACTATATAAACTATTTAGTCCCCATTCTCCTCGTAAAAGGAAGAACAATCAAGTGATCTTGCTCTTGCTAATTCTTCCCACAACTGAATATTCTCCATATTTAATTTACAATTCTCAAAAACAACTTCACTTCTTTCTTTTACCAAGTCCACACAATACTTGTTCATACATTCAAGTTCTTTATGTATAGATGCTAAACTTGCACATGTATGGTAGTATAATTGTCGCCAACACTCATTACCTCCACAACTAAAATGCTTTAAATGCATTCAAAACATCCTGGATAACGTTTCTATGGCAAGTAATGCTGCTTCTTCTTTTTCATGGTTCAATATCGAGTGTGGAATATGCACAAACGTTAAGTGGCATAGCAATTTGTTGAGTAGAAGAAAGATGAACATGAACCGAAAGCATAAAAATAATTTTTAATATGATGTTCAAAGACATAAGAATGCAAGGAAAGGACAACTTACTATAGAATTTAGCAACAATAGTTTTCAACAGTAAACAAACTAGTTCCATGTTATATAGAATAGTTGCTGCAACAAACCAGTTCTATGTTATATAGAATGGTTGTTGCACAACAACAACTATGAACAATAATATATCTTCCATAAAACAACAACTTATTTGGTGGGGGGGGAAAGGTAAATATTGATAGGTAAAATAACAAATCTATGTACAATTGTCTACCTTCTTCAACTTTTTATAAACAACAATAACAAAAATTGTATAAAAGTTAATAATTCATATCTAATATAACAAGAGCTAAACAATTTTCCTACAACTTGTAAACCAAGTAATTAAATATAAATAGAGTCACCCTCTAATAAAATAATTCAATCTAAAATAAACATCACAATAACAATGAGAAACTCAAATTACATAAAACTTACAGTAAAGAGGAAGTTAAGGAAAACTAATGTAAAGATACAAAATAGTTGGATATAACTTCCTTCAACATCAACAATTGACTAAAAGAAAACTTGCTTCTCTATGGGAACAAGGGCCTAACTACCCTCTCTATATGTAAGAATCAAATTGCCTACCAACACCTTTCACTTCTAACACCATTTGTCAAACTGGTTTTAGCACACCACAATTTCTTCTCTTAATAACTCATCTTCTTCCTCCCAATGAACACCAAGGACGATAACATGTCTTTCTCCATTCCTTCCCCTTATTGCCACGCTATCTATTTTCTTACCAATTACACACTTGCACCTCTATGGAAGAAAAAATCAGCAGACAAAAAGAATAACTTGCAACCATTATACACTTGAAATGATGAAATTAGTATTTAATGTTAAAGGACACCAAGGCTTTTCTTCACTGTCTTCATTGTAATTGAATGGAATGGAACAAATTACAAGATTTCAATATTTTATTCCTTCAATGACAGTCGAGCAAACTACCACAGATTACAATTATTGTTAACCAAATATACAAACAAAGATGATTTGTTCACCCTCCTTCTTCCCACCTTCTATGTAAATCCACACTAAATCTATAAGTTCTATATAGCTTTTACATATTAATATCCAATTGACACTTTCAAAAAACTCATATATACAACTTACAATAGTAAAAGCCAATAAAACAGAAGAACACAAAACAAACAAATACCAAGTGAAGCTTTGGCCATAGTGGTGTAAATGGAACAACTCCAATGTCTAGTACCTTAACAACATAGGAAAATATTTAAAATACTATCTTTGGAATTATATAATCAGATATGGAATAGGTGGCACCAACCTATCCATGAGTTACCTAATGAATGGAGAACAAAAATACTTAACATGAAGGAATGAGAAATAGTGGGAAAAAAACATGTATTATAACATAAGCCCGAAGACACTTGTCATCATGTAATCTGTTACCACTCTAAGTATTTAAATACAGTGATCAATTTTAGTGAGCTCAAGCCCCAAGCAGTCCATGTCCTGTAGGCCAAGCAGAACATGTGCACTATGTTTACCCAAATGACCCTCTTGGTCATTATGCAAATATGTGTATATTAGTCTAACTATCACACACATATTCACATTCAATTTCATCTAGAAGTAATGATGACAATGAAATTCTTTATCCTGGCCAATATGGAATTTAAGTAAAATCCCCAAGTGCATGTACAATCATATGCATACATGATACTATTGGTGCGCATTTTTTTTTCCAAACTTTGACACTGTATCCAACTCAAATTCTACCTGTGTTATCCTGTTCCCTAAAGGTTTTCAACCCTTTAATACCCTTAAACCTTCATAGGGAAATAGGTTTGAGACATTAAATCCATCTGAGTTTACAATTATGGATTTTATAGTTAACTGGGTAAAAATGACCATATGAACAATGCTCAACAAAATCAGCCAATTTTGACAGGCCATAACTTTGGCTACAGGGCACCAAATGCAGTAATTCAAAAGGAAAGTTATTCCTATTGAAGTTTTATAAGTGTGGTCAAAATTTCATAGCCAAATTTTTTATGTACAGAAAGTTATGGCAGCTGGAGTATAGGGTACCAAATTTTAGCCACTATTGACCATTATGCACATACAAAATTTCATAATATTCATACACTTCATTTCTAGGTGCAAAACCCACTTGGTAGGGTCCATATATGTCTTATACACATGGGAAAACCATTCCCCTAAATTTAGAGCCCTTCTAACCATCATTCATAAAAATGGTATCAAAATAGCCCATAAACACCATATGGACAGCATTGTATACACACTTCAAACCCCACTCCATTGATCCATATATCCTTCTCACACTACACATACAACATACCCAAATCATTTAAATGCATTTATGCACCACATACATGACAATAACTTAGTTAATATGTACACTAAGCTTCAAGCACTAAGCACTCCAGAAACTTGAAGGGACCAGCAGCTGCGTAAGGCAGAAAGTACCATTACTAAAAATAGCTAATGTACTCCAAAAATCATGAAACTTTCCACTTTACAACTAAACATATGGGAGTTAATATAACTAAAATTTCACATATAAATTCAAACGAAAGCTATTATTTTGAATGCTCTCTTTCAGGTGCTCTTTAAACGGACAGAAATGGGGTAATTTTTTTGAAGAAACTTAGTAAGGGCTTATCCTTAGAAACTTGAATTCCAAGAAACATACGTGAAATCCAAAGACATAAAAATACAAAAAAAAAAGCACATATACAAAAAATATAGCCATCCAAATGCACAAACAAATAGAACACAACCAAATGCAATGCTGGCAGCAATACATCATTAGGGTTAGTCCATAAACAATATGTAATCACTGTGGAAGCCCTTCTCAAGCTAATGCTTGGTCTTAGGAGGTTAATTAGTCTTAGTTAGTACTAACTTGGGCTCTAGAAACCCCTGTAAACACTGTCATCTTAGTGCAGGAAAAACAGTAAGGCTAAAACCTTGTTCATGCATTCCCCCTTAACACATACTTGGTTCCTTGAGCTTTTTGCTCTCTTCCAAGCATGGTCTTAGCTTCATGGATGCTTGACAATCATATTAGAACAGTAAACAACCATGAAACATGAAGACAAAACCCTTACCTAAGCTGTGAAGGCTGAAATCTTCAAGAGATACACAATAAACCCGAAAATTAGGGTTTTTTTTCTTTCTTATTGCATCCAATTGCCTTCCTTTATGATTTCTTAGGTGATTGATCTATGGTGGCTATGGAAGTTTATGGAGGAGCTAAGGAACAGGTTGTGCCTGGTGGGGGACGAAAATGGGCAAGAAATGGCAAGAAATCAAGATACTTTACTTGACTTGATTAGTTTAACCTTAACCCTCACTTAGGTCACTATAAGTATGTCTTAAGCAAAGACTTTTTGGCTAACCTTTAGCCCACCTTTTTTACCTTAAAACCTGGAAATAAAAGTCTAGGATAAAGCTAGAAATGGCCACCTTTGACTCTTGTAAAAAATCATCTCATCCTTAAGTTATTTTTGTGAATAACTGTACACCTAGTTGTCCTAGGTTATTGAATAATAGTTTTTGTTTTCTTTATGCAATTCAGCCTCCAAAAATTGCTTCCATACCATTCAAATCCTTCCAAAATCTCTCTTTTAGAGTTGTACAATTGAGTACCCAAGTCCTAAAATCTTGCAATAAGACCCATAGATTACTTGTAAAACAAGCAATCCTTTAGGGCTCACTTTAGTACCAAGTAACCATTGTAATCTTTTAAGGAAGTGTAGATTATTCACTTTACCCCTCACATTTCATTCACTATGGTGAAAATTACGCTAAATAATGGTTTATAACCATTATGCCGTTATATTATAATTTTCCATTTGTTGAGGTGGTAACATAATCATCCTCTTATGCTTTAGTGTGTGTATGTTAAGGCTCTCCCAGATCAAAGTCAAAAAATACAAGGTAAGCTTGAGTTTTAAGCTTAGAAATTTTATGTACACACTAAGGGCCAGTTTGTTTCAATTTGATTAGGGTGGGTTAGCGTGTTTTTCATTAAAGCGAAATGGCCCATATGGGTTTTATGTTAGTTTGCCCTAAATGTTGGGTGAATTTACAATCAAGCCATGACTGAATTCGACAGCTTTCTTTATCTCTCTCCCATTTACTCTCAATGCACATTTTCCCAATGTTGTTATCCTAATGTAGTTGCTACCCCATAGTCTCCCAAAGTGATGGCTACAAATTTTCCTCCAACACAAGCTCACCTCATTGAATTGACCCCATAAAAGTCCCAACACCATAGAAATGACCTCGTAGAATTCCAGCAATTCAGTACAATATCTCTAGAGGCACAAAGTTCCTATTAATGACTGTATTGGAGCATGATTTCAATAGGGTCTTCATCACTTGATTAGCCATGACATGGTCTGTTCTATTTTGTATGTGGCTTCTTTCCTAATTAAAATTTTGAGGATAAATTTACTTCTCTATTGGTAAAGGATGTAAGGTTAAAGAACACGGACCGAATAGGCTTATTGGGAAATGAATAAAGGTGGACTCATAAAAGAGGGGTGTCTCAGGCCTTAGACCAATGGAGTGCGTGGTTTAGTGGTAGTTGGGTGGTTATGGAGGTGTTGTTCCATGGATTTAGGTCAGACATGGCCAATGGACGATGTAGGTAGGAAGAGTGATTTAACTCAACTTCGGGAAAAATAAGGAACAAAAACATGTATCCACTATTGAATTGTGTGCTGGGTTCCAATACCACATTAATTTAGGTGATTTAAATGCAAATGAACTGCTTATAAGTAATTCAATTAGTGAATTAATGTAGTGTAGAATTAATGATATGGTCATTTGAGCAAAGTTGCTAAAATGTGTTTGAACCATGGGATTACAGGTTTTAAAGAATATTTATAGTTCCTTGCTCAAATTACATTGGTGAAGTGGACAAAAAAGGCTTTGTGAGGCCTTGGGACCAAAATAGCACAATTAAGAAAGATGGGGGATCTAAGGAGATTATAAGAAGGATAAAAAGCAAAAAAGACATTTCTTGCACATTTTTCTTCCTCTTCAATGTAGCAGCCAAGCCTTGGGATTCAAATATCTTCCCAATGTATTTCCTTCAAAATTGAAGCCTAAGTGGGTGTTTCTTAAAGCAACAAGCTTATTTGAGCTTAAAGAAGCAAGTAATCATGTTTCTATTGGTGATCCTTTAAAAGAACCATCATTCCCCTTGCTAACTGAGCAATATTAGCTATGACATCCCTCATCATAACTACCATGGGATCACTTGACCCATCTTGAAAGTTGGGATTGGCAATGACATCAGCCCTATTGCCTTCAATGGCACCTGCATACAAAACTAGAAAACATCCCTAGGCAATTTATATATCAACTCTATAGACTTATACAAGGATTTTATTTTGATCTCAAACACTTTTCCTCTAGTAAGACTCTTACAAGACTACTATGCCTTGCTCTAATACCACTACAAGGGTCCTAACTTACCTTGGTGTAAGGCTAGCATTGAATCATTAATTAAATTGCGATTTAGTGGTTCCACTCTTAGTTGTTATTAGCTAAGTTAATGCTTGTGTGAGTTAAAACATACATACCACTAGTTCCTTACCTTAGCATATGTATCATGCAAGTTTAACTTTGGTAATTTTAATTTACACTATATAGAACTTGCACATAATTGCCGTGGCATGGTACAAAAAAATAAACTAAAAACCAGGCACTGATGTATAAGCTAAGTTTACTTAAGATTTAAGCATCAACTTTACATACATTCACCCTTTTTATATACATCCAAAAGCAACAACTAGTGTATGTATACACTAAAGTTTAAGCAAAATAATTCATACTAGAGGCCACTTGGTACACGAGTACCAAATTTCTACGAAGACCTAGTCTGAGATCTCAAAATGAAATTCCCCATCTAAGCTTATAGCTTCCAAGATGAGAATCTAACTTCCTCGTGTACTTAGCCTATAGCTATGAAGGCCACGATTTTATACTTAGTTAGCATATAAAATAGCTAACCAAATAAATTAGAATCAAAGTGATTCAAACTTAATTAATATATACAAATAAACATCCTTAGCAACCCTCTTATTGGGTGCTAGGATCCACATTAGTAGAATCTGCACAATATGACACTTAAAAGTGTGAGAATTCTGTAAAATAAAAGACTAATTCCTGTAAAATAAATCTTTAGGACATAAAATTATATATAATAATATGTAAATGCTTCTTGATGTGAGCTTGAAAACATCTTGACGTCTTAACTAATGGCCAATAGTTGAGTTCTATTGTAGGGATCCATCCTTAACCCAGTCCTAACATACAAGACCTTAGTCTTGTCTTAGCAAGCATAGCTTGCCTCTTTGTTTCCCTTATCACATTAAACAAGAGTTTAATTTAACTTGGTCGCTTAACCTACTAAGTTGGGTAGCTTTAATGTACCTTTGAGGTTTAAAACCTCTTGTAGGTACATAGTACCCAAGGCTCTCTTAAGGTCCCAACAACTTTCATAGACCTCAAACTTTCATTTAACCATCACTTAACTCCTTAACAGATGCAAATTTATAGCCTTAGATGTGGTTTTTAAACTAAAAAAAAAAGGTTCAAAACATCTTAGAATGGTCCAGGCCTCAAAACCTATGCATTGGGGTACCCTTAAGGTTACCCTAGATTAGGGTGTCAAGCACTGTGGCACCGTGTTGCCAAAGCTCGATGCTACATCACCAGAGCTAGGAAACTATTAGATCCTTGAATGAGTTCCCCACACCACGTCACTGATGCTAGCGACACGTTGCCAATACTCGTTTTGCAACTCCTCTATTTTTACACTTTAATGCCCGTTTTGCTTCATTTTGCCTTCAAACTTGAACCATTCACATAACAACCAACTTCCATAATTTCATACATGTTAGAACACATGCTCTTGCATCAATTAAACACTTGGGAACACAAAAATCCATTACCAATTACAAGATCATAAGCTTTAAACTTCCTATGCATACAGAAGCGCACCTACACCAAATCTTTGCAAATCAATACAGTCTTGGTTCTAGCCTAGCAAAATGAATTGCCAAATTATAAAACACATGAAATGTGATCTTATTATGAGCAAAATACCTATAAACTTCAATTGAACCACTTTAGCACAATCATACTTATAGCTTGTTATTCAACCTTCACAAGCCAAATTTGAGCTTAAGGATCAATCATACAACACACCTAAGCCTTAATTCACTCAATAAAATCCTCAATATCAAGTCAAATCTAAGAATTGAAGCTTACCAAAAGGGAAAACGTGATTACTTGCTTCCTTAAGCTCAAATAAGCTTGTTGCTTCAAGAAATCACCCATTTGAGCTTCAAATTTGCAAGAAATGTATTGGGAAGAGATTTGAATCCTAGGGCTTGGCTGCTACATTAAAGGGGAAGAGAAATGTGCAAGAAATTTCTTTCTTGTTTCTTATCCTCTTTATATTCTGCTTAGATATCTCATTTTTTTAATTATGCTATTTAGGTCCTTAGGCCTCACAAAGACTTTTTCTTCCACTTCATCAATGTAATTTGAACTAGGAACTATAAATATTCTTCAAAATATTTAATTCAATGGTTCAAACACATTCATGACTTAAAATTGGGGTTTCTTTAGCAAAATTACCATTTTGCCCTTCATGACCCAACTTTGCTCAAATGACCATATCATTAATTCTACACTACATTAATTCATTAATTGAATTACTTAGTGTGCATATGAAATTTCTAACCTTAAAAATCAAGCTTACACTATATTTCTTGGCTTTGATCTTGGAAAGCCTTAACTTTGTCCCCACCTTTTGAAATTTGGTTATTTATATTTCATTAGAAGTGACCAAATTTCCTTGGAAACTACTTTTGCATATCCTACTCAGTTTCCCAAGTGGCTTTTTTTTTGTATGGTTTGACCACAAGATTTTGACCATAGGTATCCTCTTGGTTCCTAACATCCTTATTTGCTTATCCAAAATTCTAACTGAAAATTCTTCATAGGACAAGTCTTCCCTCAATTGAATTGAAGTTGAAGGTAATAATTGCTGTAGGTCCATCACACACTTTCTTAGCAAACTTATATAAAATGTATGGTGCACCTATGATAGGTACGGCAACAATGATAACTTATAGGCTTCTTTCCTAACTTTATCAAGAATTTCAAAAAGACCAATATATCTTGGGGCTAGCTTACTTTTCTAATGAAATCTAATCACTCCCTTCATAGGAGGCACCTTTAATAAAACCTTATCCCCTATGTCAAAACTTAGCTTCCACCTTCTTACATTAACATACTTTTCTTGCCGATCATTAGTAGCCTTGATCTTTTTCTACATCAACTTGATCTTTGTTGTTGTGTCAATAATGATCTCAAGTCCAACTTGAAGTCTATCTGTTGAGTCTACTCAACAATGAAGAGTCATGCACCTTCACCCATATAGACCTCATAAGGTGTCATGCCTATAACCGTCTGATAGCTATTATTATAAGCAAACTCGATGAATGACAAATGATGATCCCAATCACCCTTAAAATCCATGGCATACATTTTTAGCATATCTTTCAAGGTCTGTATCACGCTTTCAGACTCCTATTAGTTTGAGGATGATATGCTGTCCTTAGGCTTACATTCTTGCCTAGTGCCTTTTGGAAGGCTGTCCAAAACTTAAACATGAACCTTAAGATATGTCATGCAATCTCACCACTTCCTTAAGATACCACTAAGCCAACCTTTCTAGCATATCAATGATCTTAATCGGTATGGAATGTGCCAATTTAGTTAATCAATCGACTATCACCTACATTGAGCCATGTTGGTCTCGGATGTTAGGCAACCCTACTAGGAAATGCATAATTATGGACCCTCTCTTCCTTTTTGGTATAGGAAGGCTTTGTAGTATTCCTGTAGGTTTTCGGTACTGGGCCTTCATTATCTGGTATGTCTAGAATTTACTTACATGCTTAGTAATATCCCGCTTAACTCATGGTACATTTTGTTAAAGGCTGGATGTATACTTAGCTTATTTTATGTGCCTCTTAAAGAACTTGTTACCTTAGTTCATCCATAATGGGCACATATAACTATTATTGTTATGCCCAAAACCCAATCATGAGATGATTGTATTTCAAACATTAAGTCATGATATTTTATTGAAGCATTGTTCTAATAACTATGTTTATTGTTTGTTTCTACGTAACATAATTAAACATAATTATAACCCTTGAATAATAGTATTCTTAAATATCCCTGGTTTAGTATTATTGTGAAATGAGTTGCAACAATATATAAAGATCAACATATATGGAGACGAATATAAGATATGTAGTCTACATAAGAGTATAAGTTACAGAACACGTATGCTAGATTGACCAGCAATGGGAAGGCTACATGGATCATTATATGAGTGTTATAAGTGATTATCATAGTGATCATAGCATATGTAGTCCTTTAACTTGAGGTCATCAAAGTACCCTACATGTGAGTCACATACTTTAATACTTCTTCTTGTTGTTTGTAACAGAGTGAATATGAAGGTTGTTATTGAGTATGTCACATATTATGCAAAGAGATTTGTATGATCCAGATGGCATTTGTCTTTCCTATATAATGAGACTGATATTTCTAGGCCTCTTAATTGAGTGAAACTAAGGAAATACATGGCCATGCTTGGATGAGTTAATAAGGGATATCAATGTTATCAATTTTAGCCCTCCTACTAGAGAATTAAGAAACCATTGATTGGGCTATACGAGAGTAGCACATTCTATGTCTTATGCTCGATCTTAACATCTTAGATAAAGGGACAATGAAATATATGAATAATGATAATAGAGGTCTATTCAAATCACTGAACATTTTGTCACTTAGGTAACAATGTTGTGTTGCTAGACACTACTCATTATTTATGATCACACATTTATGATCATTGCTAACATGATAGGAGACTATACGGTCACACATTTAGAGCCAATTGGATTACTTGAGTGTGTGGGCTAAATATGCCAAATTGTTTGGTTTTGGTTTCATGATAATTTTGGATTAATTGTTGGCCCAAAAATTTAGCCATTGTTAACTTGAAATTAGGCCTAATTAGATTAAGGTTATGAAACCTATTTGGCTTAGGAGTTTGGCCAGTGATCGAGAACTTATTACCTTTCTTTTTTCAAAAGTTTTAAACTCCATATTTTAAACACGGTCCTTAGCATAGTCAAGTTTTAAAGCATGTTTACCTAACACAGTTTCTTTCACACGCATATTTTAACTTGTGTTAGTTATCTATTATTAAAAAATTTGAGTTCCAGATGCCAAACACAGTCACTATCATGGCCATCTTTGAAAGTGTGTACATGAAACACAATCATTTTCACACCCATATTGCAACCCGTACTTCAGCTTTGAGTTTTAAAAATTTTGAACTTTAGATGTCGAACATGGCCTGTATCACAATCATGTTCTAAAGTGCATTTGACTAGTTTTAATGAACACGGTCCTGAACATGCCTATGTTTAAGACCATATTGTTTCAGTATATAAGCTCTATCGTAACTTTTCACCGAAACCCTTCCCTATTTTGCACAAAACCCTGGCAAACTTCTTCCTTGAGCCCCCAAACTTAAACCCTAGCTTCCTCATGTACTGGGCAAGGTTTTCCATTATCAAAAAACCTCATTTCTATGCCAGATTGTTGATTTCACTCCCCACATCTTCACTTTTCTCTCTATCAAGGTAACTTTCTCTCCCTAAGTTTATTTGGGTTCTATGGATGATTTGGTTGATTTCTTGCAACAGGTAGGATTCATTTGAGTTGTGTGGTTGATTTTTCATTCCCGTTGAAGTTGGTTTTGAGCTTATAGCACAATTTGTGAATTTAGATAATTATGATTATTTGGATTGGAAGTTGGAAAGTTAAGATGCAATGTTTGGTAGAATTGATGAATTTCTTGATATGGATTGTTGATTTCATGAATTGGAAGACTTGAATTGATGGTTAGATGATTGTTTGATTATTTGGAATTACTTGCTATTATTACTTGGATTGAAATTTGAATGCTTTTAGGGCTTAGCAGTCTTTTGCTGTGATAGTGGAATAAGTTACTTAAGCAACAAGAAAGAGCATGAATATAGATTGAATTGATTTGTTTTCCTTAGATTGTTGTGCATTTAACTTTGGTTGTTAAGCCTCATTAGTTTAACGCCTAGGTTGAACTGAATTATGCTATATGGGATTTCAAAATTAATTTTTTTTAAAGTTCTAATTCTTTTGATTATGAATTGTTATTATTGGATTGAAGAATTATTGTTGCACTAGAGAATATTTTCTACCCTTTTCATGATGAAAAAGTGCCCAAGAAAGCATTCCATTCACACCAAGATGACAACCAAAAGGCTAAAGAAGGCCAACCTATTTTTAGACTTTAAAGAGGACTTTCAAAGAGAGAGATTTGAGAGGCTTACGGAGAAGCCTCTAGTTGTTAGCAGAGTTATTGACTAGGACACTCTCAACTAGTTAGGCATTATTGATTAGGTTTGAGCACTGGTGGACTTTCATGGGTGGTTATCAATCTTCAATTGTCAAGAGCCTGTCTTTAGTGAGCTGATTATTCAATTTTTGAGCACCATAGAGTTCAACACGATGAATATTAGCTGGAACAGGGGTGATGGAATTTAGTTCTGATTGGGCGATAAGTGTTATACGATGAATACTAATTAGTTTATGTAAAGGTACGGCTATTACACTTAGAAGCACCTCGAGATTGACGAACACAAAGGTTCCCTATGCGACTTTGTTACCACTACTCCCACTCTCATTGAGTTTTGGAAGGAGATTGTTGATGATGAGGTTGCCAATCAACCCAAGGTTTCCAAGGCATCCAATTTGAGGTCACCAGTTGTTCGATATAGGCAATATCTGCTTGCTCATCCTATATCCAGACGAGGGTAGAGCATCGAGGTTGTGACCAGGAAAGATTTATTTTATCTGCACTGCATTATCAGTCATGTTCACTGCTACCTTAGTCACGCCTTCAACTAATGGGTTCATGATATTGCCTATAAGGCGAGGAATTAATCATCTATGTAGGATCATTCATCATGAGGTTGGTGAAGTACCTCATCCCCCTTCCATAGGAAAAGTACATTTCTAAGATACTTCGACCAGGAATGCCAACTTTGAGTCACTAAAGTCTATGCCGATGTTAAAGAAGATTATTCCCCCTAACAGCTCATCGAGGTTTATATTGAGGATACAAGATGAGATCCAAGCTAAGGAGCAGGCCATTACTGAGACCCTTGCTACCTTTACTTTTTTCGGTGTCAACATGCCATCCTTATTACTAATCTTTCAAAGGCAAGAGATGATCTTAGAAAGGATTAAGTTCATGATGACTCATTTGCTTGGCATTGAGATCCCCCTTTTTGCTACTAGGGTGAGGTGTTTGCGTTTTGAAAAGGTCATGCACTTACACTTCCTGCATTTTGGAGTCGTCAAAACCTCTGGCTATAGTCCTTCACTTCTCAAAAGGATGACAATTCAACTAACTATTTCCAGATTTTCATCTAAGCATGAAAGGCTAGGATCAGGTGGACAAGACCCAGAGAGTAGTTAATGAGGCAGATAAGGCCACTACCATCATAGCATCAACTATGGATGTTATTTGCTAGTAAAGGCAGTCATTATTGAAGGCGCTACTATTAAGCGAAAGACAACCAAAAGGGTTGATATTGCTAAGAGAGTTGAAGAGGAGAGAAAGGAGACTGCTGATGAGGTGATTGGAGAGACCACTACCGATCCAATGGTTGGGGAGCATAATGCAGAGATCGGGACTATTGAGGGTCTAGCTGAGCTGACACAAATGATGACTACTCTAGATGTTACAGCTGATTTTCCTATTACAAGATCAACTTTAGTGAGAAATGTTCTTTTTATGTTTCTTGGATATTATTATTGTTATTATCTAGTTTTTATCCTTGGTTTATGTGGGATATTGTTATTGGAGCATCAGTTGCTCTTGCTTTTAGTTTTCTTTATATTTCCATTCTAGTTATTATATTTCCTATTTTTTATCACTATTTTTGTTTAATGATCATCTTTTTTGTTTTATTGGAAGTTTTCTACTGAATTTGAGGCTAGAATCAAATTTTTATAAATATCATGGAATGCCGACTTGCATATCAAACAACTAAATTTTTTAGAGTGGTATCAGGTTCTAATGCCCTTTGTTTTTTTCACTTTCTGTTTCTCGTGTTTGTACATTTAGGGCAATGCACATCCTAAGTGTGGGGGAATGGGTAGCTTAGTCCTTGATTTTTTCTTCTATTTTAAGTGAGTTTTTGAATTTTCAAAGAAAATGAAAAATGTTTAAATTTTTTTGAGCTAATTTGTTTTTCAATCATACTATTGAGTATGTTCCTATTGATAAAGAGTGATTGTTAATTTAATATGTTGAGTTCTTAACTTGAAGATCAAGTAAGTGATTCTTGAAATCTTTTGCTTGGGTGCTTAGTTATTTTCAAAATGTTTTTGTATTTCCTTATCAAGCTAGTAGAAGATTGTTTTGAGAAGCTATTTTTGCATCAAATTTTTGTGCTTGGTATACTGTTCAAAACATGCTAAGTTATGATTTCTTATATTTGAATGAGTGGTAAGATTGTTTGATGGAAATATGGTAAATTTTTGAATAATGAATAAGAATTGATTTGAATAAGTTTCTACTCCAATGTTTATTAGTATTGAAGTAGGTTGGGATCTTCTCCTAAGGCAAGAGTCGATCATAGCTTAAAAAAATGCTAGAGACATGAGTATGATCAAAGATCACTTTGGATTGTGTTAAGAATTACCTTTGGTATAAATAATGCTCATGTAGTGTACACTTGGTGTAAAGTTTAGCAACACATAAATAAGAATGTTTGAAAAGAAAAAAAAAAGTGAAAAGTTCAATCAATTACCTATTTCCGTGATTTTGTGGTATTGATGGTTGTACGTAATGAGCTTAGATTTAGTATGGTTTATGCTTTTTACTATGCATAAAAAATTAATGTTTCTTTGAGCTTCAAGAGATATGGGTTATTATCTTGAGAATGAATTATTTCCGTTAACTTATTTTATTTGGAAAACGTGTTAGATTGAAAGTGTTGCATACTTGATAGTCTCATTAATTTCTTAAGACCCTTAAAGTTCCAATTCTTGCCTCTATTTTTATTAGCTCAAGAGTATGGTTTTATTTCTCTTTTCCATATTTTTTTTTTAAGGTTTGCTTCAGGGCAAGCAAAAGTTCAAGTGTGGGAGAAAAATATGATATGCTCAAACTTATATATGTTTTCTACATTCTTTTTTTTTATATAATTTTTTGTCTTTTGATATGTTTTTTTTTTATAACAATTGGTACTTAATTAGTTTACATTTTGTTTTCAAATTATATTCTAGCTCTAATTGGGTTAAGAAAGATTTATATGAGTTTTGGAGCTGAATTGTACATTTTTGCATAAATTTGGGTCAACACACCCATGTCAACATCAAACATGCCCGTGGTTAATGTCACACCCATGATCCAAACCGTGTTATTAAATGTTCATGATTTTTATGTTCCAAATAAGGAACACGGTCATTTCACAAACCGTTTTTGCTTGCTCTTAGGGTTTTATTAAGTTATTTCAGTAGAAGAAAAAAAAGGGAGAAGAAGAGGTGAAAATACACAGAAAATGAGTTTAGTTTTCATAGGAGAAGGCTGCTAGAGACGGCCTAGATAATCAACATTGATTAATTTGTATTAGATAAAGGATTCCTTGGAAGAGAAGAAATTCATATATAGAGTCTTCAATTTTTTTCTTTGTTTTTATTATATTTATTTTTCGGCATGATGAACTAATTTCTCTGCTCATACTTACAGTACATGAACCCTATGATGATGTTGTGATTATTATTACTTTGGATTTAATGTAATTATAGTTTTCTTGCGATCTATCCAATTTGTTTTGTTACATTGATTAATGGTAACTAACTTATTAATTCAACGTTAGATGAACATATACAAGTAGTATCCAGCATGTTTGTTGTGGATCACCATTGGGGGGAAGGGATATAGTCGTAGTTGGGAGTAATAGACTCGGCATAGTACCTTCAGACTAGGGTAAAACCTAGTAGTTGGATCGTAAAACTAGTAATGCATTCTTAAGAAACGCATTAAAACACCCTATTGCTGACATAAGAATAGGGGTTAGTGAACGGGAATAATAGAGAGCTTATCTACTTTAGATAGCACTCCATTGTCTAAATTAACTATTTGCCTATTAAATCAAAGTAAGAGTAATGCAATGGATTTCTAAGGGGATTCGTATCTAAGTATGACATACCTTGATGGTTGATTGTTTGATTGTTATCGGCTACTAGTAGTTAGTTGTTTATTTATTTTTACTACATTAATTAGTTTAGCTTAATTCTTAGTTAATTAGTGAGCCAAATCTCTTAATTATCAGTTGGATAATAATGAGATGTATTGAGTACGGTAGGTAACTCCATTCATTGGGAAAAATGATCTTAATATTTGCCACTGCTATACTTTGATGATAGGTGCTCTTGCCTGTGAGTTCACACATTTATAAGTATAGAAAAATTTGACACATTCACATTAAGAATTAGTGTAGTTAGAAGACTTGTGAACTAAACAATACGTCAGTAATTCTCAGTAAGAGATTAATTCCTGCAAAATAAATCTTTATGACACACAATTTTATATAATAATATATAAATGCTTTTTGATGCGAGCTCAAAAACATCCTGAAGTCTTAACTAATGACTAATAGTTGAGTCTTATGTTGGGGACCCATCCTCATCATAGTCCTAACATACAGGACTTTATTCTTGTCTTAGCAAGCTTAGCTTACCTCTTTATCTCCTTTATCACATTGTACAAGAGTCTAGTTTAACTTGGTGGCTTAACTTACTAAGTTGGGTAGCTTCATTAGGGTACCTTTGAGGTATAAAACCTTTTATAGGTACTTAATACCCTAGGCTCTCTTAAGGTCCCGACAAGTTTCTTAGACCTCAAGCTTTCACTTAACCACCACTTAACTCCTCAATAGATGAAAATTTATAGCCTTAGAAGTGGTTTTAAAACTCAAACAAAGTTTCAAAACATCTTAGAATGGTTCGAGCTTTAAAACTGATTCATTGAGGTACCCTTAGGGTTACCCTAGCTTAGCAGAAGGCACGATGGTGATGCGTCGCTAGAGCTCGGAAGTCTTGGATCCTTGAACGAGTTGCTGGTGTCATATAAATGATGCTAGTGATGCATCAGCAACATTAGTTTTGTAGCTCCTTTATTTTCACACTTCAATGCCCATTTTGCTTCATTTTGCCTTCAAACTTCAACCATTCATATAACAAATGAATATGATCATATTATGAGAAAAATACTTGTGAACCTCATTCACATGCTCTTACCCCCCATTGTGAAACACAAACCACATCACTTGAACCACTTTAGCACAATCACGCTTGTAGCTTGTTATTCAACCTTTATAAGCCAACTTTGAGCTTAGGGATTAATCATACAACACACCTAATCCTTCATTCACTTAGCAAAATCCTAAACCTCAACTGAAATCCAATAATTGAAGCTTACCAATATGGAAAACGTGATTACTTGCTTCCTTAACCTCAAACAAGCTCGTTGTTTCAAGAAATCACCCACTTGAGCTTCAATTTTGCAAGAAATGGATTTGGAAGAGAATTGAAATCCTAGGGCTTTATAGCTACATTGAAGAGGAAGATAAATGTGCGAGAACTATCTTTCTTGCTTCTTATCCTCTCTATATTCTCCTTAGATCCCCCATCTTTCTTAATTATGCTATGTAGGTCCCAAGGCTTCACAAAGTCTTTTTATTTTGTTCCACTTCATCAATGTAATTTGGTCTAGGAACTATAGATATTCTTCAAAATCTTTAATTCCATAGTTCAAACACAATCATGACTTAAAATTAGGGTTTCCTTAGCAAAATTACCATTTTACCCTTCATGACTCAGCTTTGCTCAAATGGCCATATCATTAATTCTACCCTACAACAATTTACTAATTGAATTACTTAGTGTGCAGCTAAAATTTCTAAGCTTAAAACTCAAGCTTACCTTGTATTTCTTAACTTTGATCTTGGAGAGCCTTAATAGTGTATATATAACTTAAACTACTTCCCTGTCCAATCATAAATTGATGGACTCAATTGATGTTTTGTAGTGAAGAAAACTACTTTATTCAATTTAAAAAAGGATGAAATGTTTCTCTGGGTATAGAAATTAGGATGTACATAATTTACAATATCTTTTCCAATTTTACCTATAAAACTAAAATTAATTTTTTTTGAATTTTATGCACCGAGTGTTAAAACGATGATTAGAAAAAGAAAAGATTTCTTTTTAGGTTTTATGCAATGAGTATAAATGAATATTAAAAGAGTAAAAAAAAATTTTATTAGGTTTTGTGTAGTAAGAGTTTAAATTAGAATAGTAAGGTAAATTGGATGTTAAAAACTTTCAAGGGAAATGTTTCAATATTTTGGGGCCAACAAAAAAAGAAATACTTTTCATTATTTTTAGGATGGATAGATCAATAATTAACAAAAGTGATATTTGAAAAATTAATGCATGGGAGGTCACTAAAGTCTTGTAACCCACACAAGGCCAATCAACCCAAACTGACCCAAACCAATGGAGTGCAGCTTTTTGCGGGTTTTTGTATGTTTCTATGTAAGGACAAGTTCAGTTAAATTTATTTAGTATTAAATTAGATTAATTGAAAATAATTTATTTTTATTTTTATGCCTTTTTTAATATTATTTAAAACCTAATACTAGATAAAATAATACATTGATATCACTTTTTATAGTCTAACTAAATTTGTAAGGATTTTTTACTCAATCAACCGAAAAATGAACAGTGGTGGAAAAAAAAAAAGGAATGAACAACAGAGAAAAATTGAAGTGAGGAAATTTAATCTACCTCTAGGGTATTATCTTTCAAATGATTAATAATTATGGATAAAATTTTGCTAAAAATAAAAAAAAACTTAATTTTGAATTAATCAAAGTGTATGTAATGGGTCTCAGTTTTGGTCATACCGTTCCGTCTCGCAAAACTTAATTACATTTTTTGACTAAAATTTAACTTAATTTAATGCCTTATTTCTAAGTTAATTTTAAAATTTTTAAAATACGCTCTCCGTCCCAAATTTCTCTATTTGCACTATTTACTTTTGAGAAATTAATTTATAATTTTTTATTCTCAACATTTTTAGTATTTCAATGAACTATTTTTTGTATATAAATGATAAATAAAGATTTGTATTTTCTAAATATATTTTTTAAATTTTTTTAATAAATAATAATATGAATAAATTCATGTCAAACTAGGTAAAAAAACAAATGGAGCAAAGAAAGCAGGACAGAGGAAGTATATTTATAAAATATAGTTTTTAAAATACCATTTTCATATAAAAAATTTACATCTCTATTAAAAATTTTAAAAAAAAATTAAATTAATTAATGTGAATAGTAAACACAGAGGATGGTATGGCTGAACCACGGAAATGCCCAGTAACCCCGGTCCCCAGTGCATCTCCTAATTCCCCTGAGCCCAATACCTTTAAGCCCAAACCAAAAACCCCTAGTCCTCATTCCTTGGCAGCCTCAGACATGTCTCTTTTCTTCTCTACGCGAATGAAGACCAGAAAACTCCTTGTTCCTAACTGTAACGAAAAGCAGAGATGAGACGAGCGAGTCGAGACAGACCGACGGGGGCGAGCTAAAGAGCTGTAGAATTTCGTCCTCTGGCGAGCGCCTATAACAACTGAGGAACTGAGCCGAAGAGGTAAGACACTAGTTGGCCCAATGTTGAGAATGGTTGCCAACAGAGATTTTTTGATTGAATCACTGCGACGAGTTACTGTAGTGTTTAAGGGTTTTGTTAGATGTCTTTCTTTCCAATACTTGAATAGGAATTAGCCGAATAAAATAGGTGCATCACCATTTCCATCTGTATGTTGTTGTGTTGTGCGTGTTGTCTGCAATTTTGTATTGTGGTATAGATTGAATTAAAGATGGTCCGCATTATGCAGAAATCCATGTCGAGAAGCTGAACTGAATCTCCCTACAGTCTCCGAGGGGCAGCGCCTGGATTTTGCAGCGTTATTGAATTATTCTGCTTCAAATTCTGTGGTAGCTGCTTGGAATGCTCGTTGTTTTGGGTTCTCGCTCTAGACTTTCCAAATCTATGCTCAGATTTCGTGGCTGCTTCAGCGGTTCCCTGATCCGAGATGATTGTCTATATGGCTGTTTTGAAACTCTGTTTTTAGAAATTTGCAGTTTTGTTTCGTTTCCAAGAACTTATTGCAGTACACATTCATGGGGAAGAGAAAGATTTGATAGTGAAAATGGTGGCCACAATTATGATAGGGTAGGGGATATCAGACATGTTGGAGCTTGTGGTAGGTTCAAAAAACCCCCTATCCTTGTGTACATGGATGATCTTGATGAGTCCAGCAAAGAAGAAGCAGGAGAGGTGAAGGATTGCACTCAAAGTTATGATGATTTTGCTATTTTAAATTCATTTTCCTGTTCTCCTATTCAAGAAAAGGAGACCAGAGTGATTGAGGTCAAGGGAGATGAGTCTAGACACCCTTTGGTGAGAGAGATTTGTAGGTTAGTTCAACTTAGGTCAGCTTGGAATACAAAGCTTGAAAGTGAAATGAGGAATCTCTTGAGACGCCTTAAACCCGACCAAGTCTGTGCAGTTTTACAGTTGCAAGAAGATGAGCGTTTGGCGTTGAAGTTCTTTTATTGGGCTGATCAACAATGGCGTTACCGTCATGACCAAATTGTGTATTATGCAATGCTTGAAATTCTGAGCAAGACTAAATTGTGTCAAGGTGCTAAGAGGGTCCTTCGTCTCATGGCGCGTCGAGGAGTTGAGCGTCTGCCTCAAGCATTTGGCTTTTTAATGGTATCATATAGTAGGGCTGGTGATTTCCGGAAGGCAATGAGTGTGCTAACGATGATGCAAAAGGCTGGGGTTGAGCTGAATTTGTCAATATGTAATACTGCAATGCATGTTCTAGTGATGGCAAATAGGTTTGATAAGGCCTTAAGATTCCTCAAGCGAATGGAACTTGTTGGAATAATACCTAATGTTGTATCTTATAATTGTTTGATAAAGGGATATTGCAATCTACATTGCCTTGAAGATGCTGTGCAGCTGATAGTTGAAATGGCATCTAAAGGATGTTTGCCAGATAAAGTTAGTTACCATACTATTATGGCATTCTTATGCAAAGAAAAAAGGGTAGCAGAGGTGAGGGCATTAATGGACATGATGGTTAAAGAATCTAACTTAGTTCCTGACCAGCTTACTTACAATACTGTTGTCCATGTGTTATCAAAATATGGTCATGCAGATGAGGCTCTTGACTTCTTAAGGGAAGCAGAAGAGAAAGGATTTCACATTGACAAGGTTGAGTATAGTGCGATAGTCCATTCATTCTGCAAAGGTGGGAAAATCGATGAGGCAAAAACTGTTGTGAGTGAAATGATGTCCAAGGGTTGCACTCCTGATGTGGTGACTTACACCGCTGTTTTAAGTGGTTTTTGTCGGACAGGTAAGTTGGACCAGGCTAAAAAGATGCTTCAGCAAATGTACAAGCATGGCTGCAAACCAAATGTTGTTTCATACACAGCCTTGTTGCGTGGACTTTGTCAAAATGGAAACTCATTAAACGCAAGAGAGATGATGGTTGCAAGTGAAGAAGAATTGTGGACTCCTAATGCCATCACTTATAGTGTTGTGCTTCATGGTTTGCGTAAGGAAAGAAAATTATGTGAGGCTTGTGATGTGGTGAGGGAGATGGTAACCAAGGGGTTTTTCCCGACCTCAGTTGAAATCAACTTGTTAATCCATTCACTATGCTTGGAGGGGAAGCTAGAAGAGGCTAAAAAGTTTATGGAGCAGTGCCTGAACAACGGTTGTGCTGTTAATGTTGTAAACTTTACTACTGTCATTCATGGATTTTGTCGAAGGAATGACCTGGAGGGTGCAATGTCATTGCTTGATGACATGTATCTTAGCAACAAACACCCTGACACGGTCACATATACAACGCTCATTGATGCTATGGGAAAGAACGGTAAAATAAAAGAGGCTACTGAACTTTTGGAGAAAATGCTAAACAAAGGTTTGGATCCTTCACCTATTACCTACAGGAGTGTTATTCACAGATATTGTCAAATGGGTGAAGTTGAAGAACTATTAAAACTACTGGAAAAGATGCTTGCTAGGCAGAAAAGCCGAACTGCCTACAATCAAGTCATTGAAAAGCTTTGCACTTTTGGCAATCTTGATCAGGCGGATAAACTTTTATACAAGGTTTTGGGAAGAGCCTCAAAAATTGATGCTAATACATGCCACGTGTTGATTGAGAATTTTTTAAACAAAGGGATTCCTCTCGCGGCCTATAACATCGTGTGTCGAATGTTTAGGAGAAACCTAATTCCTAATTTGAAGCTATGTGAGAAGTTGAGCAAGAAACTGATGTTGGATGGTAGAGCACTGGAGGCAGATAAACTCATGTTACGATTTGTTGAATATGGACATCTTTCACCTGGTGATCAACACGTCAAGAGGGTGATGTTGTCTTGAACTCAAAAGGATCTTTTACTTTTGTGCTCAGTGCTTTACCCAAACAAGTTCAGTGAGACTTTTTCAGCTTCTTATTTTGTCATTCTCTTTTACATTATTTATGTACTTGTAAAACATGCGTTCTTGACTGAGTATAATTCTGATGAGCCAATATTTTTGGTTCAATCCTTTTTGTAATACATCGTAGGAAAGTTTGTATTTCACAGATCTTCTTCACACTTTAACAAGTTACTTGATTCCTAAATTACTAATATCTAGTACTTAAGGACTAGTAAGTGATTATTTATATTTTATTCACTTAGGAAGATGCTTTTGCTTCAGATGACATGTTGAAAGCCCAATTCTGCTGCTCCTGAGGCAACAAACACTTATAATGTATGGTAATTCATCTTCTTGACTACCAGCTCACTGTTTTGGTGCTTTTCATCCATTTGTTTTTCCAGGCCATCAGGAATAAGGGTTGTGATGGAGCTAAGATCTATGTTCGTGATATGTGTTTCTTTTTGTCTTAATGGCTGGACAGTTACACGTCAAGAAATCAAACTTAATGAATTTTTGCAAAAAGGTGTTGGATTCATCTCTTTTTAAACAAAAGTTGATTTTAGTGTTCCTCTGTGACACAGTTAAAGGGAAGTAGCTCATTGTTTAGGAAAATTTCCATAGTATGTGATGCAGGTAATTTGTGTAATTAATGGAAGTTGAATCATGGTCTTCTGCTTTTGAGTTTGTTGCAGGCCTAAGCTGGGCAAGGCGTAAAGTGAGGGTGTAACCTTGTACTCTTGGAAATTATATGGGTTTAGGGCTTTAAGGTGTAAACAATTTGGTACCATTGTTGGGTTAATAACAAAGAGTAGCTGATTATTCTAGGTTTTAGTTCCGGCTTTTAGGATGCCTATTTATTAGTTATTTTTTGGTTTTCTAGATGAATTGTTGCTGCTCTAGGTTTCTGATATGCCTCTCAATGTTGATCAGCCTTCAGCCTTTCTTTCACTAGTTTCGCTGACACATAGGCACAAAGTATCCCTCTCTTCCAAGTTTCTAACACTAGAACCACCAGAAAATTGTTGATTGTTGCCAAATCAAAGTTGGAGTATGCTACTGTCGCCAATTGCTGCTCTGAATGCCATTGGCTGCCACTGATTTGATGTGATTGCTGCTGTGAAAACCATCAGCGTTCCCCCAAGCTCGGCTCAGCTCAAAAACCTCCCTACTTGCCTTGGTGACAAAGCAAAGCTTTCGTAGTAGGCAACAAACAATCCTGCACCTTACTTCTGACTCGTTTCTAGGTAAACAAAGAACGGGACCTACCTGTGTTCGTCTCTTCAACTTCCAATTTATCTCTCCTACAGAAAATGGAGGATTCATTTGCTCCTTTGTTCATGCATTGTGCCATAGTGTTAGAAAACATGTTCTATGTCACTGTGAAAGTCTTCACTGATTTTAATTTCTAGTTCTTCCTCTTTGTTCCAGAATTGTGCTACGAGTATTAGAAAACTTTGTGATCACTGATCTTTATCATCTTCCATTTTGATGTATTTTTCTGCTAGAAGTTTCTGATATCGGCATTATCCAGGGAATCTTCTGTCGTTCATAACTGAAAATTATAACAGTGCTTTAGTTTCTTTCTTCAGGACGCTCTAATTGTTTTCATTCTGTCTTTTTTTTCCCCTCATTCGCAGATATGATGTAGAAGACATTGTTATGGAGACTAGTAGAACTGGCTTAAAGTCATCTTATACTCTAGTTGCTGAAATTCATTAAGAGTTGGTTGTAGTTCTAAATTATAGGCAAGCTCTAATCTATTCTGGTTTTTATATTCTCTTTTGGCCTAAAGCAAAATGAAATCAATTTTGAGCGAATGGAGATTCAAATTCAGGAAGGTCCTGCTGCAGTTTGTGTTGATAGATACAATGTGCAAATGCATTATTAGATTGAGTTTGGCATGTCCAGTTAAATTTTTAAGGAAACCAAAATAGCATTAATGCCTTTTTACATGACAAAATAAAAAACATGGAGAAATTAAGAGAATGCAATTTTGAAAGAGAAGAATTTGCAACTTATCATGGAGTTATTTGAACAGAGTTACTACTTTATATGTTTACATTTTGCGATTATAGTTTATATATATACAATATAATGTATATCTCTTATTGGTTGTAAGTCGTAAAACATGAAAGGAAAAATTAGTGACTAGGGTAGAAAGTGTGAATGAGGTACAAGAACGAGTTGTCTATTTTTATATCCTAAAATCATTCAATTCGGCCACAAAGCCCATAACTTGTATAAAGAAATTTCTTTGGCCGCAGTTTGTGCACTAGGATAGGAATCGTAGTAAGTCTTTTAAGGATGGAAGGTATTGATGATGATGATTTTTGTGATGTTGGTGACTTAAATTTATGGGCATTTGATGTTTTGATATTTAATTTTTAAGTTGGTGAATCAAGTGCAATCCGATCAACAGCTTTTAATTTAGGTTTTATTAACAATAGGACTCAAAGTGAATGATTGGTTTTAAATTCTGAAAATCAAGAGGATGTAAAAGTTGGAGATACTGAAGATGATAATAACGATGCTAAGACTCCAATTATTAATCTAGACCTGAATTGATATATTAGTTTTTAGGTCTCTACTTTTTTGTTCCTATTACCTAATTACTAATTACAATGGGATACTGCATCTATGATAATAAAGCTCATTTATGAGTTTCTTCGCATATCTATTGTTCTTAATAATTAAAATACTACGTATTGTTGTTAATATAATGTTTATTGTAATATGGAAGCCTCAACAAATAATCACTGGGAAAATGTAATAGCACCTAGAACTTGAAAAAAAAAATTAATTACAAACTTGAAAAATTATGTTAATAACACTTGTTTGGCCAATTTCTTAACAAGTTGATTAATATTTACTGAGACAAAAAACTAAAGTCTGGAAAATAAATAGTACGAAAAAATAATAAGATATTGCTTCCTTTATCTATTACGATAATTATGTTTAAAATATTTTTAACCAGAGTAATACTTGTAATGCTTTCCGAACTCAAGAAAAATTGTTAACATTAAGATAATAATGTCGGAAGAAAAATAAGATATTGAAGTGCCGATTAAATTAATTACATGGCTAACTAATAGGTCTATATGCATTGGAAAAATTAAAATGTGGAAAATAGGTCTATTGGAATCTTTATATTAATTATATGCCCAAAAATAGGCCTATTTCACTTGGAAAAATTATCATTACAGATTATTGTGCTCTTATGATCTTCAATTGCTGTAACTGGCATAAAAATATTTCTTACCAATTAGATTACTATTTACTCAAAAGAATATTAAAATGTGCAAAATCATAATAACATACTATCAGCTTTACATTAGGATAATAATCAGTGGAAAAAAATAATAAGATATTGTAATCTTTATATTAATTATATGCTTAAACATAGGTCTATGCCACTTGGAAAAATTATTTTTACAAATTATTGTGCTCTTAGGTAGCGTAAAAATATTTCTTACCAATTATATAACTATTTACGAAAAAAAAATATAGAAATGTGGAAAACCATAATAACAAAGGATCGGCTTGATCTATTAGCTTAATTGTGTTAAAAATAATTTGCCATTATCTGACGTACTTGCTGATGCCCTGAAGCATCTCTGTCTAATGACATGGTGAGTTCCGAGGGAGCTTCCGAGGAGGGAGAACGTCTGACGGAGAGGTTCCCCAGGTGGGAAGGTACCTGAAAGGCTCAGAAAAAAAGGTTAGGAGGTCCCCAGGATGTTTTTCCGGGGAGGAGCCTCCGACGCCCAAGTTAGTGTCCTGATAGTGAGTAAAGTAGGGACCCTAAATGGATATAGGATCTGGCCTGTATATGTTTTCTGCTGTGCGAGAGTGCCGATGGAAAGATCCCCTGCCAAGTCCTGTTTCCCAGTATTTATAGAAGTACCTGGCCCGTTCGGATCCTGACACGTGTTCGGTCGGATTCTTTCTGTGCTTTTTGGGCATAGGGAACAGGTAGCCGTTTGCAGGCTCCTGGTTTTGTGGCTGAGACGAGACTTGGATGATGTCAGCGTGTCAGGCCACCGTTTCAAGGAGCGTGTGGGCGATCTGTCAGAGGCTCCTTAAATGCTCATTAAATGCTCATGTCGTACTCCCGAGGTCCTTTGGCCGAGGTCGCCCTTTGGTACGGACGCCCTTCTTCGGGAATCACGCTAGTGGCTCGGGGAGTTCTCTAGCTCGGGAGTTCCGCCTTCGGGGAGAATCGCTCCTGCTTTCAGTAGCTGGTTCTTTTCTCCCGAAGGCAATATGCTCGGTTCCCCGAGGGAGTCAGCAACACATTAAGATAACCTGGCGTTTCAGTCGAAGTACTTACTTCGTCGTGCTCGACTTCGCTTCTACCGAGGTCGATGGCAATGCTTCTTTCCGAGCTACGTCAGACTCCCCGAACAAACATTCGGGGAAGTATATACTGGAAGAGGCGAGAGCCCCTCGGCTATCACAGGCCCCCTTCGAAAAAGCCGAAGTGGAAACTTCGGGTTGTTAGCTTCCTGAGGGCCCCTCTTTGGGCCTTGAGTGCAGTTCCTATTCCGAAGACGGACCTTTCGTCCGAAGACGTAGGCTTTTCTACCATAGCCTATCTGTTGGTATCTTCAAAGTAACCTGCTTTCCAGCTTTTTAGGTCTGCGCCACGTCATGTGTCAGGAATAGGTGTGTCAGTCTGGAACGACGCGCCTAAGGATGAGGGGTGTCGAGACACGCATCCCCCCTTTTGGCGCGATGGTTGACACATGGCAGCTTGTTATTGGTGGGGATTGTGTTGTAACAGCAGGCGCCCCTTTTTAGGAGCAAAAGAGCAGTATGGCGACGTTTCACCTTCGCAGAGCACTTATGACGCCGGTTCGCCTACCTCCCTCGGCCTATATATATGCTCATTTCGTCATTTGTCTCTTTTGCTTTTGCTTTTGCTCTGGTTTTCCTTCTGCTTTCTTCTGCTTTTCGCGGCGGTTCTTTCACCTGAGCTTTTTTCCGGTCACCTTTCACGACGGCGTCTTCACACGCAGATTATGGCAAAAGATTTGGTAGGTTTTGATTTCCAGAACTCTTTGTTTTTCAAAGTTTTTCCGAAGTTCGTTTTTGCCTTTTTCCGAACTCGTTTTTCAGCCAAAAATGCCTATTCCTGAAAGTTGGCAACCTCTTTTGTCCCACCCTTGCTGCACCACTCCTACAAAATTAGCAAGGTGGAAGAAAAAATTTTTCCTTCCTTCGTACGCTGTTACGAGGTTGCCACGTTCTGACCATTACAGCTTCTCAAACCATAGTAACGAGATTACCATTTTCCGAGCTCAGCTGAAAGCCGGACTTCGGTTCCCCCCTCCGAAGTTGATTTGCGACTTTTGCCAATTCCATGGCATTGCCGTAAATCAACTTCCTCCGAACTCGTACTGCTATTTCAACGCCTTCCTCTGTATGTGTGGCGTTTTCAAAATAGAACCCCACTTCATCATTTTTATGCAGTACTACAAGCTCTACGTGGTCCCGAAGGGTGGCTTTTACTTCATGCTACCTCGGGGATCCGGGAGCAAAAAGTATATGTTCACCTTCGCCACTAAGGACAGCTGGCGAGGGTGGCAAAAAAAGTTTTTCTTTCTGAAGATGGAGGAGGCCTGGTCGCATGTTCCGACCAAGTGGGCTCAGGGAAGGCTGGAGGATGACGTCGTAGATGCGAGGATACTGTTGACTCCCGAGTTGACTTCCGTATTCGCGGATTTCGACGGACGTATCCGAGCCGTCGCCGACTGGGGTCCCGAGGTCCCTTCGTGCTCTCTTTACCCCTTCCCCATCAATTGGAGGTTGATGACCGAGGAGGTACTTCGGGAGCTAGGGGTGGTAAATGAGCACAAGACGGACCTCGGGATGCCGGCTCCTGCCATCACTGGGAAATATTCCTGGCTAGTGCAACTCCTTCGGGAGGAAATTTATTGCAAAAATTTTTATGAGAGACTCACACTGATGTTCTGGTCTTCTTTTTCAGAAATGGGCGAGGACACTGCCGCCTTCTACAAATCCCTTTTCATCGGTCAATCTGAGAGGGGTGAGCAGACAAAGAAAGCCATCTCCCGAAGGCGAAAAATGACCGGGGCTGGGCCTTCGGCTAAACGGGCGAAGAAGACCATTCCATCTATTCAGCGAGAAGCTTCCGAGGAGGGTAGCGAAGAGCCGGAAGCTGCCACTGTCCCTCAGCTCGAGGTTACTGCCGAGGTCCCTCCTCAGAGTCCTACCCCGTCGCAGGCTCTTTTGGACGCCGTGGTAGAGGCTCCTTCTGCCGAAGAACGGCGCAAAAGCAAAGGCAAGGGGATCTCTGCCGGAGAAGCTTCCGAGGAGGCTAGCAAAGAGCTGGAAGCTGCCATCGTCCCTCAGCCTGAGGTTACTGCCGAGGTCCCTCCTCAGAGTCCTACCCCGTCGCAGGCTCTTCTGGACACCGTGGTAGAGGCCCCTTCTGCCGAAGAACGTCGCAAAAGCAAAGGCAAAGGGATCTCTGCTGAGGAGGTCCCATATCTCGACGATGATGTGGCCAAAGTGCTAGCAGGTTCGTTTTGTGATGTCTTGCCTTAATCCAGCTTTCTGTTTTGAGGTTTACTTGCCTTAATCCAGCTTTCTGTTTTGTCGTGCAGAGGAGTTGCTCACTCCGGGTTGGGCAGCTGAGCATGCAAAGAGGAGAGCCCTTCGGGACGCCCCCTGCATCCCGGGAGGGGAAAGTCCCGAAGGAGCCTTTCTGGACGTTTACGGAGGACATGAATTTGTACTCCGGAGAACTGCCAGCAAATGGCTAAAGAGATCTCGAAAGGGATCCTCACCGAGGCCTCCTTTAAGGCCATTGCCGAGGCTCACCCGGGCGACGATTCTCTTGCACGCGAAGCTTTCCGAACACGCCACTGCCTCCGATGTCCAGGTATACTTCCCGCCTATCTTTCTTCCTTGAATTTTTTCTAAAGGTGTTTGGTTTTCTCTTTGTCTTAACGACCTCGCCTTTATCCTTTTGCAGCTACTGGGGTATGCCGGCTTATACGGCTTTCTCAGAGTTCGGGTGGCGAGGCAGACCGGCGTTCCGAGCTTCGGCCTTAGAAGCCTTAGAAAAAACTAAGGCCATGTGCTCGGAATTAGCTGTCAAAAATTTGCAGCTGGCCCAAGCTGCGGAGAAGGAAGTTGCCACCCTTCGGGAGGAGTTCCAGAAAGAAAAAGAAGAACTTGTGAAGGACTCCTCCCAGAAAATTTCTGACCTCGGCTCCCAGGTGGCGGAGCTGATCTCGGCAAATGAGGCGCATCAAAAAGAGAAGTTAGAGGCTGAAGGTCTCCTGGCGAAGGCGCTTGCTGAGAAGGCTGCGCTCGAAGCCGAGGTTGATGCTTTGAAGAAGGAGCCGAAGAAGAAGACGAAGGCACTGAAGAAGGAGATCTCTGATCTGCAGAAGGACCTCGAGAAGCTTGAGGTCGAGAAGGATAAGTCTGACCAGATGACCAAGGTTGGTTTTCAGGATGGGTTCTGTCTTGCTCGGCACCATGTTCTTCAGAGGTTTCCAGATCTGGACCTCTCTTTCTTGGCGGCCCTGAACATTCCCGAGGGACCTCGGTGGACCTGGTCTAAGATTGATCATCTGAACTTGCCTTCTTCTATTTCGGCGCCGAAGGCGGCGGAAAAGGATGCAGGAGCTGATGACTCCCGGGACGCCGAGATTCCTTAGCTTGTTCTAGGATCCTTTGCCTTCTTTTTCTTCTTTTTCTTCTTGTAATTTTCCTTCTCTGTAAGCAGTTTTATAAATAAAGATACTTTCTTTCATAGAATTTTGGCTAAGTCTTTCTGTGTGAATTTTTTCGTTTCTCGGTCTTTCTGTGTGAATTTTTTCGTTTCTCGCCGTCTGGAACACGTTTGCTCTCAGAGACTTCACAAGATGATCACCAGACTTGTTTAGGCTTGGGAGTACATTGCCTTCTGCCTGAAAAAAACTTTCGTACTTAGAAAAAATTCTTTCTAAGAAACTTTTGTACTTGGAAATTTTTGTATCTTGTACAATTTTTTCCACTAAGGGCTTTAAGCATAGAACTTTTTCAAGGCTTCCGAATGCCAAGCATTTTTTAGTTCTACGCCTTCGGCATCGCCGAGTTTGTACACCCTTTTCGTACTTCGGCCAGTACCAGGTAAGGACCTTCCCATTTTGCGCGAAGTATGCCGTGGGACGGCCTTCTAGGGGCCAAATTCAGCCTTTCGGAGGACGAGGTCTCCTTTCTTTATCCCCTTTGGCCTTGCGCGTACATTTATGGCCGAAGCTACTCTTTGCTGGAAGGATTTTCTTCTCAGCTCGGCTGTTTCTCTGTGTTCGCTGATGAGGTCCAGCTTGGTTCTTAGGCCGAAGTCATTTCCCTTTTCATCAAACACTTGTACTCACACCGAAGGTTGTACTATCTCTATTGGGATGATGGCCTCTGTTCCGAAACCAAGCGAAAAAGGGGTTTCCCCTGTGGCTTTTCGGGGTGTTGTTCGGTAGCTCTACAATACACTCTGGAGTTCGCCTGGCCATTTCCCTTTTGCTTCCCCTAGCCTCTTTTTCAGACCATCTTTTATGGTCCTATTAGATACCTCTACTTGGCCATTGCTTTGAGGATGGGCTACTGGGGCGAAGTGCATCTTTATTCCGAGGTTGTTGACAAAGTCCTGGAACCCTTTGTCTATAAACTGGGATCCATTGTCGGCTACCAGTATCCTCGGTATGCCAAATCTGCATACAATGTTCTTCCATACGAACTTCTGCACTTCTTTAGCTGAGATAGTTGCTAATGGTTCTGCCTCGACCCATTTAGAGAAGTAGTCGACTGCGACTACGCAAAACTTTACGCCCCCAGGTGCTGTCGGGAGCGGCCCGATAAGGTCTATGCCCCAAACTACGAAGGGCCAGGGATAGTCAGCCGAAGTTACCATTTCCGAGGGTGCCCTCTGGATATTAGCGTGTCTTTGGCAGCTGTCACATTTTCGGACGAACTGTCGGGCATCCTTTCTTAGGGTAGGCCAAAAATATCCTTGGCGAAGTACCACTGCGGCGAGGGCGTCAGTTCCAATGTGTGAACCACAAGCGCCTTCGTGAACTTCTTCGAGGATCATTTCAGTGTCCTCTTCGTCAACACACCTCTGTAGCGGATTGGCGTATCCCTGCCGATATAACTCTTCTCCGATCAGGAAGAATCTTCCGGCGCATCTTCGCACCTTTGCCGCTTCATTAGGGTCTTCGGGGAGGGCATTGGTTGCGAGGTATCTTTTTATTGAATTCTTCCAGCCTTTTCCCGAAGTCACTATGTTCAGTACTTCGATGCTTGGGCGGTCTAGTACCTCGGTATGCGTTTTTTACTTTGCCAAGCAATCTGCCTCGACATTTTGTCGCCGAGGCACATTTTCGATTCGAACGTTGTCGAATTCTCGAATGAGCTTAGCCACGAGTTCGTGGTATTTTGCCAAGGTTGGGTCCTTTGCGCCGTAGTCTCCTGCTGTTTGTCGAACTACCAGCTGGGAGTCACTGTGAGCCTTCAAGTTTCTTATGCCAATTTTCCTGGCCAGGCGCAACCCTGCTATGAGAGCTTCATACTCAGCCACATTGTTGGTGGCGCTGAAGCTGAACTTGATGGCCTTTATCACCTCTAGACCTTCGGGTCCTCTGATAATTACCCCGGCTCCTTGGTGTTCGGAACCTGAGGCTCCATCCACATGCAGCGTCCATTCTGGCTCATCTTCACCGAGATCTGGATGGCTGTCTTCGGTTATGGGTACTTCGGCGATGAAGTCTGCCAATGCTTGAGCTTTAATGGCTTTTCTGGGCTCGTAGGTAATGTCATGTTCACCCAGCTCTATGCACCATTTGGAAAGTCTTCCCGAATGATCAACTTTTTTCATAACATCCCGTAGAGACAGACTACTTCGGACGATGAATGGGGTGAGCCTGGAAGTATGGCCACAATCTTCTTCCTGCGCAGCACCAAGGCATATATGGCTTTTTGGAGTCCAATGGATACCTGACCTCGGCGCGTGGTGTTAAGTGCATCATTCCACGGTCAATGTTGTTGACTTTTTGACAACTTTGACTGTCAAATTGTGTTGATTTTTCCTCATTGTCTTAGTTTTTCTTGGTATTTTTGGCTTACTGAATGGGTGGTGTTGGATCGAGGGGTACGGAAGGTGGGGCCGGCATTAGAAGCGGACTCAAGCGGGATGGCATTTGAATAAAAGAAGTGGAAGAAGTGGAAAAACGAAATTCGGCGCCGCGTTGCCAGAATTCACTCAGAATTGGCGACGCGTCGCCCACAATATAACTGTTCTGAGTTCCTTTTGGTCATCTGGCGACGCGTCGCCAGAACTCGACCCACGCTGGCGACGCGTCGCCAACGCTGCTCTGTTTTGCCGAAAGCTCGCGATTTTGATGGTCCCCCCACTATTTCCACCCGATGAGCTGGCTTGGAAGAAATGATACTTATCCCTTTAGGGCTGGAATGAAGAGGGGGTATAAATAGAAGAGAAGAAAGAGTCCAAAGGTGGCTTCTTGGCTGATTTTGATCTTGACCCATCTAGAGGCCTATTGATCATTTTGGAGGCGTTTTGGGAAGCTGGAAGTAGGATTGTTCATCTTGGGAGTACAATCTTCGAGGGGGTTTCTTGGGTTTCTTCTCTTCTCTATTTTGATTTGTATGATTTTCGTGGATATTGTTGTTATGGATTTGTTGATGACATTGGCTATGGATTGTGAGTAGATCACTTTATCTCTCTAGGGTGACTTTCCTTCCCTTGTTACTTAATGAAGTTGTTTCGTGTTTATGGATGAGTTCTATTGTGTTGTTCCTTGCATTGTGCTTATTGTTTGATTAATGGTAGGCCACCATGTCTAATGCACTAGTCCATTAAATCCTTGAGAAAGGTTTTATGGATGACAAAGAGGAATGGAAGGGGCATAGTGTTAACTTAAATTAGAGATAATCTAAGTGAACACTAGGAATCAAAAGAGGTTTAGTTCTTCAACCACCTTAAGTTAAGTTGGAGCTTGAGTAAAGCCCAAGTTAGTGGAGGGTGAGCAAAGACCCATCTTGAGAGAGAGGTTTTTTTATGTGAGATCTTTTCTACCATACATGGAACATCATACTTGGGGACCAACTTTCTTGGGTAGCAATGGGTAGGAATGGAATCCTAGAGAGGTAGTCACCTTTATTCTAAGTTCTCTCTTTAGTACCTTTCACCTTCTTTAGAGTCACTTTTCTTGTGTTGTTAGAGTTAAGTAGCTTGAGCAATTTTGATCTTTGAATCTAGATAGAATCACTAAATTCTCTTGGGACGATACCCTTAATTACTTCTAAGTACACAACGATTCCATTCACTTGCGGGTTTTTGAGGGTTAAATTGATAAACTCTTGATTTTGACAACAAAGTTTTTGGCGCCGTTGCCGGGGAGTTTTGATTTGATTTTTTTCTTGATTAGAAAAAAATTTGGTTAATCTTGTCTACTTGATTTTAGTTCTCATAATTGGTGTGTTCCCTTCTTGTTAATTTGTAGGTACATCTAGTGCATGACCCAGAGCTCTTGTTCTCATGTGTTACCACTTGATCTAAAAATTAAGAGAAGCTTGCGAGAACGTCGGCTAAGAAGTAAGGTGATTGAAGAAGGCGATACTAGTACCTTCGATTCCGTCAACATGGAAAGGAACCAAAAAGATGACTTGAGGAACCTTGGACAAGAAAGAAATGTCAATGCCATGGATCACAATGGAGTTGAGGAGGTAATGGACAATGGGAATGGTGCTAGAAGAAGGGGAAGGCCGGTACTTGATTATTTTCGACCTCAAAGGGTGGAAGACCATGATAATATGATAAGACCGGTGCCGCTTCAAGGGCGAGCTTTTGTGATTCCTAGCCATGTTCTCCAATTGGTGGAAGCACATCCATTTGGAGGAACCCTTGATGAAGATCCAAACAACAAAATCAAGAGGTTTGTTCGTTTATGTGATACTTTTGATTTGGATGGTGTAAGTGAATATGCGAAAAGGATGAGACTTTTCCCATTTTCTCTTGTGGATGAAGCATCGGAATGGTTTGAGAATTTGGAGCCTACTTCGGTTCATACTTGGCAAGAGTTATATGATGCATTTATTTGAAGATTCTTTCCATCTCAAAAAGCATTTGAGCTTAAGAATGAATTGTTGGCATTTAGGCAAAATGAATGGGATTCACTTGCGGAGGCATGGGTGCGTTTCAAGAGGATGGTGAAGAGCGTACCCACTCAAGATATTGATCAAGCTCACCGACTTCATCTTTTCTACAATGGTTTGAGTTTGAACACCCGATTACAAGTGGATGCCGCCGCCGGTGGTTTCTTGTTGTTGAAAAATGTGGAGGAATGTTTTGAGCTATTGAACAACATGGCTAAAAGTCTTGAGCTTAGCGGCAAACGGATCCCAAGGAAGGGGAGTGGATTGTATGAGGTAAACAAAGATACCGTCCCTCCAAGCTCAACTTTCTGCACTCACTAGCATGGTGGCCAAGTTGACGAAAAATCAAGAAAAAGGGAAATTGCAACAAGCCATGGCTAGTGAGGATGTAGATGATGTGGAAGATGTAAATTTTGTGGGTTACCGGAATCCTTACCCACCCAAGCAAAGAGGAGGGAATTTCTTCCCAAGGAACCGTCAACACGAAGGATTCAATTACTCTAACCCCAAAGGCGCTATGCAACCATTAGGTGAGAATTCTAATGAAACGGAAGCATCTTTGAAAGATTTTATGAAGGGCATGATGGGAGAATTCATGCAAGAAGTGAGGGGGATGGCAAGTGGCCAAAACAAGAAGATTGGGGCATTGGAGGATGAAATGAAGACTATGCAAGCTAATACTCAAGCATCCATCAAGAATTTGGAAACTCAAATGGGCCAACTTGCAACTTCTATGAGGCAACTTCAAAAGGGCAAGTTCATACCTAGTGATACGGATGTCAACCCAAGGGAGTCTTGCCAAGCTATTATGCTTAGAAGTGGTAAGAATGTGGTAACGCAAGTTAAGGAGCCACCCATTCAAGAAGAATATCCTCTCCAAGAGCCACCCCCTTCAAGTGAGGAAGATAGCTCAAAAGTTAAAGCTAAAAATGCTCCCGACAAGGAGGAAGCACCCAAGCACACGCCTACCCTTTCGTACCCCCAAAGGTTCAAGCCCAAGAAGGAGGACACTCACTTTATAAGGTTTCTTGAAATTTTCAAGAAATTGGAAATTAATATCCCTTTCTTGGAAGCATTAAATCAAATGCCCTCTTATGCCAAGTTCCTCAAGGAGTTGATTACCAAGAAAAGGAAGTTCCTCGACAACGAACTCATTTTAATGAAAAAGGAAGCAAGCGCCATCATTCAAAGGAAGATGCCCCAAAAACTCAAGGATCCGGGGAGTTTTACAACACCCCTTGATATAGGGTCTTTCCATTGTGACAAGGCTTTGTGCGATCTTGGGGCTAGTATTAACTTGATGCCCTTGTCCATTTGTAGGAGTCTTGGCCTTGGAGAGGTGAAACCTTCATCTATTTGCCTCCAATTGGCGGATCGGTCATTTACTTTCCCAAAAGGTGTGTTGGAGGATGTCTTGGTCAAAGTTGGTAAGTTTATATTTCCGGTAGACTTTGTAGTTTTGGATATGGAGGAAGACCGAAACATGCCAATTATACTTGGGAGACCATTCCTTGCTACCGGGAAAGCCGTCATTGATGTGGAAAAAGGTAATCTCACCTTGAGAGCTAATAATGAGGAAATTACTTTTAATCTTGCTCAAGCCATGAAATCTATTGATGATGAGTTGCCCAAGTGTTACATGATTGATGTGATTGATTCTTGCATTAAGGAAAAAAGAGATGTATTACTTATAGAGGATCCTATTGGAAGAGCACTAGTGTGCGAAAAAGCATGTAGTGAGGAAGATCATGATGTGTTGGGTATTTTAACAACTCTTGATTCTTATGGGAAAGTGCAACTTCAAGGAGAAAGGGTAGAACAACTTTTGTCTTGTGATTCCAAGGAAGAGCTCAAGTTGGAGTTGAAACCATTACCAAAAGATCTTAAGTATGTGTATCTTGGCAAGGAGGATTCTCTCCCGGTGATTATTTCGTCTACTTTAACCCCTTTGGAGGAAGAAAAGTTGATTCGTGTGTTGAGGGATCATAGAAGGGCAATAGCTTGGTCTATTTCCGACATCAAAGGAATTAGCTCGGAAATTTGCATGCATAAAATTCTTATGGAAGATGACTTTAAACCCTCCATTGAAGCTCAAAGAAGGTTAAATCCAAATATGAAGGAAGTGGTCAAAGAAGAAATTGTGAAATTGCTCAATGCCGGCATTATTTATCCAATTTCGAATTCTCCATGGGTGAGTCCGGTGCAAGTGGTGCCGAAGAAAGGTGGTACAACCGTGGTGGGCAACAATAACAATGAATGGATTTCTACTAGGTTGGTTACCAAATGGAGGGTGTGCTTTGATTACCGGAAGCTCAACAAGGCTACCCGGAAGGACCATTTCCCTTTCCCTTTTATTGATCAAATTTTGGATAGGTTGGCGGGACATGAGTTTTATTGCTTCTTGGATGGTTATTCGGGGTACAATCAAATTGCTATAGCACCGGAAGATCAAGAGAAGACAACCTTCACTAGTCCTTGGGGCATATATGCCTTTCGAAGAATGCCATTTGGACTTTGCAACGCTCCGGCAACTTTCCAACGATGTATGATGGCTACATTTTCCGATATGGTGGAGAAGTGCATGGAGGCATTTATGGATGATTTTTCTTCTTTTGGCGACTCCTTTGATGCATGTTTGGATAATTTAGCCATTGTCTTGAAGAGATGTCAAAAAACTAATTTAGCCTTGAATTGGGAAAAATGTCATTTCATGGTTAAATCGGGAATCGTACTTGGGCATAAAATTTCTTGTGAAGGCATGGAGGTGGATAGAGCTAAGATTGTAGCTATTGAAAAATTGCCACCACCCTCCAATGTGAAAGGGGTGAGAAGTTTTCTAGGGCATGCCGGTTTTTACCGGAGATTTATTAAAGATTTTTCCAAGATTGCTAAGCCATTATGCAATTTGCTTGAGAAGGATGTGCCTTTCCACTTTGATGAAAAGTGTTTGGAAGCATTTAAGAATTTGAAGGAGAAATTGGTGAGTGCACCGGTGGTGATTGCACCTAATTGGGAGGAACCATTTGAAATTATGTGTGATGCTAGCGATTTCGCCGTGGGGGCGGTGTTGGGACAAAGGAAGGAAAGGTTTTTTCGAGTGATTTACTATGCTAGCAAGACCTTAGATGGAGCTCAACAAAATTATACCACTACGGAGAAGGAGCTTTTGGCGGTGGTATATGCGGTGGATAAGTTTCGATCCTATATTGTGGGTTCTAAGGTTGTGGTTCACACCGATCATGCGGCAATTAGATATTTGTTCACCAAGAAGGATGCCAAGCCAAGACTTATAAGATGGATTCTCTTGCTTCAAGAATTTGACTTAGAGGTCAAGGACAAGAAAGGATGTGAAAACCTTGTGGCCGATCACTTATCTAGATTGGAAGGCCAAGAAAAATCATTGGAGCGACCTATTCAAGAGCACTTCCTGGATGAAAGCTTGTTCAAGGTGGAGGGCAAGATACCATGGTATGCGGATTATGTGAATTATCTAGCTTGTGGAGTCTTGCCACCAAACTTGTCTTACCAAGAAAAGAAGAAATTTCAAGCCAATGTCAAGCATTATCTTTGGGATGAGCCTTTCCTTTTCCGCTGGTGTGCCGACCAAATCATAAGAAGATGCATCTCAAATGAGGAAGTGAAGGATGTTCTCCACCATTGTCACTCCTCACCATGTGGCGGACACTTTGGAGCTTCCAAGACGGCAAGTAAGGTATTGCAAACCGGTTATTATTGGCCAACTTTGTTTAAAGATGCATATACTTTTGTGAAAACATGTGATAGATGCCAAAGGTTAGGAAACATTTCTAGGAGGGATGAAATGCCATTACAAAACATTCTTGAGGTAGAAGTGTTTGATTTGTGGGGAATAGATTTTATGGGTCCTTTTCCTCCTTCTTGTGGCAATCACTATATTTTGCTTGCGGTTGATTATGTTCTAAGTGGGTGGAAGCTATTTCCACCCCCTCTTGTGATGCTAATGTGGTTGTTAAGTTCCTTCAAAGGAATATTTTTTGCAAGGTTTGGTACACTTAGAGCTATCATCTCCGACGAGGGGTCACATTTCAATAACAAGATGTTGACTTAAGTTCTATTAAAGTATGGTGTACGGCATAAGGTGTCACTTCCCTATCATCCACAAACGAACGGGCAAGCCGAAATTTCGAACCGGGAGATCAAGAAGATATTGGAGAAGACGGTAGGCATCAACCGAAAAGATTGGTCTCAAAAGTTGAGTGATGCACTTTGGGCATATAGGACGGCTTTCAAGACACCTATTGGAATGTCACCATATCGACTTGTGTACGGGAAAGCTTGCCATTTGTCGGTGGAGTTGGAGCACAAGTCGTATTGGGCGGTTAAGAAGCTCAATTTTGAATTGAAAAGGGCCCAAGAGAAAAGAGCTATTCAATTAGACAAGTTGGAGGAAATTCGCATGGATGCTTATGAGAATGCGAGGATGTACAAGCAGCGAACGAAGTTGTGGCAGGATAAGATTCTTGTGAAGAAAGAGTTTCAACCGGGTCAAAAAGTGCTACTCTTCAACTCAAGGTTGAGGCTCTTTCCGGGAAAGTTAAAGGTCAAATGGTCTGGACCTTTTGAGGTGATTAGGGTGCAACCATATGGAGCGGTGGAGCTAAAAGGACAAGATGGATGCATCTTTCAAGTCAACGGTCAACGAATCAAACCTTACTATGGTGATGAACTTAGACACATTAGTCAAACCGTCTTGGCCGAACCCGACCATTGAAAAAGCTTAAAGGCGCCAAGCTAGAGGCGTAAAATCAAGCACTTGTTAGAAGGCAACCCGATGCCAATTATTTCTTCTTCTCTTTTTCATTAGTTAGTTTGTGTAGTGCTTTGTGATTTTCCGCTCATTTGGTATTGTCTTGTGTGCTTGTAGGAATGGGAGACCCATCAGAATGAAGGTGAGGGGAATGAACCACATTTTCTCAAGTTAAGGAGGTACCATGTATTGAATTTTCAAAGGGTATAAGAGTTAGGATGAAAAGATTAGGGGTTATTTTGCAAATGTTTTAAAAATAGGAAGGGTGGTTTTCGAGACGCTGGCGACGCGTCGCCAATATTTGCAAATGTTCACAGACTTACTCATAACTCTGGCGACGCGTCGCTAGAATGCGTCCAGAATTGGCGACGCGTCGCCAAGTTTACAACTGCTATTTTAACCTCGCCTTGCTTTCACTTTTCTCACTTTTACCTTGCTCTTCCACCAAAGAAACCTCTCAACTTTCAAACCCTACCCTTCCGTAAGCATCACGGTTTTGATTTTTTGGTGTCGATTCGTCTCATCAAGCCTCTCATCAAGTAAGTTTCTCTCATCTTCTTCCTCCCTTCTGCGTTTTTTAGATGAGATTTGGAGTGAATGGTGCTTGCTTGTGAAGTTCCGAAAATTACTTGTTTTGCTCGATTCTCATGGATTTCATGCTTGAAATTGATTTGATATGGATACATGTATGTATGGGAAGGGTTTTGTGCATTGGATTATGAATTTGGATTCGAAACCAAGGTTAGAATTTCTCTCATCAACAAGGGCTGCGAATTTTCATGGCAATTTCTTGTTTATGCATGTTCTTGTTGTTTGATTGATTTTAAACTTGAGATCTACTTGAAATAGGAGTGGGTCAAATCTTGCATTGCTATCAATTTGCTCTGGATTGATTGATTTTTGAGTTGGAGGCATTTCCGGAAAAGTGTAATTTGACTGCCTCCATAGTTATTTTGCACAACAATGTGGCTTCGTGAGGTGCAGGTTTTCCACAATTCTTTGTATTTGATGCATCTAGGTGTTGTTTAGTTCAAGATTGAATGATTACTTTGCACTAGGAAGCTTGTTTTCCTATTTGTCCCAAGAGCCACATATTGGTAGGGACCTTGATGGGATTTTCCTTGCTACCTTGTTCATGAGCACACAACTAGTATCCTTAACATCGATTTTGCTTGAATGTTTTGTTTAATAAGCAAGTGTGTATTGTATGGCAGTCCAATACCAATATGCATGGTCTTATAATGGTTGGTGCAATATCTTAGAACACCTAGAATGGACGCGAAGTAAGATAATGGATTGTTCTCTTATGCATGAGCTTTTCAACTATGGTTTGTCAACTTGAAATTGGGGAATGTGGTGGTGAAGGTTAATCCTTTGTTCTTTCATTCTTTCATGTAAAGGAAGTTGAAGTGTATCTTGTGATTTTGTAGGAAACATGCCTCGCAAGTCAGTGCCCACTCATTCTTTGAAAGAAAATGGGAGGGGAAAGAGGATTCGTCAAGAAGAGCCGCAAGAACCTCCCTATGATACATTTCGCTTTGTGTCTTCTCAGGCAAACAACTACTTTGAGGGGTT